>QEPC01010906.1:3962-35266 GCA_003113815.1 Sphenodon punctatus
GTGCCAAATGTCTTGTAAACACAATGGAATATAAAAATGTTACTGCTGGAAATGCATTTTCAAGTTAATGTCTTATAACATCAGGACCCTTTATCCAATCTTTCCAAAATTTGCAGAATTGGTAATCTTTAGGAGTGTCATATTATTGCCAGGTGTCATGCAAATTGGATTGATGATAAAGAAGTTGTATCCAGGAACGTGTATGCAGCTTTTCTTAAAATAACAACATTGAATTGCTTATAAAAGAGGTTCCCTTTATCCAATCTTTTTGAAATTTGGTACACATAGTGCCCTCCTTTGGGGGTACAATCTCTCCAAGTTTCATTAGAATTTAATGAGAAACAAATAAAGTATAACCGCAAATACATTTTTCAGTTTTTTCCATTATTTCAAAAATTATATTTTGTTTTCATTTTTGTTTCTTTATGATGATGATGATGATGATGATGATGATGATGATGATTGATGATGGTAACAATTTTGTCTTCTTTATCATAATACAAAAACTAATTTCACATCTCTAGTTAAGTTTATAAGTTGATTTGTTTGTAGTTTCCTATCCTCTTAATATATTATCCAGGTACAGGACTACCTGGATAGTTAAGGTGTATTGCATGCCCCATTATAAAACACAGACATATGTATATTAGTTAGTTTGTTGTATATAATATCAAGCTCCCCACTTTCCCCACCCTCTACCATATTAAGTAAGTATATTTAATTATCTATTTTGTAATGGTTAGGTTTTTATTTATTATTTTATTGGGGGAGAGTTGTACTTTATTGTTGCAATACAAAAAATAACAAATATTAATATAAAAAATTAAATACCAATGATCAGAGATGTGCCCCAAACAGAATGTTTCACACAAATGTTAATTGTAAATACATTTTAATTATTTGAATGTTGTTGGTTTCGGCTGGGATTTTTATATAG
The DNA here is from genome assembly GCA_003113815.1 of Sphenodon punctatus. NCBI lineage: Eukaryota > Metazoa > Chordata > Lepidosauria > Sphenodontia > Sphenodontidae > Sphenodon > Sphenodon punctatus. The sequence continues at coordinate 4,900 of QEPC01010906.1, forward strand.
ACCATCAGTCTTGAACCTATGGTTTCAGGTTTCTGTTGGCCACTCCCAGTCACAAGGGAGTGGGCTGCAGATCTAGCTCAATAGCTATGAATCTTCTCCCTACCAACAACCTCAGTCTGTAATTGGCTGTTCAACATGCATTTCCATTGGCTGTTAGAGGTCAATAGGGACAGGAAATTGTCAGTACAATGGAATGGTTACCTGGTCTGTGTTTCTTTACCTATTGCTTCACTTCCTGCCTTATTGTTTTCCTTCTCCACTTCCTTCAGTTCCGGTTGTGCTTGGTCTGATCACTTGCTTCTCTAATTGGCTCCTGTTCCTTGACACCTGGTTCTTAGTTCATGACTTGGCTGTGCTTTGATTTCCAACCCCTGGCTTCCAACCTGACTCCAGCTACCTGTCATCCAATTTTCGCTAGCTGCTAGTGACAGGACATGATCCCTAAGCTGTGCCGTCTCTCACTTCCATGGACTCCCAATGTTGCTCAAGGATGGATACCTGATCCTGACCCAGATCCTTCACACAAATATAAAAGCAAGTGAGGTGTGGAGGTAAGTTGGAGTTACAGAATTCCTGATCTGAGAGTTATTACTGAGGTGCAGGGCATATTGTAGAGAGGACTCTACAATACTCTAGCGGGGAGAATATTGTAGAGGGGACAATTAGAGTGTACCATGCTAAATGAAGATCTAGACATTATAGGCATCACAGAGACATGATGGAACGAAGATAACCAATGGGATATTGTAACACCAAGGGTACAAAATATATTGGAATGACAGAGTAGGTAGAGTTGGTGGTGGGGTGGCTCTATATGTAAAAGACAACATTGAGTAAAGTACAATTAAAATTTTAAAGTATGCAAACTTTTCCCTAGAATCTCTATGGATAGAAATTCCAGGTACAAAGGGGAAGAGTATCGCAGTAGGGCTATACTATTGTCCCCTTGACCAGGACAGAGATACTGATAAAGTAATAGGGATGTGTGAACGCAGTTTGGAAGTTTGGAGTTCGGCCCGAACTTGGTCCATTCGGAAAACAGAATCCGAACCCGAACCGACCGAACTGAACCCGATACCAAACTCTGAAATGACCGAACAGTTCAGTCAGTTCGGATCGAGTTCGGATGAGTTCGGCCAGGAGAAATGCAACCCCTGCCTGACACAGGGGGGGGCGGCGGACAGCTGAGGAGCAGACTTCCAGGCACCAGGGGTGGAGAGGCTTGGAGTAGCAGCCAGACTGCCCAATCACCATCCCTTTTCTCCTCAGACCACTGGCTTTGTGTGCATTTTGGTTGGAAGACATGGATAAAGGAAGTAGGAGAGGCCGGTCTGCTGCCCGTAAGGCAGGCAATGGGGCATGTGGCAGAGGTGGTTGTAGGAACCATGCCAGAGGAGTGGCAGCATGCAGCAGCAGCAGCCAGAGCCCATCATCATGCCCCAAGCTTTGCAGGCATGATTTTGGGAGACAGGGTTCAGAGGCTCCCAGCAGTGGCACTAATCTGGGGGTGATTCGGCGGTGACTCCTGCCAGCGTTGTGCCACACAGGGCACTGGAAGCCCTGCAGGACATGAGGCTGCAGATGTCTCTGCTGCTGCAGAAGCAGGTGTGGCTTCCAATGTTCCTCCAGGGCCACCAATGTTCCCTATTGTTGAGGTGATCCCCAGCAGTCCAGGGTTGGTGGATCCCACCCTGACTGCTAGAGGCAGGGCCCGATCCTCGGGCAATGGCAGCAGGGAGAGGAGTAGCAGCAGCTGCAGCAGTAGCAGTTCTAGGGGGCACAGGGAGGAGAGTGGCAGTAGCATGGTGGGTAGCCAAGTCTCAGGGTCCCAGTACTCCCCTTCATGGGACATCACAGTGAGTGAGGACAGTGAGGCAGAAGAATACACTTGTACCGCAGAGGAGATGTCTGGAGCTGAGACGATGGCTATCCCTCATCCCAGAGCTGTGTCGACACCAAGTTCTGCCCCTCCAAGCACTGCTGGCAGCAGCAGTACATCACCCGGGGTGGTCCAGAAGGCAGGAGTGAGGGGGAAATCCTCTGTTTGGGCACATTTCAAGTTGGTGCGGGCAGATGATCCCAGGTAAGTGCAGTGCAGTGCACTGTGTGGAATAAGGTGGTGAAGCATGGGCAGGTGCTCGCCAGCCTAAAGACATCTGCCATTGCGAGGCACCTGAAATCATGCTACAGCACTCTGCTGCTCCTTTAGCAGGCAAGCGTCCTGCACCAACTTCTGCCTCTAGCAGTGGGAGCAGTATTCCTGCTAGGGGGGAAGAATAGCAGCAGGAACCTCTCCAGCAGTGTCATTCCACCATGGAGGAGCTGGGATGGAAACAGCTGCCAAGGCCATCGGCAGCTGGAGGGCGGCGTGGCTTTCAAGAGAAAGACAGGCACCTGTTGGGCTTTGCACTGGATGGGAAGCCCTTCTTCATTGTAGAGAACATGGGCTTCAAGCGACTGATTGGGTTCCTGGCCCCCCAGTTTAAGCTGCCATCCTGCACCACCCTGAGTCGGAATGTGGTGCCAGACTTGTACAGGGCTTTGAAGGAGCGGATGATGGAGCAGCTGGCAGGGGCTGGGTGGGCTACTGTCCACTTCATCACCGACCTGTGGTCCACCAGGAACGCCCAGCACACCTACCTGGCAGTAACAGTGCACTGGTGGCAGGACCTGGAGGCAGCTTTGGGGAGTGGCGGGAGGGGTCCCGAAGCAGGGTATAGGTGGGCCCTGCTTCAGGCACAAGTAATGGATAACCCCCACACTGCCAGGAACATCGAGGCAGCCCTGAACACCATGGTGAGGGAGTGGGTCACGCCAGGTGCGCCCTTCACCAACAGGTGTGTGGTGATGGACAATGCGGCCAATATACTAAAGGCGGTCCATGACAGGGGCTTCACCAGCATCCCTTGCACTGCACATTCCCTTCACCTGGTGATCAGGGCTTGGGGGAGAAGGGGATTGGGGTAAGCACCCGTAGTTCCCTGATTGAGCAGGGGAGGAAGCTTGTGGTGTTCTTTAATCAGAGCGTGAAGGGCAGCGAGCTCCTCCGGGAGAAGCAGGCTGAGCAAGGCTCCCCAGTGCACCAGCTCATCCAGGATGTCTCCACACAGTGGACTTCCACCTTTCTCATGCTTGAGCAGAAAGCCACCATGCATCAAGTTCAACTGGTAACAGACATTAGGACACCTCCAGGCTATGATGGTGTGGAATGGGAGATCCTGTCTCACACGTTTTTTGTGTTGAGGCTGTTCCTGGCCATGATGGATATTGTGAGCAGCTCCACCACCACCCTCAGCCAGTTGACCCCTCTGGTCCAGAGTCTCCACAGGAGGCTGGACAAGATTCTCAGGGGGTGGGATTATGGCCCTGAGGGCAGGAAGCTGGAAGATGAGTTGCTAGACCTGGCGTGGAAGCTGAAGGCAGGGCTGAAGGTGCATTTTGATGAGCTCCTGAAGCAGGAGAAATATGTCGTTGCAACAATGCTGGAACTCAGGGTCAAGGGCAGCATGGCATGCCAGATAGAGCTCTATGGTCACTGGAAGGGTGTGCTGGTGGACAAGGTCCGGTGGGCAGAGCGGGATATGCAGCAGGACACCCCTGGGGATGGTGGGAGTGGGAGCAGTCACCCCTTCCAGCCAGCTGAATCTATCCCTGCCCCAGCCCCAGCATTAGCAGCAGTAGCAGCAGCACCCCTATTGCCAGCAGCAGCAGAAGCAGCTCGGCCTATGTGCAGGCCACTCTGGGGAGCATGGGGTCCTCCACAATTGGGCAAGCAGCGTGGCTGAGGGAAGTGTTGGAGGTGGTTCCCAGGCAAAGCTGAGGTGCTGTCCCTCCCTCCCAATGCCTGGCACCCCCCGCCCCCCTCTCTCTTTCTCTCATACTAGATGGCCTCGGCTGGATTATCTGACTGACTGTATGATGCAGGGTGGCAGCATTTTGGGAATTAAACTCTAAGCCTGCCAGCCGGCCTCTAGCTCGACAATCTCAACCTGCCAATCTGATTTTCTCTCTCTCTCTCTCTCTCTCTCTCTCTCTCTCTCATGCTGCGCAGTCTTTTCCAGTCTATCTGAGTACCCTGCCAAGGTCACAGCCTGCATTCCCTACTTCCTCTCATGCCACGCTGCCTGTCTGCCCACCCAGGTTGCCTAGCTCAAAGCCTACCTCTCATGCCAAACTGCCTGTCTGCCCACACAGGTTGCTGCCAAGATCAAAGCCTGCCTCAGCCCACCTGCCTGCCTCTCATGCCAAGGTGCCTGTCTGCCTATCCTGTCAACCCTGGGTGATGTGCCCCACTTGCCTGGTAATTCCACTGCTGCTGTCTGCTTGTTCATGGAGGGGGAGAAAGAGAGAGAGAGAGAGAGAGAGAGAGAGAGAGAGAGAGAGAGAGAGAGAAAGAGAAAGAGAGAGAGAGAGAGTGTCCCCACTGCTAGAAGGAGAGACAGACATGATCCCACCCATGCTGTCACCTGCACTATATGGGAAGAGAGAGAGAGAGAGGGAGGGAGAGAGAAAGAGAGAGAGAGAGAGAGAGAGAGAGAGAGAGAGAGAGAGAGAGAGAGAGAGGCTCCCCACTAGAATGAGAGAGATGGGGGTGGAGGAGGAGAGGTGTATTCAGCTCAAGCTGCCTGCCACCTGCCAGAACCAGCGAGAACTCTCATCTGTGCCCACATCCACCAGCAAACCTACCAGAATGAGATGGAAATAACAACACACAACGTATTATATGTGCCTCACTGCCTGCCTGTGTGCATTTCTGTACCTGCTACTACCTATCGCATGATTGAATGAAGTGTGCCCAAACATGCACTAGTAGATGTCCGCTACTGAAGCGTGTCCGCAGTGGTGACCCGTAGCCATAGTACAGAGTCTCGCGGACGTAAGGCATCTCGCTCATTGCTGGCCTGTTGAGTTCGAGGAGTCATCAGCATGTTCTGCTTCGAGGGGCTGGGGCCCAAGATGGACCCAGAGGAGCTGAAGCGAAAGATGCGTGAGGACGTCCTTGCCTCGGTCTGCACTTTCCTGCTCTATGTGGCCTTGCTGCGTGTCGCTCCATACTTACTAAAGAAGCTGGACAGTATATGAGAATGGAGAAGTCGCAAAGACTGTCTGTGGAAGAACAAGCTAGAGTGTGGCTGCTTCCTCTGTTTTATTAATAAAAAGGGCCAAGAAAGCAGGCTTTATATCTTGACAAATGGATCTAAAAATTCATGTTGGACTCCTTGGAAGCAGTAGCCCAGCAAAAAGACAAAATGGCTTGTCTCTGTGATTGAGTTGAAGCCACATGCTTCCACATGTCTTAAATGCCTTCCTCTTCTCCTCCTCCTCCCCACCCCCATTGGCCACCCCTTTTGTTGTTTGAATAACTATGACTTCATTTTTGTAACAAATAACCATAAGCAAGTTGTTTTGTTATGATACTACCTCTTAAATACTGCCACACTATGATTGTCACTTAGTGTGAGTCTGTCTCAGTGTGGAAAATTGAATTGTTTGAGTTTCAATAATCAATGTAGGAAGCTGTCTACCTGAATCTGGTTGGAATAAAATGACATGTCAGTTCTGTGATGCACTAGTAATTCTAGGGACATCATTCAACTCCCATAGTCTGTCATTCCACTGAACCTGAAGCAGTCATGCCCGCCTGTCCCAGGAACCATCAATGAGATTCTGGGATCATCATTCCAGTCACTGGGGCTGTCATTCCATTCCACTACATCCAGAAGCCCGGTGCCCGCATGCCAGCCTGCCCGCTCATCAGCCTACTCCTCCGCACCCAGCCACAGATGCCCAGTGAAGCTGCTGAAAAAAAGGCCTCTCTGACCACCAGCACCTGCTGCCTGCTGCCCACTGCCAAGGAGCCTGTCTCTCTTTCTCTCTGGCACACCCTCACAGATAGAAGCCCTGCCTCTCCTGGGGCGCTATCTGCAAGTTGAGACCCTGCTGCTGGAACATCTTGGTTTTAATACGCTAATGTTACATCTACTGCTGCTGTCAGGTAGGGATCGAACAAGCTGTATATACAATGAGATTCTGCCACCTGCCAGAAGCAGCACAGAGGGATAAAATATTGGACAGACAAACAAAGCAGGTAACAACAACAAATTAAACTTTTATAAAAACTTTTCAAATAACCACAACAACAACAACACATTTATAAAACCAAAAACAAACATTGAAAGGAAACTTAAGGGGTCTACTCTTAGTCTTTGGGCCTGTTCCCCGGAACTTGGGGGAAAGGAAAAAGGGGCGTATGGGACCTAGGGGTGGGCACCCTGTGCTCCAGCATTTGGTAGCCAATCTGGAGGGCAAAGTCCATGGCTCCTGCTATGGCTGCCTGCCACCTGGAGACCAACTGGTGGTAGAGTTCCAGGTCGGCCATCTCGGCAGAGACATACTGGGAGTGCACCTCCAACTTCTTTTTCTCTACCTCGACCTCCTGGAAATTTTCCACCAAACGGTTCTTGATACTGATGGCTTGCAGCTGTAGCCCATCCATAAAGTCCTGGGTAGGCCTCTCCACTTCAGCCTGAAAGGCCCTTGCCACTAAAGGCTTCTCCTGGGGCACTCCTCAGCGGAGCTGGAGGAGGGGGAAGGGCTTTGATGGAATAGCTGGTGTGCCTTTCCCACCTTCTTCTGGGGTTGCTGATGCTCCACGGCCATGTCAGAGTCATGCTGCCTCACCATATTGCCGTGGACTTTCTCAACATGGGTGATGAGCCCTGATGTTATCCCCTGGCTGGCCCTTTTGAATCTTTTGCCGCATACCTAAAGAACATAAAAAGATAGGAACATAAGAAGTGCCATACTGTGTCAGACCAATGGTTTGTCAAGCCCTACCTGCATTCTGTCTCCACAACTGGGTGGTTGGGTGGCCAATCTCTCTCTGCAGGGGACTTCCTAACAGGTCATAGGGCAATCCATTCCCTGTTGTTCCAGCCCCCATGCCTTACCTTGTAGACGGTGAATCTAGTATGCTTATCATACCACTGCCATACATCAGACCTTGTGTGTCCGCTGTCTGGCAGTGGCGACCTCCACCTCGTTGGTGCCCTGCGCATGGCAGTGGCACCAGTACCGGGGGCGGCATCATCACCCTCTCTGAAACACGAACACATAAACAACAACTATTAAATAATATTATAATATCATGCATTTATGATGATGCCTCTAGTCCTCCCTCCTTGGGGTGCTAGGGATGGCAACAGGAGACAGTGACCCTGGCTGGCACGTGCAAATCTTGCCCTCCTTGGGGTGCTAGTAGCAATGGCAACTGGAAAGACCCTTGCTGGCATGTGCAAATCCTGCCCTCCTTGGGGTGCTAGGGGATGCTAGGGATGGCAAATGGAGAGACCCTTACTGGCAAGTGCACTTCCTGCCCTTCTTTGGGTGCTAGGGATGACAATGGAGAGACCTTGGCTGGCACGTGCAAATCCTGCCCTCTTTGGGGCGCTAGGGATGGCAACTAGAAAGACCCTGGCGGGCATGTGCAAATCCTGCCCTTCTTTGGGCACTAGGGATGGCAACTGGAAAGACCCTTGCTGGAACGTGCAAATCCTGCCCTTCTTGGGGTGCTAGGGATGGCAACGGGAGACCCTTGATAGATGGCCGGCATGTGTTTGGGTGGGTGCTTCCTTCGGCTCATGCCTGACTGCTGGAAGACACACACCCCCACAGTACCCTCTCTCTCTGTGGCAGACATCTGCTGCCACCCGCTGATGCCCACTGTTTGTGCCTGGTTGCCCACCACCAACCCATCCACCCACCCACATGCCAGTGAGCTCGCTCTAAAGGATAGTATTCTATTCTTCTTGTCCTCAAAGTAAAAATAAAGTTTACAAACCTGGCAGCACCTCCTGTGCCCGGCTCTTGCTCCTCTGAGGAGCCGACCTCCAATCCTCACCCTCTTCATTTTTTTTTCAAGCAAACAACAGCCAAACAAAACAGTCACCCACCAACTCATCAACCAGCCAAAGTAACACAGTCAACAACACACAGTCCAACCCAGCCAAAACACACCAAACAAAACCAAACAGCCAGCCAGCCACAACACACATGCTCTCTCTCCACACAAGCTCTGCATGCACTCGAATTTCCAGTTTCCGTTTTCCGAGGCTATCATGGAACGAACCACGCAATACCTAGACCGGTTTCCGAACGACTGAACTGAACTCTACTGAACCGAACAACTGAACCCAAACTCGGTTCCCAGACCGAGTGACTGAGACCAAACTCAGCTCCCGAACTGAACAACCGAACAACCGAACCACAATCTGTTTGCACATCCCTATAAAGTAATGCTAAAAGAGATTAGACAGGCTACTAAAGTAGGCAACATAATAATAATGGGTGAATTCAATTACCCTAATATTGATTGGGGAATATTTCCTTAGGGTGGGACATGGAGGTCAAATTTCTGCATTTATTTATTTTTATTTATTTATTTAGAATATTTGTATCCCGCCCCTCCTGCCATAGGCAGCTCGGAGCGACTAACAGCAATTAATATATAAAAATACAATAAGATAATTAAAATATTTCCTCAAGTCAAGTCAAGTTTATTAGCCAAAGCTTTCACTCTAGCCATCACAACAATATACACATCATAAAAAGGTTAACAAGATAAACATCAACCAACTGTGTTAACCTATAATACAAAAATAGAAGTAAAAAACATAAAAATAAAAATAAAAATAACTTTTCTATTAAAGCTCCAGGTACTCGATAAGCTGCACAAATATACCTAACCCATGCCATTCCTTAAGATGAACCAGGCTTACCACTCACTCTTGCTGGATTCCCTTCACTCCCTTGGCTTTTGTGGCTCTGTCCATAACTGGTTCTCCTCCTACCTCTCTGACCACTACTTTAATGTGTCTCTCTCCAACTCCGCCTCCTCCTCCTTCCCCCTCTCAGTTGGTGTTCCTCAAGGCTCTGTTCTTGGCCCTCTCCTCTTCTCGATCTATACCTCATCCTTAGGCAAACTCATTGCCTCCCATGGCTTCCAATACCACCTCTATGCTGATGACACTCAACTCTATCTCTCTACTCCTTCTCTCTCTCCCTCTGTTCAAGCTCGTCTCATCAACTGTCTCTCTGACATCTCTACCTGGATGTCTCAACGTCAACTCAAACTCAACATGGCTAAAACTGAACTCCTTATCTTCCCCCCTCATCCTTCCTCTCCTTCCTCACTGTCAATAACTATTGATGGAGTCACCATCCTGCCTGTCCCCCAAGCCCGTAGCCTAGGCTTCATCTTTGACTCAGCCCTTTCTTTTAAACCCTACATTGACTCTGTTGCTAAATCCTGTCGCTTCTCCCTCCATAACATTGCTAAGATTCGCCCTTTTCTCTCTGTCTCGTCTGCCAAAACTCTTGTTCATGCTCTGGTCATCTCTCGCCTCGATTACTGTAACCTCCTTCTCACTGGCCTTCCCCGGTCTCACCTTTCTCCCCTCATCTCTGTCCAAAACTCTGCTGCCAGGGTCATCTACCTCGCCAGTCGCTTCGACCATGTGCAGCCCCTCCTCTCTTCGCTTCACTGGCTTCCCCTTCCTGAACGAATCCTGCACAAGCTCCTAGTCTTCACCTATAAAGCTCTTCACAACCTTGCTCCCCCCTACCTCTCTGCACTTATCGCCCTCCATACTCCAGCCCGTGCACTTCGCTCCTCCTCTGTCCCTTCTCTCACCCTTCCACGCCTTCCCTGCTCCCCTAAGCGCCTTCGTCCCTTCTCACTTGCTGCCCCCCATGCCTGGAACTCCCTCCCTGTCCACATCCGCCTTGCCCCCTCCCTTCATACCTTCAAATCTCTCCTTAAAACTCACCTCTTTCGCTCTGCTCTGTCTGACTCTTTATCCTGCTGAGCCACTATTCCTATACCTACGATCGGTTTACCCTTATCCTTGCAACATGGACCTGCCTGCTGTCATTCTCATCGTAACCAAGCCAAGTACGTGCACTTGAGACCTCGCATCTTCATGAATGTTAGACCCCTTGTCTCTCCCTCTGTTCCCCTTCCTAAGTCTCTCCCCCAGCTCCTGTCTCTCAGATTGTAAGCCCTAGGGGCAGGGACCCTGTCTATTTTATTACTTTGTAAAGTGCCAGGTACACTGCTTGCGCTATATAAATGTTTGTTAATAATAATAATAATACCAGAAAAACTATAATGATTTGTCACCCTACGGAGATTTAAATTTTGTCTCATTTTGATAATCAGATGCAGATACGTTGCTGCCATTTCAAGATCTTGTGAAACAGACTGCATTAAAATAAATCTCAATGTATAGACCGAATTCCAGTATCTTCTATGCCTTAATAACCTTTTAAGCCAGGACTGCCTTATTTCTTCTACATAAAGACAATTCAGTAGGACATCGTGAATTTCATCTACTAGGCCCAGTCCACAGGGCATAAAGGCACCCCCCAGGGTAAAGAAGCAAAATGCCTTTTGATAACTTTAGAGGGGAGTAACTGAAGATGACAGAGAGTATATGCTTTCCTCAACTTAAAACTCTGGACGGAGTGCAGATATACCTCCCTACCCCAGACTATCTTAATTAAGGAATAGAAAGGAGACACCGTTGATGTCTTAACACTAGCCATATCAGTTTGTTTTGCTACGTCCAGTAGCCTTTGCATCACTGCCACCTTGATCTTTCCATGTGATGCCTGAAGATGAATAAAACTCCCATGCCCCAATCAGGTTAATAAAGTACACAGGGATTCAAACCATAAAGGTTTAGTTTTGCTTTTAATCATTTCTTTCCAGCAAAGACTTGGCAATGCATCCACTTTCAGTTCTAGGATTCTGAACCAATAGCACAAAAGACTTTCCAGCGCCTTAATTTGTACCGACACCATTCCTGCTTCAGCCCTAAGTAACGCCATTTGGGAATATTTAGGCACACCCATAATGGTACAGAGTACACCATTCTGAAATTCCTCCAACTTCCCTTCAGAATGACCATCCCAGTTTTCTGCCCCATATATGGCCTGTGGGATCAGCATATGCTCAAGGAGCCTTATTGTGGGCAAAAATTGCTGCCCCCCCTCTTTCCTCCAGAATTTCATACCTGCTTGAGAAGTTCGGGCCATTTTCAGATTAGTTATTTTAAAATGGCAACTCCAAGTTCCTGATGTTGTAAAAGTGAAACCCAGGTAGCAATAGGATTGCACCTGTTCCAAGGTAGTCTTACCTATTCTCCAGTCATAATAACATGGCTTGGGGGCAAATAGTAAATACCATAATCTTGGTTTTATTGCAATTAATTATTAATTCATGAGTCTGACAGTATATAGTAGGGGTGGGAATATCTGTATCTGATAAACTAAAACACCCGATAATCACGTGTATTGGATTCATCTGATAATCTGATATTTACTGGTATTGGCATACCAGATTTATAACATTGGCCACTTTATCAGTTTATATTGCGGCCATTGAAGTCAATGGCTGCAATGTAAAAAACAAGTAAAGCGGCCAATGTTAAAAATCTGGAATGCCAATACCGGTAAATCCGATACGGGTGAGATCCGATACCGGTAAATCCGGTATCTGGTATTCTCCCCGGTGTCCGATCCCTAGTATAAATCAAGAACTGCAAGTTTCTGTTTCAACCCAACTCGGGAGGTATATACCAACACCATATCATCTGCATACAGCATGATGTCAACCTTCCTACCTGGTATATATGCAGGGTGGAACTCTTCTTTGTCCATGGCATCAACAGTATCATTAATATAGAAGTTAAATAATTCAGGTGCCAATACACATCCCTGTTTAACACCATTTGAAGTAGAGATTGGTGCTGATAAATCACCTTTGCTAGAAAGCCTCACTTTAACTTCTGTAAACTGGTATAGTCTCTGTATCAAGGCTAACACCCTTGAAAAAAATAATTTCAATATATAACCATAATAAAAAACACAAAACCCCACTCCACCCACCCCAATCCCCCACCCAACCCATCACCCCTCTCCCCCACCAAACGCCTGACAGAACAGCCAGGTCTTACAATTCCTATGAAAAGACAGGAGGTCTGGGGCCAGATGGACCCCCACCGGGAGGGAATTCAAGAGGTGCAGCTTGGCCACCGAGAATGCCCTATCCTGCATGGCCCTCCGGGAATCCCAAGGGACCTCCAACAAGGTGGCCCTGGATGACCACAGGGTCCGGTCTAGAACCCAGGGAGTGAGACGATCACGCAAGTAGGCAGGGCCCAAGCTGTGTAGGGATTTATAGGTCAAGACCAACACTTTGAATCAAGCCCAGAAGACTATAGGCAGCCAATGCAGAGATTGGAGCGCTGGTGTAATGTGCTTCCGGAAACCCAGCCCCACCAAAAGCCAGGCTGCCGCATTCTGCACCAGCTGCAGTTTCTGAGCCATCACCATAGGTAGCCCCACATAGAGCATGTTACAGTAGTCTAACCGAGAGGGAATAAAAGCATGGATGATCAAGGCCAGGTCAGGAACCGGAATCAGAGGCCAAAGTCGCTGCACCAGATGTAACTGGCGGAAGGCACTCCTCGCCACAGTCTCCACCTGGAGATTCAGGCGGAACTGCGCATTGAGGAGCACCACCAGGTTCCACACCTGGAAAGTCAGTGGAAGACAGATCCCATCAATCAAGGGAGCCATCACGTCCACCGACTTACCCACTAACATCACCTCCATCTTGTCAGGATTCAGTTGCAGTTGATTAGCTCTCATCCAGTCCCTCACAGCTGCCAAACACCAGGTAAGCACTGAGACAGCCGGGCCTGGGTCAGTTAAAAATGAGAGGTACAGTTGGGTGCCATCTTCATACTGATGACACTGAACCCCGAAACCCCAGATCACCTCACCGAGCAGCTGGATATATGCATTGAACAGGAGAGGGGACAAGACAGAACCCTGCGGGACCCTACACGAGAGGTCTCGGCATGATGAAAAACAGTCACCGAGTACCACCCGCTGAGTTCTCCCAGTCAGGAATGAGTGGAACCATTCAAGAATGATTCTGCCCACCCCTGCACTGTCCCGCAGGTGCGTCACCATCATCTCATGGTCAACAGTATCAAATGCAGCCGAGAGATCTAATAAGACAAATAGGAACGAGCGACCACCATCCTTTTCACGGCGGAGATCATCTACCAAAGTCACAAGTGCTGTCTCAGTGCGATGATCTGGATGAAAGCCAGACTGAGAAGGATCAAGATAACTGACGTGGTCAAGATGCCCCTGGAGCTGCTGAGCCACTACCCATTCAATAACCTTCCCTAAAAAGGTAAGGTTAGAGACAGGCTGATAGCTGGCAGGGGAGTCAGCATTAAGCGATGGTTTCTTGATCAGAGGCTGCACCACCACCTCCTTGAGGCAGCCTGGCACTCTGCCCTCCCACAGGGAAGCGTTGACCACCCAGGCAGCAATGGCCCCATTGTTTCCCAGCAGTTCTTAACCAGCCAGGACAGGCACGGATCTAGTTCACAAGAGGTGGCTCGAACCACTCCAAGCACATCCACCATGTCAGCAGGTGTCACTGACTGAAAGTGATCCCACAAAATCTGACAAGTCAGGGCTTATACAACCTCTACCTCCTCCACTGTATTAAGTGCAGCATTGAGGTCTTGGTGAATACGAGCAATTTTTTTCCACAAAGTAATCTGCAAAAAGGTCACAGTGGGCAGATGATGATGATTCAACCCCAAAGTTGAGGGAGGCTGGACTGACCAGCCCCCGCACAACCCGGAACAGCTGCGCCAGACAGGACTTTGCAGATGCTATGAGAGCAGCAAAGAACTCCCTCTTTGCTGTCCGCATAGTCATGGCATAGGCTCGAAAACTAGCTCTATGTCACAGTCTGTCAGCTTCAGCACGAGAACGATGCCACCGTCACTCCAACCATTGCCCCTCTTGATTCAGCATCCGCAGCTCCTCGGAGAACCAAGGAGGTCTGCGGAGCCTCCACCTGGGCAACAGATGCCTGGGAGCAGTTTGGTCAATGGCCTCCATCAGCAAGGTGTTCCATAGCTTGATGAGGTCATTGATGAGACGGTCGTTGAGGTCAGAAAGTAGGTCCCCCAAAGCGCCTAGAAACTGCACTGGGTCCAACAGCCTACAGGGGCAGACCATCCTAATAGGTTCCACACCCTTCCGGGGGCAGACGTGCTAGAAGGGAGGTCTGCAGGAGGTAATTATCCATCCATGACCAGGGCACAACTGATATCTCCCCCAGTAATGGAGCACCCACCTCAAAGCCAGTACAAAATATGAGGTCCAATATATGTCCTCCAAGATGTGTTGGGCTGATGATCCTCTGGGACAGGCCCATGGTTGCCATGGTGGCCATGAACTCATGCTCGGCTCTCCTGAGAACTGTGTTGGTGTGAATTTTGAGGTCCCCCAAGACTATCGTCTTTGGGGACCGCAACACCACCTCCAACACAGCCTCTGCCAGAGCATGCAGGGAGGTTGCCATACTGGTAGGTGCACAGTATACCAGCAACACTCCCAAACTGTTTCCCACCAACTGTTTCCTTCAATGTCTACTATGGATCACACTGGATATCTCCTCACATACCACCCCTCTTTAAAAATAACAGATATACCGCCCCCCCCATCCCTCCGACTGCGGCTGGTGTTGTATGGAATATCTGGCCAGAACAAGAACAGCCAGAATAGGCCCCAATTCATTGTCAAGCCAGGTTCCCGTAATTCACACAAGATCTGCGGCATAGTTCTGGATTACCTCCTGGAGTATTGTTGCCTTATTTGCCACTGACCTCGTGTTTAACAACACCAAAACCAGGCTGGGGGCCCCCTGACCAGGTTTCACCTGCTCAGCTGCTAGTGGAGGGGTAAGCAGGATGTGCACTAGGCACCTTTCCCACCTCACCACTCCTACTCCCCTCCCCCTGAGACCATACTTCACCTGGCCTGTCACGACCCCAATAGCTGTGCCCACCCACCCCCGGCTGCCTCCCAATCTCCCCCAGATTTCCCACCCAGGCTGTGAGGGAGACCCCTCCCCCTCATTTTCATTATTACAATAACGATAACAAAAATTGTCATTTTTGTTTTCATTATTGCAATAACAAAACGACAACTGAGAATAATGACAACGATAACAAAAACGACAACCGAGAATACTAAAAATGATGATGACAATGGGTATTTTCAGACTTAACGATACGATGGTCAACCACAGCGAATCCCCTGTGATGACTGTTGGTCCTGTTAGGTCTTCTGTGTTTCCCGCCAGATGTTCACCTGAGTGATTCACTGGCGGGAATCACAATGACCACGATTCTGGCCCTCCAGCAGCCCGGAGGTCCAGAATTGTGGTGGGATCGGGCCCCAACTGTGGTTAGACTGGCCAAGATCTGGGAGGGGCCGAAGGTTACATCAGCCCCACCCCCTCCCCGATCCCCAGTGAGAATCAGGCCATCACGTCTAAAGGACAGATGGCCTGATTCCTGAAATGGATCCCAGTCCGTGGTTCAGCATGGTGGGCCTGGCGGCCCGTTACGTCTGAAATTGCCCATCAACTATAATGATATCGATACTGATACCAAAAACAATACTAAAAACGATAACAAAAACAATACTAATAACAAAAATGATAACAAAAACAATAACAAAAATGATAATGAGAAATGAAAACGATAATCTCGTTATCATATTTGTTATTAGTGCTGTGGCAGTTGGGTTTTGAAGGGAAAATGTGGAGAGGGGAGAAGGGAGCAGACATCTCAGAATCTTAACATGGTTGAACTTGTGAACTGTACCTGTGTTGGGAGGGGTGAGCAGCTCAGCAGTATCTGTTGAATGTATCGCTGGCCAATGAGCAATACAAGCAGGACCCAGCAATCTCATGGGACTCTGTGATTGCTTAATGCCTGCTGCCTCCCACAACCAATCAGGGGGGCTTTAGGGTAGGGCACTGCAACCCTTTATAATGGGAGGGCCAGGTTTTTTCTCTCTGTTCTGTGAGAGCTCTGCTTCTCAGGTTGCGTTTACAGAACTGTGGTGCTTGCACATAAAAAAATCTTTCCTAGCCCTCATTGAATTATTCATTTAATAGGTATTAGCACCAATACCTTTCCTTCCTCATACCCTACATTTTACCTTCTCCCTTTCCCTGCCCTTCTCCCCCCTGTACAATATAGGTTAGATTAGAATAGAATAGTTATATAGATAATTGATTAGATAATAGATAGTTTTCCTTTTCCCGTCCCCTGTTTCCCTTAGATTTAGATAGATATTAGTTGTCCACAGGAATCAATAATGATACTGATACAAAAAATAAAATCTTTGTTTGAAACGGTAATGAAATTGATTAAAAAATGATACCAAAATGATAACAAAAACGATAACGAAAATGAAAACAAAAAAGTTATTGTCATTAATAACGACAACAAACACAAAAAACGAAACAACATGGGGACCTGGTGCACTCCCCTAAATAGTAGGCTAAATTCTCACTGTGGCTGAAATAAACTCAGTGAATCTGATGATGGTAAAGTCCATACTATTAAAGTCATCTACAAGATCTCTGAATTGTATGATCAGCCTAGTATCTGTTTTAAAACAGATTTGGATTTCCCATCTCTTTAATTTTTTTACTTGCGTTTCTCTGTGCAGTGCACATGCTGGATATATAACCTACCGTCGAAGGCAAAACAAGCATAACAGATTACACAAGTAAGTATTGTCTGTAGAAAAAATCACTTTCACTGCTCCATTTTCAGATTTTCCAAGCTTCTGAAGGAGATGCAAAATCTTCAGCTAAAGCAAACTCAGCTCACACCTTTGAGTGTTAATTTTCATATGCACGTCATGTTTGAAAAATGTCACATATTTGAAAAATGTTACCAGAAAAGGACTAAATAATAGTTCTTGTGTATTCATTTGAAGTACATAATTGCTCCAGCTGACATGTATGAATGCACTTTCATTATCGTGTCATGAGGACACTTTTTGTCTGAAAACGAATTGTGTTTGGAAATAGAAATCAAATAGGAAGCACTTGGTGAAATAAAGTTTATTACAGCTACTGAGAAAAAAACCTAATTATAAAGTGTTCTTCTTTGGTGAGAACATCGCTTCTGAAGTGTTAACTTTAATGTGAAAATGTCATTGCAGGGGAAGAACATATGGTACTGAGGGATCACGAAAGTGTTGTCACTCAATATTACACTTGATTTGCACATCCATATGATTTATGTAAACTACATGGCGAGGTTAGGGCAGCTTAACCAGGAAGCTGATAGCAAGTTGAAATGGAAGCATTAGACTTTATTGAAATAGCTGAGATAGAAGAAAAAAACAAAACCCTTGCTCTCTTGCGGTTAAAATTAGGGCTGGAACAAGATTTTTCTAAAACAGGAAATCTTGTCAAAATCCCAGTTTCATACCATCTCGGTCTAATCGAGAAGCTCTTGGTACTCAGTAATGTCTTAACTGGCATTTTATTTTTCATTTTACCTACTTTGCTGCTTACTGATTTGCTGTCCATTTCAAATCCTGAGAGGTAACATAATACCAACACAATACTTCATTTCTTGCACTCCATTTCTCCTTGGCCTTCCTTGTTGTCACTCATAGCCCGGTACGCAGATTCCTTTGCTAATTTGCAATCCAGTTGCAGATTGGTCAAAGCAAAGGGAACAATGTAGAACAACAAATCTGATTGAAGACATTGGAGTGAAGGTTAAGGAGCACTGGGGGGAAGTTAAGGGGTGGACTATTTGCACATGATTGGCTCAGAATTGTGGACACAACAAACCTGCAAGAAAAATTGTACCCTCAGCAATGTGGTACGTGGTAAATGAATGGTACACTGTAAATGGCAAATGTAAAACAGAATTTAGGTAAACTGAGATGGTATCTTGCAGTATTGCAAGAATCGAGGAATTGCATCAGTATTGGGAAACGGTTGAGGAATTGATCCTGGGTCATGATATGGTGAATTTTCTTGTGGACAGTAATTTAGCATCTCGTTTCAGCCCTAGTTAAAATATTTTAAGTGTTGCTTTTAATATTAAAAATTATGATATTTATGCTTTGCAAATTGTGTTAGCTTAGCATTCATACAATGCCCCATTTTAGAAATATGGAGACTGAAGAAGGGAAACACAGGCCAACATTTTACAAATTTAGGTGCACAACGGCCCAGCCCGACTGCAAGTCCCTTCAGGAGAGTTTTTCAATCCTTCTTCTGGCTGTTTTCCTTCTCTGTGGGGGGAAGGTCTTTCTATCCAGTGGCACCTGCTGTTCTCACACTTGTTGGACCATCCCTGGCACCGGGGCCGGTATTACTGGTTATTGGGGAATTAACTCCTGATGAGGATAGTCTTGCCATGGGCCTTTGCCTATGGTGCTCTGAGAAAGTTTTAGTCCATTGTCTCTCCTCTGGAGTCATGGTCTTGCTGCTTCTGGGATGTGGCAGTTTGGAGTTCTGGGCAGCTGGGGCATCACCCTCAAGATCCCCCCCATCTGGTCTCTACTCTTATTTTGGACTGGAATTGGCTTGGACCTGGTGCCTTGCCCCCTAGCCTCCGAGTGTTCTCCTACCTACTACCCCCTAGCGCCTGGAGGCTGGGAATCCTCCTTGCTACAATCCTCTCCTTTCATTGGGGATCCTGGCCTACTCCCATTTTGATCCAGCTCCACCCCTTAGCCCGGACTGGTCCTTGGGACCATCACTGAGGAACAGCCCAGGCTAAGAACTACCATGGCCCATGCAAAGGACTCTATACTGTGATAAAGCAGGCTGTAATGTGTGCTGGTCCCCCTGGACCTATCCCAGTCCAGGTCCGCAGCAGTTCCGGGCAGTCATAGTGGCCTCATAGATTACTGTGGCCACCCGTCAGGGAGGGGTTGAGCTGCTCCTGGCAGCGTGGAAGCGGGATGCATTATCCCACCTTCACCCAACCCCCTCCCCAGCTTGGCCCACCATGACATTTGTTCATCATCTAGACCAAGTCCTGCTAGGAGTGAGACCCTCCCCTCTGGGCATGATTGAAATGTTGTGGTACTCAGCACAGTCATGTCTGAAAACAGCCCTTGAAGGCAAGCAGATGGCAGCTCTAATTCGGTTCTTCAGGTAAATCCCCACCCCTTAGTATACAAGATGAAAGCCAATGAGAATGAATCTGGCTCAGCTGACTAAAGCTTGCTAACAATAGCTAACTAAAGCTTGCAAACTGCTTTGGGATACTTCAGGACAACTACAAAAACGTAAGATATTCCTTTTAAGATATAGTCTCCTAGATGAAAGAGGATCTTAATTCCAACTTTCTCTTTCTTCCCCTATTAGTTTTTACAGCAATTTCAGTCAAGCTGTGGTGCTCAAAAGAACAGCTATTGTGTGGAACCCGCTTTACCACTGAGATAAAGGAAACAATAACTCACACCCTGACAGAACTAAACTGGCCATATGGACAGGTAATTTCAAATTTAACCCCTGTATTTTCTCTTTGAAGGTAAAAAGTATGTCAATTAATCAGTGCCCCCATGTTCTGATAAAGGAGGCTTCTTAGCTCAAAAAATAAAACAGTGAGAGAAAAGAAAAGGCACTTCTGAAAAATGAGCTCACACCCTCTACCTCTTTAAGAAGGAACTTTACAGAGAATACCCCCCGCCCCCTGCATCTCCCTATAAATGTTTTCTTTTGTTCCTGCGGCTTCAGGGAGGTGTGCAATTTGAAAGCTGTTTCACTTCTCTATGACTTATTCTGAAGCTCTCGTTCATATTGAGTGGCACTTGTTCATGTGAGTACTCCCACTGAGTGTAATGGGAGTTCTAAGGTAAAGTGCTATTCCATGCCTGAATCAGACCCTTACAACATAACAAATGGTTTAGTCCTGCATGGTGCTGAGCATCTCCAGAGAGGTGACTCCCAACTGACGTCAATCAATGGGATGGCGAATACTCTCCTCACCATGTAGAATTAGGCCCTCGTTCTCTTATTCCCATGATACCGCTAAAAGAATTATTTTCATGTGTATTTAAGTTTGTTTGTACCTATTATGTCTCTCTTGAACACTGCCCTTTTTCTCTTTTCACAAGTGAAGGGGTGATGTATTCCTGGTCAACACAAAATACATTAAAATTAATTTATAATGAGTGGGAGGTTTTAGCCTGGTTTTGAATTGCCTCTAAAGAGAGGAAATCTCTCAGCAGATTTAAATTTATTTCCCTTGCTGACACTGCAATAGAGGCAATGATCCAAGATACAATAATCCCCCTAGTGAATTTGGAGTATTACAAAATATAACAATCTCTACTAAGATAATGTATTAAGGGTCTAACTTAACACTTAAACTGGCTGAACTAAGGAAATGAAGAGCTAAAGCTGTCTCGCCACCCTTAACTCCTTTTGTTTGCCTGTTAAACATATTATAAAATGCTTTATGCATTATTTGTACTGTAATATCCCTTCACAATAAGGCAACCTACAGATGGAAAGCCATCTTTTCAAAGAGAATTTCCTTGATATTGTTGGATTAAATTAGATGGCAGTACATAATTTTTTTGTATTTATTGTCAGGTTTCTCAGGATAGTGTAAATGAAAATAGAATAGAAAACACCATGAACAGCCATTTATATTTTTATATTGACTGTGATATTGTAACATCAGTAGGGGTATGAAAGAATTCAATTGACATCATAATGGTGCCTGTAGATATGAATATTAATAAAGACCCATTTCAAGTTTCTGGGCCACATTTATTGACATATTAATGGATAATGTGGATAAAAATTTAGGAAAAAGAGATCTCCCCTACACATTATAACCTTGTTTTCATTTGACACCATAATGGTTCTTTGGGATTTGCTACTGTGTCAGTGCTGGAGATATTTCCATCTCACAAACAGAGGGAAAATCCATTCACATTATGTAGTGACTCAGTGGACATGCCATGTTTTGTTATTCATGATACAATGTCATTGCAAGTGCAGTGACCTTTTAAAAGGTCCATCGGGCATTGGCACATGATCCAAAGTCAATGAATGTGTATTAGTCAACGGGGTAATCACAGTGTATTATTCATTATTAACAGCACAATGGGGTTTATTATGAAAAATCAGCTCCTCCACCTGGGCAACTGCTTGTCAAAATTAAATTTCTTTGTAGAGTTCCATTAATGTTAGTGGAACCAGAATTTCACCAATTGTTTATTTTTATATTTTCAAATCAGGGAAAATGCTAGTCCCTTGTTGTTCTAGTAAATTAAGTTGTTTAAGCTCTTGGGCTAAAAAGAGCTCCAGTCCTGGGACGTGTGCTGCACACTGTACAAAGCCTTGGCACAAAGACAGCTCCTGTCTCAAGTGATTTAGGTGCCTGGGACATTAATATATTGCCAATATTGCCATTTTTCTAGTGGGCGTATAGTATTCTATTCCCATAGTAGCAAAAGAGAGGAAGAGTTGACTCAACAGGATTCTAGAGGCACTTCATTTTATTGTGCCCCCCCCAGTGGTTGCTACAACATGTAGAAGCAATTTGTCACACTTCCTGTTCCTTGATGTGACTGTGTATTTTTGTCTTCTGTCATGAAATAATGAAGTTTGACAAGGTGATGTTATATTAAAATTAGTTTTTGGAAGGGGAATTCACAATGGCTGCAACATGGACCCAAATGGCACTTCAGCAGGATGCAATATTAATTGCAGCTCGACCAAAGATCCAAAAGAACCATTGTGACAATCTAATCTGACCACCTGCATGACACAGATCTCAGAATCTGGCCCACAGATTGTTACAGCCAGCATACATCAGCCTGTGGTTGAAGTAGAAGATGTATTTAAGAAAGACTTCGTGTCTTGAGCTAACAGCTGTAAGGTATCAGAGAATTTACCATGTAATTTGTCCAGTGGTTAATAACCCTTTTAGTTAAAGTCAATCAAGCAAGCAAGCAAGCAATCATATTTTGTGCTCAGTGCTTTGCTGCCTGTAGGTTCTTGAGACTGGATGTTGTCATGCCTTCATCCAGCTCCTTTGGGAGTGATGCTGGTATCAACATCTTTGGTGTTGCCATAAACCAGTGGTGGCCAAATTCCCAACCACAGGAGCCATGTACCTAATCTTCATATCGCTGACAGTCAGCCACAAGATACCTGCAAACAGTAGCATAGATTCACATGCACACCTGTCCTGCTTCATGATTGGCTGATAGAGCTGGTGATCTCTGGTACTGGCTGTTGGAATTCTGAGGAGCAGATGCAATTCAGCTGCTGAGACTTAGGTGCCAGGAAGTACTTGCAATGAAGAGCTTTCAGGAAGTCAACACAGGTCTGGGACTAGAGCAGAAATAAGCAGCTGCTACTATCCAGTATCCTGCCAGATATTATGGACAGCCTTCTTGACATTCAGTATCCAGTTTAGTATCCACTGGCTATCCAGTTAATCAGATTGCCATTTACAACGTACGGTTTACTGGATAGTACCATTTACCACATTACCACTTAATTATTGTTTAACTTTATTTTTTTTACTCCTTCTATCTGGACTACTTTGGTTATGCAGTAATGTAGTAAATGAGAATTCAAACAACAGTAATATATGGTATTCTGGTTTGGTGGTTAACCTCCCTGGTAACCGGATAGTTTCCACATAACCACCAAGCTATCTGAAATACCGGATATTAACTGTAGATAATCTTTTGGCTATCTGCTTCAGCTCTACTCAGGACAAGCCCTGACTGAGAGTTGCCCTTGAACCTCCCAAGAACCACACAGGGTTCCTGAGCCATAGTTTGACCACACTTGCAATACACTGAAGACTTGCCTTTTGAAGACTGTGCTGCTGAGAACTAACTGCAGTGTCAAGGCTACAAGGCTGAATCCATTTCTTCTTCTTCTTCTTCTTCTTCTTCTTCTTCTTCTTCTTCTTCTTATTATTATTATTATTATTATTATTATTATTATTATTAATAACAACAAACATTTATATAGAGCAAGCAGTGTACATGGCATTTTACAAAGTAATAAAATATACACGGTCCCTTCCCCTAGGGCTTACAATCTGAGAGACAGGAGCTGAGGGAGAGACATAGGAAGGGAACAGAGGGAGAGACAAGGGGTCTAGCATTCATGAAGATGCAAGGTCTCAAGTGCACGTACTTGGCTTGGTTATGATGAGAATGACAGCAGGCAAGTCCATGTGGCAAAGATAAGAGTAAACAGACAATAGGTATAGGAAATAGTGGCTCATAGGGGTGGGACTACCAGATCATCCGGTATCTGATACTGCCGGTATTGGGTGTACCGGCAGTATCGGATTAAATCCAGTAATCCGGATCATTTACCGGATTCCCCGGTACTGGATTTATTACACTGCGGCCATTCAAATGAATGGCTGCAATGTAAAAAAAAACCCACAAGAAAACCCCCAACACTTTCCCTCCCCGAGTCCAGGCTGTGCGGGTGGAAGGGGGGACACCCCCCACCAACCCTGCCCAGCCTGGATTTAAACAACAACAAAAATTTGTGACCCCTACTGCGGACTCCGGGCTGCCACTGGTGACCCAGACCCAGCCCAGCACCAGCGTCCAGCAGCAGCCAGCAGGTAAGTAAGTACCGGTACTACTGATCCCTGGGGTGGGGTGGGGTTTAACACACACCCCCCCAGGGATCACCCTACTTCCCACCCAGGGATTTCCTACCTACCTTGAGCTCCGGACGGCAGCGGCGGTGCTCCGGCGGCTTCAGCGATGGCTGTGGCTGCCGGCTTCAGCATGCTACTAGGCCTTCCGGGGAACTTCCAGGTTCCCCGGAAGGACTAGTAGCGTGCTGAAGCCAGCGGGATCCACAGCCATCGCTGAAGCCACTGGAGCACCGCCGCCGCCACCCGGAGCTCAAGGTAGGTAGGTGATCCCTGGGTGGGAAGTAGGGTGATCCGTGGGGTGGGGGTGGGGGTATTAAACCCTCACCCCCACCCCAGGGATCAGTAGTACCAGTACTTACTTACCTGCTGGCTTCTACTGGATGCTGGTGCTGGGCTGGAGGAGGAGGAGGAGGAGGAGGTCATGCTGCAGATGGAGGAGGTGGAGGGACAACCACAGCAGCTGCAGCAGCAGCAGCCAGGGCAGGCCACCCCAGGGACAACAGCCTGACCGGGGGAGGAGGAGGCACCCTGGAAACAGGTAAGGGGAACCAAGGGGAGGGGAACAGGCAGCACAGGAGCACCAGCGAGGGGAGGGGGCCAGGCTGGGCACCCAGCATGCAGGCGGGGGCACGGGACAGGGTTACAATGGGACCGGACCATAACACCCCCCCAATGTCCCGCAGACACAGAAATGGGTCCAGGAGGCCGAGCCCTCGGATGAGACAGGTCCAGCATGGGCGGAGGAGGAGGTGGAGGAGGAACAGGAGGAGGAGGAGGAGGAGGAGGTGGACCCACAGGGGTTAAGGGGAGACTGTGCTACCACGGGGGGGGCAGTGGGGATTCCAGGAGACCCGGGACTTCATCAGGATCTGGGGGACCCTGGAGCACCAGCTGGAGCTCACCCTAAACCAGATAAATGAGCACGTATTCCGGGACATAGGGCGGGGGTGGAGGAACATCACCGGACCGTGGTCCAGTGTCTCTCCAAGGCCAAGGAGCTAAAGAGGGGGTACAAGGCCATCCGGGACAACAATAGGCGGTCCAGACACGGAGCCAGGACTGCCCCCTACTACAATGCCCTGGACCGTATCCTTCATCTGAAGGGGTCCATCGTGGCCCCATGCCTTGTGGGGAGCGCCATAGTCCAGGGCAGGGAATGGGCCAAGGTACCCCCTCCACTTGCCACCCCCCAGGAAGGCACATGCTCCAGGGCCCCAGACCCCCAGGAGGAATGCCCCGGGACCTCCAGCACCAGCAGCCCCCCCCCGGACATCATCCCAGAAATCCCCCCACCCCAGGGTGGAGAAGTGGAGTCCGAGTCCAGCATCCTCATCACCCTCAGCCAGTGGTCCCAGGGGGACCCCACCCAAACCGAGGGACTGGCCTCAGAGCGGTCCGAGACCGACATACAGGGTTAGCGAGCAGCCATGAGGGGAGGTGTGCCCAGGGCTGGGGGAAGGGGGGTGATGGAGGGTGGGGCAATCACAGCCTGGGGGTGCCCTGGACCCCCCAGGCACACTGGAGGGTGGGAGGGGTGGCCAGGGCCACACCCAGCCCCCCAGACCGCCCACCACCAACCCCCCCAAAACAAACCCACAGGGCACAGGAAAGCACAGGAGCAGGGTGAGGAGGATGAGGAGGCCGGAGCAGAGGTGCCCAGCCAGCAGGCAGAGGGCCCAGGTAAGGTACACAGAAAGGGGGGCACACCTGGGGGCCAGGGAGGGGGACCCGGGACACAGGGTGCCTATGTAATGGCAGCTGCCCCCCCCGGGCACCCTGCCTTCCCTGGACCCAGAGTCCAGCCCCTCAGCACCCCCTCCCCCAGCCCAACCGCCTCAGCTGCCTCCACCCCAGCCGGGGCCACGCATTCGACCCCCGGTCCCCCCAGGCCTCAGGAGGGTCCAGCCACCATGGGGGTCCTCTCCAGACCTGGCTCCTCCCTCCCTCCCACCACCTCCTGCCCCCCCAGGCTACGAGACCTCCCAGGACACAGCTGGGGACAGTGACAGTGACAGTGGGGGGGAAGTGAGCTTCCAGAGCTCGGCGGAGCCCACCGGGCGACCAAGGGGCCGGCCCCAGACATGCAGGGGCAAGAGGGGATGAGGGGGAAGGGGGAGGGTCGTGTGATGGACAGGACACCATGCACGGGTGGTGATGGGGGAGGGTGGTGGGAATGTGTGGGGCGGTTGTTGTCACGGGTGTCTTAATAAAAGTGTTGTACGTGGTCCGGTCTCCTGGTGTCCTTAAAAGGGCCCTGGTGGGGGGGGGACGGCCTGTTCCGGGCATGGCATGGGACTCCAGGGAGGGGGGGAGGGGCTCACCCTCACGCCTCTACCTCCCGGCTTATATCCCTGGCCAGGGCGGCCTGGGTGTGCTTAGCACAACGGTACTCCCTTGGGTTGTTTGCATTCACGTAAAGGGGCACTGGGCCGGGGGGTCAATGTGACTCAGGGTACTCCAAGGCTGCCCCTTCGGTCTTGCACACATTGTGCACCTATCACCAGGGCAGGTGTCTTCACAGTGTGGTCCAGCCAGCCGGCGAGGCTCCTCCAGCGCTGCTCGAGGGCCCCAAACACCTGCTCCACCACAGTCCGGCTGAAACACAGGCAGGAATTGTATAGCGCCTCCACAGGGTTGCGGGCGACCGGGTACAACTTCATCAGCCACCGGGTGAGGGGATAGGCTGGGTCCCCCAGGATACAGGGGGCATGAGCACCCCCTGAATTCTGGTCATGCCCATGTCTGAAAAGTCAGCCCGGAACATCCGGGCATAGAAGGGGGAGATGGTCATGATCCGAGCATCGTGACTGTGGCCGGAGTGGTCCATGAAGATGTCTATGAATATGCCCCAGTGGTCCACAACCACCTGCAGCTGCAGGGAGTGATACCCATGCCTGCTGATATACTCCGCGGCCTCCACAGCAGAGGGGCAGAGGATCTCTATGTGGGTGCCGTCCACATCGCCCATGCAGTTGGGGAAGCCTCCGGCCACGAAGCTGGCCATCACAGCCCTCTGATTGGCCAGCTGGACTGCCCTGTCCAGGAGCACGCCCTCCACAGCCTGACAGACATCTCGGAGGATGCAGGCAATGGTGCTCATCCTGACCCCGAAGTGCTGGGAGACAGACCGGCAGGAGTTGGGCATTGCTAGGGCCCAGACCCCAATGGTCACCCACTGGACCATGGGGATGGGGTTCCTCACGCGGGTGTTCTGGCGCTCCAGCCAGGGTGTGAGGAGCTCCGTGAGCCGCAGCAGGGTGAGATTGTCCATCCTAAAATGGGCGCCCACTCCGCCTTGTCCCACTGGCACCCAGGTGTACCTCTGTGGTAAGGATGCACAGATGGTTGATGTGGGCACTATACCACTCGGCTGTGAGCACAAGGTGCATCAAGTAGGTGGCCGCCCTGTCCCCCTCCATGGTGTTGGCAGCCCCAGGGGTTGGAGGTGCTGTCAGCCTGACCTGTCCTGGCCGAGGTCACCTGGTGCCCCGCTCCCAGCTACCTGGGCCTTCCCTGGCATGGTGGGTGGGCCTGGGCGCCACAGGTGCGCTGTTGGGTGCACCTGCTGCCCCTTGCATGGGGCCTCGCGTGCAGACAGGCAAGCGCCCGGGCGTTCCTGTTGCAGCTGCATGCCTTCAGCCATCACCCCCGCCTCTCCCTGTTTGCTACACCATGTCCTTGGTGGCCTGATTGGAGTCCCGGCTGTCCTGCCTGGGTGCTTGTTTCCTGCAGCTGTGCCAGGCCTGCAGCCCATGCCTCGCTCTGTTGCTATACAATGTTGTGGCCGTGGCTGCCTCGCTTGTCCTTGGGGGCCCCCCAGAACACCCCCCGGCCCCTCCAGGGAATGTGTGCCCCCCTGTCCATGGTGTTAATCTCCCTGTCTTGCTGGACAATGGCTGGTTGTGCTTCCATGGGGCCATGGGGCCCCCCATAGATGGACCTTCCACGAGACCATGTCCCTGTGTGACCTGTGGCATACCCCGGCTGTGCAGTTGCTCCTGGGCTGCGCAGACAACCAGTCGGGTGCTTATGCAAGCCTGAGCTCTGGCCTTCATTACTTCGGCTATGAGGCGTGCACCCGTGATTGCCGGCTGCATGCTGAGATGCTGGGGCTGGTTCCCTTCCTGGACGGGCACATCCCAGCGAGGAGGTGCTCGCATGTGGCCTGGTCCGTGGCTGAGATGGTGTCTGCCCTGTCTGTGAGCAGCCTGGTTGCCTACATGGTTTGCCTTGTGGAGGGGGTTCCTGCCTTGGCCGTGTCATACTTAGATTGTGTCCATGGGGCCCGTGGGTACCAGCGCTCTTGTGGGGTGCTGTATCACCGGATGTTGGAGCTGGGTCAGCTTCTATGGCCCCCTGCTGCTGACTTCTGCGTGTCTGAGCCTACCGCGGTGGAGCTGTCAGCCCTGTCGGATGTGCAGCTGGGCTTGTCCATGCAGGATCCTTTTGACGCTTACTATCTGATTTCCCACCACATGTCCTTGTTGGGGTACCACCGGGGCAGGATCCATTGGCCCCATCTTGTTCACCGGGTGGGGCACCCAGGGCCTGGCCCCTCTGTGGCCCCCAGAAGCTGGATGTGAGTCCCCCTGTGCCCCCCGGTCCCCGGCCTCATGCCCCGTGTGGGCTCCCGCCCCTGCCCTGGGGCTGCCTGCACCCTCCCTGATGTCCCTGCCATGCTGTCTGCCTCCCAGGGTGCTGCTGCCCCTGCATGTGGCTGCAGGCCCCCTCTGGGCTCCCCCCTGCCTGCGTCTGCACCCGCTGGACCCCTCCGTGGTTGCCCTCTCCAGCGCCTGGGTCCGGCTCTCTGCTCGGCCTCCCTGGCCCCCCTGGGTCAAGCTGACGGTCCTCGGCTGCCTGCACTTCCTTCAGTGCCCCCCCTTGGGTGCCTGTGTGACCAAGGGGTCATGGAGCCCCCGGACTGTCCCTCCCGCCTTCCTCCTGTGGGGTGTGTGTTTGTGACTTTGGACCTGATGCATTGCACCAGCTCTCCTGCCTGCCCTCCATCACCCCCTCGCCAGCATGAGGGGTCCATGTGTGCCCCCTGGACAGTTCCCGGACCACTCCCTGTTCCATGTGGGCTCTTTCTGTGCCCTTGCGCCGAGCTCCTGTGGCCCCCCATTCCAGGACTGCCTGTGTTACTGTGGGGGTGCCCGTGTGGACTGTTCTGCTATGGGGGTTGTCTTTTCCGGTGCCTGTGTCCTGCCCTGCCCCTTCCATGCCCCCCCATGCCCGGTGTACCTTGTGTGGTCTGGGCACCTGTGTCCCTCCTTCCCTTTCTTTCTCTTCTGGGTATGTGTGTGTGCCCGGGTGTGTGTTTGTGCTGTGTGTTCCACTGTGCCCCAGTTGTCTGTGTGCCTGTTGGGTGTGGTACCTGGCTGGCTCTTTTCCCTCTCCCCCCTCCCTTCCTGTTTGCCTTGTGTGGGTGTTCCCTTTTGTGCCTTCTGGCTTCGTTTGCCCTCAGGCGGCCATGTCTGTGTCCCGCCCCTGCCCGGTGCCTTGTGGGTGTTTTGACCACGGCCGGGAATCGGTGTCACATCTTTTGCACTGCCCCGGTCTGTGATCCGGTGGCCCAATTCCCTGCCGTGGTCCCAGTCCCGTCATGTCTGTTTGGGACTTTTTTTGACCACGGGGGGGGGGGGCGTTGTTCAGGTCATCCCCGCTGGGAATCCACTGTGGTGAACCGGCCGCCCATAACATCTGAAATCACCCAGGGTCAAGGATCAGAGTGTAGGATACATGATGATGTGCATTGGAGACTAAAGAGATGTAATACTTTTTTTCTCATAGCAACATGTTCCCGGAAACTGACAATATCTAACTCATGGGAAAAGCTCAGAGAGTCAGAATCAGTGACACCTCCACATCCAAGAGGGGAAACATTTGTTTTTCCTGAGATAGTGGGTGTTTGTTGGTATAAATGTGTGGCCTTGAAAGACATCTGAATTTAATAGATCTGTTCTTCAGAGGAAGGCCAAACCCACAGCAAAACTCCCCAAAACTAAAACCTAGACCTGACATCTAGGAGTGAAGGAGGATTTACCACCCGCAGTTTTTTTTTCACAGTGCTCTGTTTACGATGTAAGCAAAGTGGGTCAGCGGAGGATGGGATAAGAACAGGGAGACACTGTGGTATAGTGGATTACGCTGTATGCTACTGAAAGCAACATGTGATCTTGAGCTTGAGACCAAGGTTTGAATTCTGTCTCCTTTTTTTTCTTCCACAACTGTATTTAACCTTTAATTTTTAATTTAAGTTACTATAAGTACTCAAAATGAAAAGGTATTTTTTTAAAAAATAATTAAGCACCGCTGTTGCTGCCACGGCTGCGAGTCGCACGGTGTGTGCAGAGCAGCGATGTTGCCCACCAAAGGCCTGAGGAGTAGGAGGACACACCCCACCACACTGCTGTCAGGAGAGCAACTTTTCTGGACACAGAGCGAGTGAGCTGCCATACACACCTGTGTGAAGATGGCCTACATAGAATCTCTTTTCAGAATTGTTAAGTTGATTCTAAACTTTAACCAAAATTATTTTGTGGTCTAAATATAGTTACTTAAAGGATTTAAATGGTAAGGACAGGGCCAGTGTAGACCTGGGTTTCTAAAGGGCCTGATCAGTCCTAGGCAGTGTTGTGTATATATATACATATTCTCCTTTATATATTGGATTGATAGCTTGTAAATATAAAAACTATCAAAAATTCTATGGCAGGTGAAATCCTGGTGGATTTCACCATCTGCCATCTGGTCAACGGTGTGGGCTTCTT
>QEPC01010906.1:70454-93834 GCA_003113815.1 Sphenodon punctatus
TGTGCCTGACTGATGCCCACCACCCACGCACCCACCCGAACGCCAGTGAGCTTGCTCTAACAGATAGAGCTTTTCTTGTCCTCAAAGTAAAAAAAAAGTTTACAAATCTGTCAGCACCTCCTGTGCCCACCGCTTGCTCCTCATCAGAGAAGCCAGCCACCACCACCGAAGGTCCAGGGGCTGGGCCAGCGACCTCTTTCTCCTCCTCCTCGTCCACCACCACTGCTTCCAGGAGCACCACATTGGCCCCCAGCCATGGAATTAAGACAACAGTCTTCTTCATTTTTTTTTTAAAGTGCACATACACTGACCAACACAAAGACCAACAACAACAGTCACCGACCAACACTCATCAACCAAAAAACCACAGCCAAACCAAACACAAACAGCCAAAACACAGGAACCAAACAGTCAGCCAAACACACACTCTCTCACCACACAGTTCCGCATGAATTCAAATTTCTGGTTTCCGGCATGATCACGGGATCTTGTGATACCTTCT
This sequence comes from Sphenodon punctatus, assembly GCA_003113815.1. Taxonomy (NCBI): domain Eukaryota; kingdom Metazoa; phylum Chordata; class Lepidosauria; order Sphenodontia; family Sphenodontidae; genus Sphenodon; species Sphenodon punctatus. The sequence continues at coordinate 70,957 of QEPC01010906.1, forward strand.
TCTGAACTCCTGAACCGAACCGAACATGACTGAGCCGAACACCCAAACCCAAACTCGGAGACCAAACCGAATGCCCGAACCAAATGCCCGAACCGGATTGAACCGAATGCCCGAACCCGAACCACAATCTGTTTGCATATCCGTAAAAAACACCCATAGGTGTGTGTGTGCTCAAGAAAATGAGGGTCCATATCATGGATCTGCACCATGGATCGGTCCCCTCTCCTAGTGTGCACACCCTAATCTTTGGATGCTTTCCGATGTGACATAATTCAGCCTATTTGCCTCTGGAGAAAACTCTGAGAGAGAAATTATGATTGACTTTTGCCATGTGAGAAAAGTGAAGCTACACTGCTTTGGTGCTTTGGTTTCCCAAGTGAAAAAATCCATGCATCATCTGCCTCCACAAGTTTTTCCTGGAGACAAATGGCCTGCGTTATGTCATGTCGGAAAGCACCCTCAGTTCACTTAACCTGAACCTGGTTTTTCAGTCCTTTGGTATAGGAACTGGATCCAGGGGTCAGATTCAGGAACCGGAAAGGGGCCTATAGCAGGGAGCAGCATAATAAGGCTGCTGTGACTTTTAAAGGAACTGGGCGGATCCGAAGCCACACCCACTCTTTGGTATAAAAGCTAGGAACCTGAAGAGGAAGAGTCATAAGCTGTCTGGAAACCAAAGCCATTGCTGCTCCTGAGCTAGAGGAGCCACTGAGGAGATGCATACTTGAAGAGTTGGAATATAGAGGAAGTGAGTTGTATTGTGAAGGATATGACAAAGGACTATATACTGTACTGAGCATGGCCAGAGGATTGGAGCCTGGCCTGAGAAAAGTATGTTGGTATAAATAAAGTACTGTTATAGACTAATTCCCAATGACTGTATGACTGCTTGAGTGATCTGGGCCAGGATGCTGCAAACATTTAGCGAGGCAAGGACTGTCTCTGCAAAAGGCCATATAAAAACTTTCTGTGGGCTGTATCTGACCTGAGGTTCTCCACCTCTGGTGTAAACTGAGGCAATGTACTAGGGATGTGTGAACCCCCGGGGGTTTGGGGTTCGGCCCGTTCGGGGTTCGGCCAAACCTGAAACAATTTGTTTTGGCCCATTTGGGGTGACAAACCTGTTCAGGTGGAGGGGAAGTTTCCCCTCCCCCCTCCAGGCTGCGTGAGTGGAAGGGGTGCTGGGGAGCATCTCCCTCCCCAACCTGCCCAGCCTGGGAATTTTTTTTTTTTTACCCACCCACCCACCCCATGGATTTCCCTACCTGGTGGTGCCGGGGCTCTGGTCCCAGGTCTGGTGGAGGCAGTAGTTGCAGCACTCCAGAGAGCATGTCCAGCCACTACTAGGCCTTCTGGGTCAAACCAGAAGGCTTAGTAGTGGCCTGAAGTGTTCCGGAGCGCCACCGCCCCCAGACATGCCATCGCTGCTGCTGCATCTGCCAATCCCGGACCCCGACCTACCTGGTGGTGCCAGGGCCCTGGCCCTGGGTCCAGCAGTGGTGCTCCAGAGTACGGCTGTAGCGGAAAGTCGCACCGGTAGCTATTTCCACCGGAAAGAGCGTTTCCGCAATTAGTAGTATGGCGTGGGAGAGGCTTTCATTCCGCTAGCTTCATTTCGCTACTTCCACAGTTCCTCTAATTTCATTCCACTACTTCCACAGGCTTCACAAAAAGCAGAAACATACCATTTTCAATATTTCAGCCATTCCACCAGCACCACAAAATAGTGGAACAGCGGTTTTCCAACAATTTCCAACAATTCCGCAATTTTCCGATAGTTTCCGAATTTGCAGAATGCCGGCAGAATTAGCGGAATGTCGGCAGAAAATTCCAAAATGGCAGAATGGAATCGCGGTGTGGTAAAAGCTGCTGCCACTTCTGGGAAAATTGAATCTGGAACTTACTTGTGGATTTATAAACCCAGAAGTTTGAAAAATCCGGAACTTTAATGTGTTTATAAAAATGCCCATTGTAGGGTTAGGACTCAATCACACAGAAGAATTATTTGTCCTGTAACTGCTGTAGGAGCAATGGGACAAAATTAAGAAAGGGATAATTTAGGCTAATAACAATGATGGTAAACTAATAAATAGTAAATTTTGTTTTATGAAATGTAGGACATTCTGAATCAGTGTTTCATGGGAAGTGCTGCTCATTATTTGGGACACATAGAAATAGAGTAGACAGAAGTTATAATAATTAGTGGTAGTTCATTTTAGCCTGTGCCACTCAGCCACACCAGGATGGGCCAGATGACCTCCCTGGACCCTTCAGAAATTAAAAACACTATACAATGGATGCCCTCTAAGGAGCAATCCTACATTTTCAAGGACATAGGTTAGTCATTTTCTGATTCGTATCTCTCTCTAAAGTCTGTGATTCAGTTTGGTGTAAATGTTACCACTAGATAGTTTATTGAATTTTAATAAAACATGATAAGGCATCTTGCTTATTTCACAACAGAAACAAGATACATGCGAAGTATATGAATGAGCAGAATAATGTTACAGAAACTGCCTTAAATGTCTTTTACATAATGCAAGAGAAGTAAAAGGAACAAACCAGACTCTGGTTCTAGTCTAGTCAAGGGCACCCATGTTTAAATTTTTCAAATGCATTTTTTCATAAAACCAAATAGCAGTGAGAATACAAATTCACTCGTGTAAGGCATTCATAATGTGTGCTATAGAAATGAGATAATTGGATGGATGGATGGATGTACCATAAATAGTAGTGTATATTATAATACTCTCTATATCTTACCCATATACGTAAGTCCTTACACTGTCTTACCCTTCAAGTTTTCTTTTCCCCTTTTATTATTATTTTATTATTAACAAACATTTATATAGCGCCAGCAGTGTACATGGCACTTTACAAAGTAATAAAATAGACACGGTCCCTGCCCATAGGGCTTACAATCTGAGCGACAGGAGCTGGGGGAGAGACATAGGAAGGGGAACAGAGGGAGAGACAAGGGGTCTAACATTCATGAAGATGCGAGATCTCAAGTGCATGTACTTGCATGTCCACCAACAACTTCTCAACTTTGTAAATGTATCCCTGTCCTTCCTTTTCTTCCTCTGTCCCTTGTCTCCCCCTCCCTTATGCATCCTAGATTGCAAGCCAATCATGTATTGTCCACTGCCAGGCTCATTGCTGGTGCTCTATAAATATCTCACAATGATCTTTCAGAACTGCATCATACCCTATTTCCATTATGCAATGACAGTACCAGAATGTAAGCAATTTAAAGAGAAATGTGCACTTCTTGTTGTTGTTGTTGTTGTTGTTGTGTGTAAAATGTTTAAAATGTGAGTGTGCTGAACTCTGGTTTTCCACACTAATGTTGTGTAATATATTGGCTTTCTCTGTCTTCACAATTGTGTTCCAGTGTCTTCTGAGCAGCTATACAGACAAGCAATTACATCCAGTTAAGCATTAGGAGAGAGCTGTAGTGTATTACAGCTTGAAAAGCTGGGTTTTTAAGTGGTTGCTGGAATCTAATAAACCCATATATGTGTGCAGTTACAACCATAGGGTGGCCAAATGTTATCTTGATTACAACTTAGATTTAAATGATTAAAATCAAAGATTAAATTAATCAGATTTTGTGGAAAGAGGCACTGCAAAGGCTGCTTTCATCAAGTCTCTATCCCCATGTGTCAAGAAAGCTCAGTCTCAGTGCCGTCAGGACACTGCAGTTCCACAGGACACAATGACACCATTTCCCATTAATAATTATAATTAGAGCCTTTGACTTGTGCAACATTTCAGCACCTTCTTCTGTGGCAAAGAAATGAGGGTTCGGAGGTACAGATTAGCACATTTTGTGTTATCCCATTACCCAGGAAAAACCTGTATCAATCAGGGACTCACAGGTGACTGTAGGATCCATACAACTCTGCAAAGATTGTTCCCTCTGGCTGTTTGAGTGGAGCCCAGACAACATAATGGTAAGCTATGTCTGTTGACATTTTTGTATATGAACCAAAGGCCATTCCTTCACTCGTTTATTTTACTATAACCTCACATCAGGGCCAGCCTTAGGCAGGGGCTGTAGAAGCATGGCCCTGGGCCCCACACTTTCCTGCATTGGGGTCCCATAGAATGCTCTCCAGAAGCGTAAGTAACTCTACAGAGTAGTGGTGGCAGCAGGGCCCCAAATGCAATGCTCTTCAGGGCCAGTAGGAGTGGCGTTAACTATAATAAATAATAATAAATGGGTGTCTTTAGACATAACGTCAACCGGTGTCTGAATGCGTGTGTTGACCTTGATATGAACACCAGTTTGACCCTGTGTTCACCATGTGGCGCTGCTTAGACACACAGCCCATCTTGGGGCAAATTGGTGTTTTGTTCAACACCTGATCTCAGCACACAAGCGCTGCTGCCTCGTCCCCCGTGTTGTACCTGATAACACGCCACGCAATATAATTAGACACAACATTGACAATATGTTCAGCCGGAACACGCAAATTGTCTTTGGAACGCAATGGTGTTCAAATTGCATGTTCAACGGGTGGCCATATTGGTGTCGGGATTGTTATTGTGTTTATACACAATGGCCAAACAGGTGCTTAGGGGTTGGTTTTTTTGTTATAGTGCCCCCCCCTCATCGAATGGTGCTTGTAGTGCTTCACAGCATAAAAAACAACATAAAAATCCATTAAAAAAGTTAATCTGTGTAAAAAAAATTTAAAAGGGGAAAGTAATGGCTGCATTAAATACTGCCTACAGTTTAGTCAGATCTTCAGAAACACAAGGTGAAAAAAGATGTGATGGGTGGCTTAGTGGCTCCCCAGCCGACCCCAGGACATACCACTGCAGCCGCCACTCAGGTTGTTGGGGAGAGATATTCCCATCAGTCCTTAACCTCAATCCTTAGCTCGGGCATGGGGGCTGCCAGCAAATGTCCCTTCATGCCCCGAGGCAGCCCAAGGAACTGTCCACACAGGACAGAACTCCCGGGCAGATGCATCACAACAGGGTCAGGCCTAGGAAGAGCTGCCGCCAAACAGCTGATGGGATGTGTGTGTCACCCCTCCGCCCCTCCTGAGCTGTTTGGTGTGCTCAACCAACCCCCAAACAGCGGTGTGTGTTCCTGGGCCCCCATCAGATTTTTAGTGCATTCACCTGGTCAGCCAAACAGCTGATGGGGGGGGTGCTCCTGGGGTGCCCCCCATACACTGGTGTGCTTACCTGGTCCACCAAATAGCTGATGGAGGAGTGCTCCAGAGGGAAGCACCAATGAGCCATTCAAAGTGACAGGAGCCAGAATGGCCCCAATCAGCTGTTTGGTGGACACAGGATGCATGCACCAAACAACTCGTGGAGCCCCCCAGGAGCATCTCTCATCAGGTGTGCCAGGTACATGCAACAAACAGCTCATGGGGAGGCCAGGAGTACCCACAGCAGCTTTTTGGTGGGCCAGGTGTGTGCACCAAACCCCTCACGTGGGACCCGAGGAGCACCCCCTGTCAACTGTTTGGAGGGCCAGGTGAACACACCAAACAGCTCATGGGAGGACTCCGGGAGCACTCCCCATCAGCTGTTTGGGGGGGCACGTGAGAGCACCAAACAGCCTCTGGGGGCCCCCAGGAGTGTGCCCCATCAGCTGTTTGTCATTGCAGGAGAATGCCTACAAGCAACAGTCCACAGCCAGTGCTCATTTATTACATAAGCAATTTCACCATAACCCAAAACCTTTTTCTCAGGCTGTCAGCCTCCCTCCTAGCTGTCAGACTGTTTCTTAGGCTGGTCTTTTGGGAAAGTCCCTTGGTCAGTCAGCCAGCTGGCCACTTCCCTTCCTAGACTGAGGCTGGGCATCTATGGCCTGGAATCCTTGGCCAGCCAGCTCCAGGGCAAGCCCTTGTAATTCAGGGCCCTGGGCTAGCTCCCAGTCTCCTCCCCAAATGGCTTGGAGAAACCCTGGGGTAATCATCAGCCTAATGAGGCAGCCATGACCACTTCCTGATGGTCAATCCCTCTTTAACGAAGCCCCAAGGCTTTTGATACAGGCAAGCATCAGCTCATCTAATTATCCAGCTGCTCACAATCAGATTTCCCTTTACGGTTTAAAACTCCCTTCAGCTGAGATACATCTGTTTGGATGTCTCATCATCTCAAACTTAATATATTTCCCCATAAACCATCCTTTCCCTCTTCCCTCTCTGTTTACACCCACAGTATCACTATGCAGTCTGGGATTATTTTTGACTCCTTCTCCTTCACTTCCCGCTGCATAACATCACTAGCACTCCACTACATGCTCTCACCTTGACTACTGCAACTTTCCTTCCACTGGACTTACCCAATTTCAACTTGAACCCTTTCACTTCTGTTCAACACATCTCACCCACCACTTTGATCATGGTCAAACCCTCCTTTCCTCTCTTCTCTGGCTTCCTCTCCCCCTTGACAACCAGTACAAAACCCTTGTTTTCACCATCAAGCCTCCTTGTGACCTTGTGACCCTATCTTTCCATCTGCATTTCCCACTACATTCATACCCAGGAACATCATTCCTTTCTGTTGAACTCTGCCACCACCCCCACTTACCCCAGCAAGTCCTCCTTCCTTCTCCTATGCTGTCCTCTATGTCTGGAACTCCACTCCTGCCCATTTTGCTTCTAACCTTCCTTCAGACCTTCAAATCCTCAAATCCCTCTCTTAGAATTCTACCTCTTTCATTATTGACACTCCTCCTACTGTCCTAGGATGCAGGGTCCTTTAGGGATGGGCGAATGTGGTTCAGAAGTTTGGGGTTCGGCCCAAACTCGGCCTGTTCAGATGACTGAACCCGAACACAAACCCGAACATGAACATACCGAACCAGACCAAATTCCAAACGTCAAAATGACCGAACAGTTCGGTCAGTTCGGTTCGCGTTCGGTTGAGTTCGGGTGACTAAAACATGGTGTACTGTCAGGTCACTGGAAGGCCAAATGTAGCAGGGAGGGGGAAGTCATCTGACTCAGCTAGGAGCAGACTTCCAGGCACCAGGGGTGGAGAGTGGCTTGGAGTAGCAGCCAGCCTGCCAAATCACCATCCCTTTTCGCCTCAGACCACTGGCTTGACAGTCTGTGATTGGCCATGGGCTCAGCTGCACGGAGCCAATGGGGCTTGTGGTGAGGCAGGCACAGCAAGAAACAAAACTGTTTGCCTCCCCCCTTCCCAACACCTTCTGAGCTAGTCACTGTTCCTGAACAGCAGGCGTTTCAGAAGGCTCCCTCTTTCTCAGCAGTTTTTCTTCTTTCCTATTCCTAATTCATTGCCATCCTCCTCCTATTTCACCCATCCAACCCATTTACCTCCATATTATCATTTATTTAGATTATATTAGATAGATTTAGGTGGATATTTTTTTTTTATCCCTCCCTGTCTTCCCTGTGTTCAATCTTCCTTCCTCCCTCCCGCCTCCATTGAATCATTTTCCTCTCCCATATATTCCATCCCTGGTTCCCTTCCCTTCCCCTGTTTTTTGATTCCTTTAGAGTAGGATTATTATTAGATTGTTTTAGGTTTCACCCTCCTCCCATAGATAGATAGATAGATAGATAGATTGTAGGTTAGAGATACTTAGTAAGCAGTTGTAGGAGTTAGTTTACTGATAGAGATAGTGTTTAGTGATTTAGTTTTAGTGTTTGTAGGAGTAGTGTGTACTTAATCCATTTAGTTCATAGCATTTAGAATAGTTATTAGTTAATAGTAGTTAGACTGAGTATATATATGATTAAAAAATTGATTTTTAAAAAAAAATTATATATATATAAAAACATTATTTTGGAGGGAGAACTGGAGAAGGGAAGGAGAGGCCAATTTGCTGCGCATAGGGGAGGCAATGGGGCATGTGCCAGAGGTGGGCAGGGCTGTGCATGAGGAGCGGCAGCAGGCAGCAGCAATAGCCAGAGGCAGAGCGCATCACACACCACCACCCCAAACTCAGCAGGCCTGCTTTAGGGCAACAGGTTTCAGTGGGTCTGCATTGCCCCCTGGCAGTGCCCTCCTCCACTGCCACACAGGGCACTGGAAGGCCTGTAGGACTTGAGACTCAGGCTGCATCTGTCACTGCTGGTGGTGGTGCTGGAGCTGGAGCAGGTGATGGGGCTGCTTCTTTTGATGTTCATCCAGGGCCACCAATGTTCACCAATGTTGAGGCAATTCCCAGCAGTCCATAGCTGGTGGATCCCACCCCGGCTGCTAGAGACAGGACCCGATCCCTGGGCAATGTCATTACTAGGGAGAGGAGCAGCAGCAGCAGCAGCACTAGCATCTACAGAGGGGGGCACAGGGAGAGTACCAGCAGCCAGGGCTGGCCCCAGGCATGTGCCACATGTGCGGCCGCACATGGCCCCGCAGCCAGCTGGTGCCCCGCACTTGCCTGGCTGGGAAGCAGGCTGCAGCCAGCTTCTCCCCCAGAAAGTGATTCTTCCTCCCCTCCCTGGCTCCAGACCCCATTCCTCACCTGCCTCTGCCTTCTAGTAGTGCTGCAGTGGCAGTGGCAGTGGCAGCGGCAGCAGCGGGGACACTGGATCGGGCTGGGATATAAGGCTGTTTACAAACAGCTCCTCCCCACGTGCTGATCAGAAGGTTGCTACCTTGTAAAGAAGGTTCTTCGAGATGGATCCCGACATTCTCACAACTGGGATGTGTGCACTCACCCTGTTCAAATAATAGACCACATGATGGTCTTGAGCTCCTCTGGTATAAAAAGAACCCTCCCCCTCTGAATGACAGTTCCTTTCAACCCTTTCTAGAAATATAAGAAAAGAATTCCATGCGGGGCTGGAAGGGTGGGTGTTGTGAGAATGTTCGGAGCCATCTCAAAGAACCTTGTTTGCAAGGTAGCAACCTTCTGTTCTTCTTCGAGTGGCTCCTCACATGATATTTTTACATGGCTCCGCCGGGTGGGGAGTCCGTGGGCGCGCCAGTGCATGGATGGGGCATGCACACAGCTGCACACACATCCCCACTCACCCACCACTCATCCACACCCACATAGTAACCACCATTTCCCCCGGTTGCTCCGTGCGTGGGGATGAGTGGGGGGGTGAGTGGGGATGCGTGTTAGGCGAGCGCGCACGCACCCCCACTCACCATGGGCGCGTGCACCACGTCATTCACATGGGGTTCCCCCACCCATGAACACACAGAAATCTGCGTGTTTACGGCTGGGAGGAGAGACCCGTGTAAAAAGGGCCACATTCTCACAACTGTCTTACTTATACTATCTTAGGTAGGAATTTAGGATGTAAAGCAATATCTATTCTGTCTTGGAAAATAAATCTGCAAATATGGTTCTGAGATTATTATGGCTGCTATTTCACTAACTCTTCTTAATGAAGTTATTGCTAACAGGAATACTGTCTTTAAACCCGCACCCCATAACCAGTTCATTTGCACCCCCATATAATCAATTCACGCTGCCCCGTGGGCACAAATTAAATGGTTATGGGTGGGGGCAGCGTGAATAGATTATATGGGGGCGGGGGCAGAAATGAACTGGTTATGGGGTGGGGGCAGCATGAACTGATTATGGGGGCACAACTGAACTGGTTATATGTCTCTTTTCATGGCATAATGCGCTTAATAAGCTAGCTGCATTTTGGGTGTCTTGTGTGTGTGATAGCAGCACCTCTGGACTGGTCACACCGCATGCGTGCACAAGGCACAGGCGGCACTGGCAGCAAGAAGCAACAGGCCCTGGAGGCCAGACTGGCTAAGCTCACCCCCTGGCCCCTCCTCCAGTAAGGCAGTGGACGCAGTCAGTCTCTCTGTGCCTGTGTCACTGCCCGCTTGGCTGCCCCTGCAGTGGAACCACTCCTGGGGAGTGGTGGTAGACACTCGGCTGGGGAGGGGGGGAAGCATTAGGAGGCCATGCTTCTCCATGGTTGCTCGGAGAGGTGGAGAATGGGAATCCTTCCTGTCCAGAGGGAGTAAGTTTTATGTAAATGTATACATTTGCATAATTAGGTGGTGCCTAATTATGCAAATTAGGCCCCGCACCAAGACTTCGCACATGGCCTCACAAACCCTGGGGCTGGCCCTGCCAGCAGCATGGTGGGCACAGACAGTCTAGCCTCTGGGTCACAGTACTTCACTTCATGGGACATTACCGTGATCGGGGACAATGAGGAAGAGGCAGACACTAGTGCTGCAAAGATGTCTGCAGCTGAGGCAATGACTGAGCCTCCTCCCAGAGCTGCATCGCCAGTGTCAGTGCCACGAATTTCTCACCCTCCCAGGAGCACTGGCAGCAGTGCATCCTCCGGGGTGGGCATGAAGGCAGGAGGGAGGGAAAATACTCTGTCTGGGATCATTTTAAGCTGGTGCGGGCAGATGGTCCCAGAGAGGTGCAGTGCACACTGTGCAATAAGGTGGTGATGCGCGGGCAGGTGCTTGCCAAACTTGGCACAACTGCAATGGCAAGGCAGCTCAAGGCATGCCACAGTGCTGTGTTGCTGAGTGGGAAGGCAGGAGAAGTGAATGCCAGCGGGTTCCCGACTCCAGCAGCCAGTCCCCTGGCTCATTCAGTGGGCCAGCATCCTGCACCAACTGCTGCTGACTCTACCAGCAAGAGCACTATGGGGGCAGAAAAACAGCCGGAGCCTCCCCAGAAGCACCGCCAGTCCACCATGGAGGAGATGGGGTGGGAGGATGTGTCAAGGTCATTGTCAGGGCGCCGTGGCACAGGCTTCCAGAAGAAAGCCATGCGCCTGTTGACCGAGATGATTGCCCTGGATGGCCAGCCCTTGTCCATTGTGGTGGACAAGGGCTTCCAGCGGCTGATTGGGTTCCTGGCCCCCAACTTTAAGCTGCCTTCCCGCTCCACCCTGAGCTGGACTGTGGTGCCACAGCCAGGAGCGGGTGAGGGAGCAGCTTGCAGGGGCTGGGGGGGCAACGGTCCACTTCATGACGGGCCTGTGGTCCACCAGAAACGCCCAGCATGCCTTCCTGGTGGTGACCGACCACTGGTGGCAGGACGCAGAGGCAGCGCTTGGCAGTGGCAGGAGGGGACCTGAAGCAGGGTATAGGTGGACCCTGATTCAGGCCCAGGTTATGGACAGCTCCCACACCATGAGGAACCTCGAGGCAGCCCTGGCCACCATGGTGTGGGAGTGGGTCACAGCAGGCATGGCCATCAACAAGGGGTGTGTGGTCACAGACAATGCGGCCAATATCCTAAAGGCAGTCCTTGACGGAGGCTTCACAAGCATCCCTTGCACCGCACACACTCTCCATCTTGTGGTGAAGGATGCTCTGGGCTTGGGGGAGAAGGGGATTGGGCCAGACACCCTTAGCTCCCTGGTCGAGCCGGGGAGGAAGCTGGTGGGCTTCTTCAACTGGAGCATGAAGGGCAGCGGGCTCCTCCGGGAGAAACAGGCTGAGCAAGGGTCCCCGGTGCACACCCTTATCCAGGATGTCTCCACCCGGTGGAACTCCACCTTCCTGATGCTTGAGCGGCTTTTTGAACAGAAAGCCGCCCTGCATCAGGTGGAACTGGAAACAGACATTGAGGCACCTCCAGGGTACAACAGGGAGGAATGGGATATTATATCCCAAACTGTCTCTGTCCTGAGACCATTCCTGGGTGTCTAGGAGACACTGAGCAGTTCCACCGCCACCCTCAGCCAGGTGACCCCACTGGTGCATAGTCTCTGCAGCAGCCTGGATGAGATTCTGGGGGCGGGAGGTTGGGATCGTGGGCCTCAGGGCAGGAGAATGTCCGATGAGGCGATTGACCTTGCTCGGAAGTTGAAGGCAGGCCTAAGTGTGCGCTTTGATGAGCTCCTGCGCCGGGACGAATATGTCTTGGCAACCATGCTGGACCCCAGGATCAAGGGCAGCATAGCATGTGAGACTGCGGTCTATTGCCTCCGGAAGGTTATGCTAGTCCAGAAGGTCAGGCAGGCAGAGAGGACCATGCAGCTGGATGCTCCTGAGGATGGTGAGAGTGGAAGCAATGACCCCTTCCAGTCATCTGGGTCTATCCCTGCCCCCAGCCCTAGGGGTAGCAGCAGCAGCAGCAGAAGCAGCAGCAGGACCCCTACTGCCAGAAGCTCCTCATCTGTTCAGTCCACTATGGGGAGCATGGGGCCCAGCGCAAAAGGGCAAGCAGCGTGGCTGAGGGCAGTGGGGCAGGTGGTGCCCACCCAGAGCTACCATAGGGAGTATGATGGCACCTCAGCAGCAGTGGAGACATATCTGGAGAAGGAGCCATTAATAGATCCCAGCAGTGATCCCTTGGCCTATTGGGCTGGCAAGGCCAATGTGGGGCCGGCCCTGTCCAAAGTGGCCAAGGGTTTCCTGTCTTTCCCACCAACCAGTGTCCCCAGCGATAGGGTGTTCTCCATCACGGGGGACATATGTGCCCTGCACTGCCTGAGACTGGGGACCAAGTTGGTGGAGTAGTTGCTCTTTCTTAAGGTGACCCTTCCACTGCTGGAATTCCCCGAGCTGCCCCTGGACAAGGAGTGATGGTGCAATGGCACATGCCATCCCATGCCAGGGGCAGTCTTGGGACAGGCCTACAGGGCTACTCCTCCTCAATCTGGGCTAGGGCTACTGCTCCTGTGTGTTGCTGAGGTGCTGTCCCTCCCTCCTAATGCCTGGCACCCATCCAGCCTTTCTCTCTCTCTCCCTCTCTCTCTCTCTCTCTCTCATACGACCTCGGACGCGTTATCGGACTGACCTCAGGATGCAGGGTGGCATTGTAAAACAAACTGTAAGCCTGTCAGCCAGCCTATGGCTAGCTATACGATCTCGGCTTGCCTATGTGACTCTGACTGGCTCTCGCTCTCTCACACTGCACAGCCTTTGCTAGCCTATCAGAGTGCCCTGCTGTCAATGTCCCCACCTGCCTGCCCTACTGCCTCTCATGCCAAGCTGCCGGTCTGCCCCTTAAGCTTGCCGCAAAGCTTAAAGTAATATGCCTCTGTCTGCCTTTCTACCTCCCATGCCAAGGTGCCTGTTTGCTCACCCAGATTGCCTAGCTCAAAGACTGCCCATGCCCACGTTTCCTACTGCCTCTCATACCATGCTGCCTGCCCGCCCACCCAGGTTGTAAAGCTTGAACCCTGCCTCCCTCGGTCTACCTGCCTTCTGATCATGCTGCGCTGGCTGACAACCCACCCAAGTGCCCAGGTGGTCTAGATCAAAGACTTTCCCAGTCTGCCTGCCTTTTGTTCATGCCACGCTGCCTTCCTGCCCACCCGCCTGCCCAGGTTGCAAAGCTTGAACCCTGCCTCAGTATGGCTGCCTGTCATGACACAGTGCCTGTCTTTTCCCACCCTGGAAACCCTGGGTGATGTGCACCTCACTGTCCCACTGGCCTGGGAATCCTGCTACTGCTGTCTGCTGGTCCATGGGTGCTCTGCCCTGGCCAATCCAAATGTGCCAACACAATCCTGCTGCTACCGTCTGCTGCTATATTGGGAGTTATTGGTCCTGGGGCCAAGTTACAGGCAGGGAGGGCTGTGGCCAAAACCTAGAAGAGCTGTGGGCAAAACCTAGAAGCTGCCACCTTAGCCCCGGGACCCACCGTGATGGGTCTTGGGCCGACGTTCTGAGCACACTGTGCTGTCATTCCACCACACCATGAAACATCCACTCCTGTCCCAGGACCAGCCATCACAGTCCTGGGGCCAAGTTACAGGCATGGAGGTCTGTGGCCAAAACCTAGAAGAGCTGTGGGCAAAACCTAGAAGCTGCCACCTTAGCCCCATGACCCACCATGATGGGTCTGGGACCGTCATTCCTCACACACTGCAATGTCTTTCCACCTCATTCAGAAGCAGACACTTCTTCCCCAGGACCCACCACCAGGGTCCTGGAGCCACGTTACAGGCAGGGAGGACTGTGGCCAAAAGCTAGAAGCTGCCACCTTAGCCCTGGGACCCATGGCCATCATTCCTCATTCCACCACACCATGAAAGAGCCACTCCTGCCCCAGGACTGGCCATCACAGTCCTTGAGCCACGTTACAGGCAGGGAGGGCTGTGGCCAAAACCTAGAAGCTGCCACCTTAACCCCAGGACCCACCACGATGGGTCTGGGGCCGTCGTTCCTTGCACACTGCGATGTGTTTCCACCTCATTCAGAAGCAGTCACTGCTGCCCCAGGACCTGCTGCCAGGGTCGTGGGGCCAAGTTACAGGCAGGGAGGGCTGTGGCCAAAACCTAGAAGCTGCCACCTTAGCCCCGGGACCCACCGTGATGGATCTGGAGCTGTTGTTACGAGCACACTGTGCTGTCTTTTCACCGCAACATGAAACAGCCATTCCTGCCCCAGGACCGGCTGTCACTGTCCTGGGGCCAGGTTACAGGCAGGGAGGGCTGTGGCCAAAACCTAGAAGAGCTGTGGCCGAAACGTAGAAGCTGCCACCTTAGCCCCAGGACCCACCGCGATGGGTCTGAGGTTGTCATTCCTTGCACACTGCGATGTCTTTCCACCTCATTCAGAAGCATCCACTCCAGCCCCGGGACCCACCGCCAGGGTCCTGGGGCCAAGTTACAGGCAAGGAGGGCTGTGGCCAAAACCTATAAACTGCCACCTTAGCCCCAGGACCCACCGCGATGGGTCTGGGGCCGTCTTTTGTCGCACACTGCGATGTCTTTGCACCTCATTCAGAAGCAGCTACTCAAGCCCCAGGACCCTCTGCCAGGGTCCTGGGGCCAGGTTACAGGCAGGGAGGGCTGTGGCCAAAACCTAGAAGCTGCCACCTTAGCCCCAGCACCCACCACGATGGGTCTGGGTCCATCTTTCCTCGCACACTGCGATGTCTTCCCACATCATTCAGAAGCAGCCACTACTGCCCCAGGACCCACCACCAGGATCCTGGGACCAGGTTACAGGCAGGGAAGACTGTGACCAAAACCTAGAAGCTGCCACCTGTCAGGCTCCGAGGTACGGAGCTGTGGGGGAAACCAAGGAGGGACAAGGAAGGCCAGAATTACCAGGCTCCAGGGGACGGAACTGGGGAGAGGGAAACAAAGAGGGAGGAATCTAGGCCTGGACACCGGGGGGAAAGGGTGGCCCNAGTTGCTCTTTCTTAAGGTGACCCTTCCACTGCTGGAATTCCCCGAGCTGCCCCTGGACAAGGAGTGATGGTGCAATGGCACATGCCATCCCATGCCAGGGGCAGTCTTGGGACAGGCCTACAGGGCTACTCCTCCTCAATCTGGGCTAGGGCTACTGCTCCTGTGTGTTGCTGAGGTGCTGTCCCTCCCTCCTAATGCCTGGCACCCATCCAGCCTTTCTCTCTCTCTCCCTCTCTCTCTCTCTCTCTCTCATACGACCTCGGACGCGTTATCGGACTGACCTCAGGATGCAGGGTGGCATTGTAAAACAAACTGTAAGCCTGTCAGCCAGCCTATGGCTAGCTATACGATCTCGGCTTGCCTATGTGACTCTGACTGGCTCTCGCTCTCTCACACTGCACAGCCTTTGCTAGCCTATCAGAGTGCCCTGCTGTCAATGTCCCCACCTGCCTGCCCTACTGCCTCTCATGCCAAGCTGCCGGTCTGCCCCTTAAGCTTGCCGCAAAGCTTAAAGTAATATGCCTCTGTCTGCCTTTCTACCTCCCATGCCAAGGTGCCTGTTTGCTCACCCAGATTGCCTAGCTCAAAGACTGCCCATGCCCACGTTACCTACTGCCTCTCATACCATGCTGCCTGCCCGCCCACCCAGGTTGTAAAGCTTGAACCCTGCCTCCCTCGGTCTACCTGCCTTCTGATCATGCTGCGCTGGCTGACAACCCACCCAAGTGCCCAGGTGGTCTAGATCAAAGACTTTCCCAGTCTGCCTGCCTTTTGTTCATGCCACGCTGCCTTCCTGCCCACCCGCCTGCCCAGGTTGCAAAGCTTGAACCCTGCCTCAGTATGGCTGCCTGTCATGACACAGTGCCTGTCTTTTCCCACCCTGGAAACCCTGGGTGATGTGCACCTCACTGTCCCACTGGCCTGGGAATCCTGCTACTGCTGTCTGCTGGTCCATGGGTGCTCTGCCCTGGCCAATCCAAATGTGCCAACACAATCCTGCTGCTACCGTCTGCTGCTATATTGGGAGTTATTGGTCCTGGGGCCAAGTTACAGGCAGGGAGGGCTGTGGCCAAAACCTAGAAGAGCTGTGGGCAAAACCTAGAAGCTGCCACCTTAGCCCCGGGACCCACCGTGATGGATCTGGAGCTGTTGTTACGAGCACACTGTGCTGTCTTTTCACCGCAACATGAAACAGCCATTCCTGCCCCAGGACCGGCTGTCACTGTCCTGGGGCCAGGTTACAGGCAGGGAGGGCTGTGGCCAAAACCTAGAAGAGCTGTGGCCGAAAAGTAGAAGCTGCCACCTTAGCCCCAGGACCCACCGCGATGGGTCTGAGGTTGTCATTCCTTGCACACTGCGATGTCTTTCCACCTCATTCAGAAGCATCCACTCCAGCCCCGGGACCCACCGCCAGGGTCCTGGGGCCAAGTTACAGGCAAGGAGGGCTGTGGCCAAAACCTATAAACTGCCACCTTAGCCCCAGGACCCACCGCGATGGGTCTGGGGCCGTCTTTTGTCGCACACTGCGATGTCTTTGCACCTCATTCAGAAGCAGCTACTCAAGCCCCAGGACCCTCTGCCAGGGTCCTGGGGCCAGGTTACAGGCAGGGAGGGCTGTGGCCAAAACCTAGAAGCTGCCACCTTAGCCCCAGCACCCACCACGATGGGTCTGGGTCCATCTTTCCTCGCACACTGCGATGTCTTCCCACATCATTCAGAAGCAGCCACTACTGCCCCAGGACCCACCACCAGGATCCTGGGACCAGGTTACAGGCAGGGAAGACTGTGACCAAAACCTAGAAGCTGCCACCTGTCAGGCTCCGAGGTACGGAGCTGTGGGGGAAACCAAGGAGGGACAAGGAAGGCCAGAATTACCAGGCTCCAGGGGACGGAACTGGGGAGAGGGAAACAAAGAGGGAGGAATCTAGGCCTGGACACCGGGGGGAAAGGGTGGCCCCAAGGCGACCCTCTGAAACNGCAACTGGCTACAGCTGGGAGGGGGCATGACACACAGGGAGCAAGCACACAAGGAAGACAGAAGGGAAAAAACCCAACACCCTCACCAGTCCACCAGGTGGCGCAGGGTGCTGGAGAGCCTGTCCAGCACCTCAAGGGCCATGGGTTCAAGACCCAGCCGTGACACCACCTTAGCCTAATCACCCACCGCGATGGGTCTGGGGCTGTCGTTCCTCGCACACTGCGATGTCTTTCCACCTCATTCAGAAGCATCCACTCCAGCCCCAGGACCCACCACCAGGGTCCTGTGGCCAGGTTACAGGCAGAGAGGGCTGTGGACAAAACCAAGAAGCTACCACCTTAGCCCCGGGACCCACAGTGATGGGTCTGGGGTCGTCGTTCCTTGCACACTGCGATGTCTTTCCACCTCATTCAGAAGCAGCCACTCCTGCCACAGGACCCACTGCCAGGGTCCTGGGGCCTAGTTACAGGCATGGAGGGCTGTGGCCAAAACCTAGATGCTGCCACCTTAGTCCCGGGAGCCACCATGATGGGCCTGGGGCTGTCGTTCCTCACATACTATGATGTCTTTCCACCTCATTCAGAAGCAGCCACTCCTGTCCCAGGACCCTCCGCCAGGGTCCTGGGGCCATGTTAAAGGCAGGGAGGGCTGTGATCAAAACCTAGAAGCTGCCACCTTAGCCTAATCACCCACCGTGATGGGTCTGGGGTCGTCATTCCTCGCACACTGCAATGTCTTTCCACCTCACTCAGAAGCAGCCACTCCTGGCCCAGGAGCAGCCCCAGGGGCTCTGCCTGCCCCTCCCCTTCCCAAGCACCAGCCGGTCCCTTCACAACAACGCCCACCTATCTCTTTGGATAAACTGTCTCAGAGATCCTTGGCCTACATGCTATCCGTGCCAATGCTTCTTTACCATGGCCACCAATGTCTGCTTCTTCCAGTACCAATGGCCCCCAGGCCAGGCCCATATGCTGTCTGTGCCATGATGCCATGGCATCAAGAAACAGCTGCTGGTGCCAGACCTAAATGCTGTCTGTGCCAAGTGTTCTGTATCCCAGTTTTGCCACAAAACTCAAAGCATGCCTCAGCCACCTTCCTGCCTCTCATGCCAAGGTGCCTGTCTGCCCGCCCAGGTTGCTGCCAAGAGAGAGAGAGAGAGAGAGAGAGAAAGTCCACCCACTGCTTGAAGGAAAGACAGACACAATCCCACCCATGCTGTCACCGGCACTATATGGCCAGAGAGAGAGAGAGACAGAGAGGTTCCCATTCCTAGCTGGAACTCGGGAGATGGGGGTTAGAGGGGGAGAGGTAAGTATATCCTGGCTGCCACCTGCCGGAATCAGGAAGAACTCCCATCTGTGCTCATGTGCCCATTAATGCCCATTGCCCACATCCAGCACACAGCAAACCTACCATAATGAGATGGAATATTACCCACAACATATTATATGTGCCTGCCTGCCTGCCAGTGCCTGCCTGCATGCATCCCTGTACCTACCTGCTGTCCTGCTACCACCTATCACCTGAACAAATGAAGTGTGCTGCTTAGCCTACTCCTCTGTCTGCACCCACCCGCAGATGAAAGCTGAATCTGGCTGCTGAAATTAAAAGACCCTCTGACTACCAGCTCCCACTGCCTGCTGCCCGCTGCCGAGGAGCCTGTCTCTCTTTCTCTCTGTAACACCTACCCACTCAAAAACACAAGCCCTGCACCTCCTGGGGGACTTTCTGCTAGTTGAGACCCTGCTGCTAGCACAGCACATCTTTGTGTTAATAACTACAGTGCATGAGGTGGCAGGTGCTGCTGGAAGGGATTGACAAGCTGTTTGAGATTCTGCCACCTGCCATCCAGAACTTCAGCACATAGGGATAAAAGATTGGTCAGGTAAAACGAAGCTCATAACAATAAATTTTAAAACTTTACTTAAAACTATTTACAATACAAGAAAACAACAACAACAACAACATTTAATAAAACAAAAGCAAACATGTAAAGGAAACTTATTAATTGAACTAAGAGTCACTCTCTGCTGCCACTGGACCTGTCCCCTGGTAATTGGGGGAAAGGCAACAGGCCTTGGGCACTTCAAAGAACTGAGGGCTGGCCACCTCAGAAGCACCCACCATGCCGTTGTCCACGGCAAAGCTCACCGCCTTTTTAAGTCCACTATGCCACCTGAAGACTGCCCGGTGGTAGAGATGCATGCGGAACAGCTCGGCGGAGACATACTGGCCGTATGCCACCACCTTCTGCCGCTCTGCCTGAACCGCCTGCAGCTCCTCCACCAGGCACTTCTTCAGGTTGACAGAGGAGTGCTGGACCACCTCCACATGGTCCAGGGTACACTGTTGCAACACGGCCCAAAGGGCCTTGACCTCTGCATCCTCTGGGGCTCCAGGGATCTCCATGTCGAGGCTGGAGGTGGGGGGAGGGGAAGGGCTTATATGCCTCCTTTTGCGGGTTGCCTTATCCCCCTTCTTCTGGCACTGAGGCTCCACGGGCGCCACTCCAGAGTCCTCCTCACCCGCCCGCCTCACTCTCATGTCATGCCACTGCTCAATGTGGTTGATGAACCCTGACATGGTCCCCTCCCTCTGCCGGCAGATAACTTTATTGCAGATCTAAAAAGAGCAGAAAAAGATAGGAACATAAGAAGTGCCATACTGTGTCAGACCAATGGTCTGACAAGTCCTGCCTGCATTCTGTCTCCACAAGTGGGTGGACTGGGTGGCCAATGCCATCCAATCTCTCTCTGCAGGGGACTTCCGTTCCTAACAGGTCATAGGGCAATTCATTCCCTGTTATTCCAGTCCCCGTGCCATACCTTGCATGTGGCTGTTCTGTCGGCCTTGTGGTAGAACCTCCAGACATCCGATGACTGGTGCCGAATGTCTGGGGGTGGCACTGACAAGCTTTGTTTAGGGGTCTGGCGGCAGTGAGTCCTCATCCTTGGCCTGGTCCTGGAAGCAGGGCTGGCCCTGGGGAATCGATTCCTCTCTGAAATGAGAACACATAAGTACACCAAATAAATATAATGCATTCAAACTCAACATGGCTAAAATTGAACTCCTTATCTTCCCCCCTCATCCTTCCTCTCCTTCCTCACTGTAAATAATTATTGATGGAGTCACCATCCTGCCTGTCCCCCAAGCCCGTAGCCTAGGCTACATCTTTGACTCACCCCTTTCTTTTAAACCCTAAATTGACTCTGTTGCTAAATCCTGTCACTTCTCCCTCCATAACATTGCTAAGATTCGCCCTTTTCTCTCTGTCTCGTCTGCCAAAACTCTTGTTCATGCTCTGGTCATCTCTCGCCTTGATTACTGTAACCTCCTTCTCTCTGGCCTTCCCCGGTCTCACCTTTCTCCCCTCANCAGAAGCAGCCACTCCTGGCCCAGGAGCAGCCCCAGGGGCTCTGCCTGCCCCTCCCCTTCCCAAGCACCAGCCGGTCCCTTCACAACAACGCCCACCTATCTCTTTGGATAAACTGTCTCAGAGATCCTTGGCCTACATGCTATCCGTGCCAATGCTTCTTTACCATGGCCACCAATGTCTGCTTCTTCCAGTACCAATGGCCCCCAGGCCAGGCCCATATGCTGTCTGTGCCATGATGCCATGGCATCAAGAAACAGCTGCTGGTGCCAGACCTAAATGCTGTCTGTGCCAAGTGTTCTGTATCCCAGTTTTGCCACAAAACTCAAAGCATGCCTCAGCCACCTTCCTGCCTCTCATGCCAAGGTGCCTGTCTGCCCGCCCAGGTTGCTGCCAAGAGAGAGAGAGAGAGAGAGAGAGAGAGAGAAAGTCCACCCACTGCTTGAAGGAAAGACAGACACAATCCCACCCATGCTGTCACCGGCACTATATGGCCAGAGAGAGAGAGAGACAGAGAGGTTCCCATTCCTAGCTGGAACTCGGGAGATGGGGGTTAGAGGGGGAGAGGTAAGTATATCCTGGCTGCCACCTGCCGGAATCAGGAAGAACTCCCATCTGTGCTCATGTGCCCATTAATGCCCATTGCCCACATCCAGCACACAGCAAACCTACCATAATGAGATGGAATATTACCCACAACATATTATATGTGCCTGCCTGCCTGCCAGTGCCTGCCTGCATGCATCCCTGTACGTACCTGCTGTCCTGCTACCACCTATCACCTGAACAAATGAAGTGTGCTGCTTAGCCTACTCCTCTGTCTGCACCCACCCGCAGATGAAAGCTGAATCTGGCTGCTGAAATTAAAAGACCCTCTGACTACCAGCTCCCACTGCCTGCTGCCCGCTGCCGAGGAGCCTGTCTCTCTTTCTCTCTGTAACACCTACCCACTCAAAAACACAAGCCCTGCACCTCCTGGGGGACTTTCTGCTAGTTGAGACCCTGCTGCTAGCACAGCACATCTTTGTGTTAATAACTACAGTGCATGAGGTGGCAGGTGCTGCTGGAAGGGATTGACAAGCTGTTTGAGATTCTGCCACCTGCCATCCAGAACTTCAGCACATAGGGATAAAAGATTGGTCAGGTAAAACGAAGCTCATAACAATAAATTTTAAAACTTTACTTAAAACTATTTACAATACAAGAAAACAACAACAACAACAACATTTAATAAAACAAAAGCAAACATGTAAAGGAAACTTATTAATTGAACTAAGAGTCACTCTCTGCTGCCACTGGACCTGTCCCCTGGTAATTGGGGGAAAGGCAACAGGCCTTGGGCACTTCAAAGAACTGAGGGCTGGCCACCTCAGAAGCACCCACCATGCCGTTGTCCACGGCAAAGCTCACCGCCTTTTTAAGTCCACTATGCCACCTGAAGACTGCCCGGTGGTAGAGATGCATGCGGAACAGCTCGGCGGAGACATACTGGCCGTATGCCACCACCTTCTGCCGCTCTGCCTGAACCGCCTGCAGCTCCTCCACCAGGCACTTCTTCAGGTTGACAGAGGAGTGCTGGACCACCTCCACATGGTCCAGGGTACACTGTTGCAACACGGCCCAAAGGGCCTTGACCTCTGCATCCTCTGGGGCTCCAGGGATCTCCATGTCGAGGCTGGAGGTGGGGGGAGGGGAAGGGCTTATATGCCTCCTTTTGCGGGTTGCCTTATCCCCCTTCTTCTGGCACTGAGGCTCCACGGGCGCCACTCCAGAGTCCTCCTCACCCGCCCGCCTCACTCTCATGTCATGCCACTGCTCAATGTGGTTGATGAACCCTGACATGGTCCCCTCCCTCTGCCGGCAGATAACTTTATTGCAGATCTAAAAAGAGCAGAAAAAGATAGGAACATAAGAAGTGCCATACTGTGTCAGACCAATGGTCTGACAAGTCCTGCCTGCATTCTGTCTCCACAAGTGGGTGGACTGGGTGGCCAATGCCATCCAATCTCTCTCTGCAGGGGACTTCCGTTCCTAACAGGTCATAGGGCAATTCATTCCCTGTTATTCCAGTCCCCGTGCCATACCTTGCATGTGGCTGTTCTGTCGGCCTTGTGGTAGAACCTCCAGACATCCGATGACTGGTGCCGAATGTCTGGGGGTGGCACTGACAAGCTTTGTTTAGGGGTCTGGCGGCAGTGAGTCCTCATCCTTGGCCTGGTCCTGGAAGCAGGGCTGGCCCTGGGGAATCGATTCCTCTCTGAAATGAGAACACATAAGTACACCAAATAAATATAATGCATTCAAACTCAACATGGCTAAAATTGAACTCCTTATCTTCCCCCCTCATCCTTCCTCTCCTTCCTCACTGTAAATAATTATTGATGGAGTCACCATCCTGCCTGTCCCCCAAGCCCGTAGCCTAGGCTACATCTTTGACTCACCCCTTTCTTTTAAACCCTAAATTGACTCTGTTGCTAAATCCTGTC
>QEPC01010906.1:94706-138378 GCA_003113815.1 Sphenodon punctatus
TAATAATAATAATAATAATAATAATAATAATAATAATAATAATGATGATGATGATGATGATGATGATGATGATGCCTCTAGTCTTCCCTCCTTAGGGTGCTAGGGATGGCAACTAGAAAACAGTAAAGCACGTGCAAATCCTGCCCTCCCAGGGGTGCTAGGGGATGCTAGATATTGCAACTAGAAAGCCCCTGGCTGGCATGTGCAAATCCTGCCTTACTTGCGGTGCTAGGGATGGCAACGGGAGATGTGACCCTGGCTGGGGGAAAGAGACGGCACTTATTTGGGGGTGCGAAGGGAATGGGATAGCAACTGGAGAGTGGAGACTCTTGCTAGTCTGGCACATGTCTGGGTGGGGGTGCTGCTCATGCCAGAGCCCCCCACACTCCAGTACCCTCTTTCTCTGTGGCAGACATCCACTGCCACCTGCTTATGCCCACTGTTTGTGCCTGACTGATGCCCACCACCCACGCACCCACCCGCACACCAGTGAGTTCACTTTAATGGATAGAGCTGTGTTTGTCCTAAAAGTAAAAAAAAAGTTGACAAACCTAGCAGGATTGGCAGTACCTCCAGAGCCCGCCGCTTCCTCCTCATCCGAGGAGTAAACCACCAGTGCCATGGGAGGTGTAGCGGTAGGGGCAGCGACCTCGTCCGCTACCTCCTCCTCCTCGAGTGGCAAGTTCACCCCCAGCCGGGAGATCAGCACTACAGCCTTCTTCATTTATTTTTTTTAAAACAAACACTCACACCCAAAACACACACCAACCTCCCAAACACACAGCACAGCCAAACCCAACACAATCACAACCAAAACACACAAACCGAGCAACCACCGAGTCAAACACACACTCTCTTGCCACACAGCTACACACGCACTCGAATTTCCAGTTTCTGGCACGATTACGGTTTCCGGTGCTCTCGCATTATTTGAACGGCCGAATGGCCGAACCGAACGGCCAAACCCTAACTGGCGAAGCACCCAAACGCCTGAACCGAACGCGACCGAACCGAACAGGCGAACCCGAACCGTGGTCTGTTTGCCCATCCCTAGGGTCCTTCTTACAATCTCAACTAGGGGTGTGCAGAGAAAAAAATATCTGTTTTCAATTTTGTTATTAAAATTGCATCGTGTCTGTTATTTTTTCATTATTCAATTTTGTTTTTGTTATTTATTTTCATTTTAATTATTTTTTTGTAATTTCTGGTATTGCTGGTATTTTTCAGTAATCTCTGGTGTATCAGTAATACTGGAAATAACTGTAAATTGCTGAAACTTACCATAAATTACAAAAATAATTTTGAAAAGAACGAAAACAATTTTGTTTTGTTATTTTCATTTTTATTTATTTTTTGTATTATTATTATTATTATTATTATTATTATTACAATAACAAAATAAAAAATAACCACCCTGTGAGGAGGCTGCGGACTTTTTTTTGGGACTCAGATCTGGCCACTGTTGTCCATGATTTCATCACCTCGAGGCTAGACTATTGCAATGCGCTGTACATGGGGCTGCCCTTGGTGATGGTCTGGATGCTGCAGCTGGTGCAGAATGTGGCAGCTCACCTCCTTATGGGGATGGGTCACCACGAATACATAACACCAATGCTCCATACGCTGCATTGGCTGCTTGTAATCTTCCGGGCCCAATTCAAGGTTTTTGGTTTTGTTATTGTAATTTGTTGTTGTAATAACAAAAATTAAATGCATATCCCTAAACTCCACCTGTAACTAAGCAAAGTACATGTGCCGTTGACATCTCAACTTCATGTTCCCTTCTGCCTTGTCTTCCCTTCCATCCTAGATTGTAAGCACCTTGGGCCAGAACCTTTCTCTAATTCATAATTGTTTAAAGTCAGACACATTGCTGGAAGTATATAAATAATAGAGAGTAAACCAGGAGCAGAGGACCTGAGCATATTAACCCCCTTCATGGGCTAGCTCAACCTGCTACAGGCAGACACTCCTATCATAAGTATTAAAGCTGACCAAGTGTCAACCAGTTATAAATATTATTATACCTATCATAAGTATTAAGACTGTGGTTGACCTGTTCTTTAAAACTCCCTGAACCCCACGAGCATATGGGCCTGTGTAGTCATTCTTACCTTATCTGCAAACTATAGGGTCAGCAGCACTACAGGCTGGATATGCAAATTTTACAGGACATTTATGAGAAATACAGGTTGCAGTAGGTACCCTGGAAAGAAAAGCACTCAATTATTATCAGTAATGAACACCATGGGAATGGAGGTGCGGGTGTGAGAGTTAATGACTAGAGCTCAGCTACCATGGTGACAAACAAGCATAGAATTATGTTTCATTGCTCAGGGAAAGGACAACCCTGCTCAGGGCATTGCAGCCCTGCAACCCATATTTCTCATGTGTCCTGTAAATAAATAAATAATAATAATAAGGTTATTTTATTGTTAGCCCCGTGGCCATCACAACCAACAATAACAGCATCGACAGCACTAAATTCATCAGCTCTATACAGAGTAAATAAGTACTCAAGGATCACATATCAAAACAAACACAATAAAAATCAATACCAAAACATATATCAAAAAAGGTCAATATCAAACAGACCCCAAAAATCAAAATTACAAAAAACAACATGAATCAACATGAATCAACCTGGAAGAGGAGCAATTCCCGCATACATCAATCCCGCCAGCAAACTATTAATGCATAACCCAATACCATACTTAATTTGATGGTAAAATGCCCAACACCATCCCATCCCTACCTGTAAACATTTGCATATCTAGCCAACCTAACTACAGCGCATGCAGGCCCTACCTTCATCCCACTTTTGTAACTGCCTAGCCAGTCCTGTTTCCAGCACCCCATTTTACAGTCTAGAAACTGAGGCCGAGAAATGGTGACTTTCCTAAGGCTGCCCTCTTTCACCAGGATTTGAATTCAGAACTCTCCTCCACGTTTCCTGCCTCCACCCTCCTTCCGCCTGTGTGGGAATGGGGAAATAGGGCAGAGGGACTGAGGAAGCGAAGCAAGTCTACACCCAGACACCCACCCAAACACTCGTTAGGCGTCAGATATTTGCCTGGACAATAAGCCCTCAGGATCGTAATTGACTTCTGGAGCATATGCCCCCAGCCTGGATCATCACAGGGCGGCAAAGAATAGTGCAGTGCCTCAAGAACACAAAACTCATGCACACAGGGAAAGGGAGGGAGTAAGAGGAATGTGGTAAGGGGGTGTGGTTCCACGGTAGGGAGCAAAGGATAGGACACTCGCACAGGGACAGGACCAGGTTTTGTGAGGGTTAGGAATTACAGGATCGTTTCCCACGTATGTACTCACGCACCCACAAGCCACTCTTTCCCACGTGTATACGCAAACACTCCCAAGCCCTCACTCCAGACGTACTCACATTCACTTCTCCAGTCATGCCCGCGGTCAATCACAAGTTCAAGTTCAAGCCAAAGAAGAGGAAGGGGGGCAGTCTCACAGGCACAAGACACTGATCACCGGCAAAGACTAGAGGGCAGTAGGGATGGGCGAACGCAGTTTGGATGTTCAGAGTTCAGACCGAACTTAGTCTGTTCGGATGTCCAAACTGAACGTCCGAACTGAACTTTCGAACGACTGAACAGTTTGGTCGTGTTTGGATGAGTTCGGATGAGTTTGGAGGCAGGAAAAACATCTTTCCTGGACCGAAAATTAGATTTTGGTTTTGATTTCATTTCGGTTTTGTTATTTTTGAATGTTCGGCCAAACCGAACTTCGTTGAACCAAATCATCAAACCTAAGCTCGGATTTCGAACTGAACGACCGAACATCCGAACTGCGTTCTGTTCGCCCATCCCTAGAGGGCAATGAGCTGCTTTTATTTCCTGCTGAGTGCAGGGCACACAGGCACTCTGAACACCGGGGCGGGGGTGAAGGGGGCGTGGCCACGGTGGAATGCGGTAGGGCGCTTCTAGCCCTACCATGTGGCTCTGTTGTTTGTGCTCGAAGGGCTCCTGTACCTGCAGAGCCCCTTCCAAGAACTTTCTGTTTCTCTGCTGGCTGCAGGTCCGCCTCCGTCGGTGCTGTGGATCCCGGAGGTGGAGCAGCTGCAGGCGATGGTTTCTCGTTGCTGCTCCTGGTTTCCTCCCTGGTAAGTGCACACTGGAAGGTCCCTGAACCTCTTTCCCCCCTTGCCTCATAACCCTATACAGGGGTCTGACACCCCCACCCATTTTACCATGCTATCCACTAGACCACCTTGGCTCCTGGTAGCCTTAAGTTGGGTAGATAATATATCTTAAAACTTTAAAAAAAAAACCTGATGCATTGTACTAGGATACAGTGGTGGACCCTCCTCCAGGGCATTGGGGAAGATGCCCCCCAAGCCCCTCAGGGGTCCCCCCCCCATGCTTGATGGGGAGTCAGGGACTGCCTTTAGCTGATCCAATGGAAGCGCTGAATTTCTCAGCTTGTCTGAAGGCTTTGTTTACATTTTAACTCCCACTCCTGGCTGCCTGCAGAGCCGATGAGTCATAGCTCTGGCATGTAGCCAAAAGCTAACAGCTGATATGTAAACAAAACCTGCAGAAAAAGAACTGCCAGTGCTTGTGATGAGTCACGCTGCAAAAGGAGGAGGGGGAGGGGACAAACATTTCCCCCCTGCTACTCCCCCCTCCCTCTAGCTTTCTACCCACTGGCCAGAGAGCTAGAGGGAGGTGCAGACTTAGAGGACCTCCCCAAACCCTTAGGGAGAATGCACTGGGTGCCGGCCCAGAAAAGCAGTGCTTTCAGTGGAATTGGGGAGGGAGTGGGGGAGGTGCCAGGTGCTCCTTGGCTGGGTTCCTAAGGAGACACCCAGCCAATCAGCAAGGACTAGGGAGCCAATCAGCAAGGCCTAGCGGGCATGAAAGGGCACCCTTTCTATGGCTACTCCATAGCTCCTCTTTCTCCCACTGGCCCCTCCCCTACCAGAGTGGGAGGAGAGAGGTAAAGAGCTCACTCCTCCTTGCTCCTTCCTACCTAAGTTCACCGGGGGGAGGGGGAAGAAAGAGAGAGAGAGCCCCCCTCCCTTTTTTACAAGAGGGGCGGGGTCAAGGACTTGTTTGCAGTCCCTGGCCTCATTGTTTGGAGGGAAGAACAACAGAAGGTGATTATCAGAGTCAGACTAGAGCGATCAAGAGCATTCATCCTTTCAGAAACCTGGTAAGTTTTGAAAAAATAAATCACCTCCCCTGATCTCCTGTACATTGTTTGTTTACTTGTATTTTCTTTTGTCCTCTTCTCTCCACCCTCACCCCCCAGCATGCATTACAGGCAGGGGTAATTACTAATTTTGTGAGCCCAGTTTGAAGGGCTGTGCTGCCTCACCTCCTATTCTATTAAAATATTTTCTTTGCCATTGCTGTTTTTCACCCTGTGTGAGACCCTCTCACCCTAATTGTCTGCTTTCTGTTTGGTTTTTTTCGGGGTGGAGGGGGATTGCATGGAAGGGTTTCTAATCTTTGCTGGAATGTTCAGCGCATTTAAAATGGCCCCCTTTTCAATGCCAGTTTCAAGTACTCTTAGTTAAAATGGCCCATTTACTGTTTTCAACATAAACAGTCTGTTTTCAGTTTTTTGGCTGTGGGGACCAGAGGGCTTGGATGGAAGGGTTTCTAATCTTTGCTGGAATGTTCGCTGCATTTAAAATGACTCCTTTGCAGTGTCCGTTTCAAGGTTTTTCTGCTGCAAGAAGACCACCATGCCACATGTTGCTTCACTAGTCTTTGCATGAATGTGCCCTCTCTGGTTGCAGCAACTGTCTTTTACATTGCAACAAAACTGTGTATCATGTTTTGGGACCAGGGGACAAGTGGAACTCCACACTGATGATTTTACGGTGTACTTAGGACTTCACATAATATTGTTGGCTGAAGATGATTCCTTTGCTCGCTTTGTGTTTGCATATGCACTGCTGACTCCGCCTAATATTGGCTAGACTCCACCTACTGTTGGCTCTGCCTACTGTTGGTCTGGCCCCTCCCAATTCTGGCCCCACCCTGCACCACACCAGCCTTGAAACCCACCAGCCACCAGTGCTAGGATAATTGGGCCAATGCAGTCACAGTGGGGAAAATAGTTGCAATTGCTCATAAGAAAGGTGGTAATTACACATTTATTTATAGGCCAGTTTACAAGTTATAGTAACTTAGTCAGGAAAAGAAAAATAGGTCACAGATGATGATTTCAACCGGATCTTGGGTTGAAATACAGGGACACATGCTGATGCTGGTAAAAGTAAGATTTTGTGTCAGAAAAAATGGAAACTTCAGAAAGAGAAAACCCAAATCCAGCAATGTTTTTTACTCCTGACATCCACTGATAGATTTTGTGCAGTACAGTCATCAATAATCAAAATGTGATTAAGGTCCAAAAATCACTCAAACAAACCTACATTAAAATTGTGCATTCTTACTATACAGTCAATGCCTGTTCCCTTTGAGTCGCATCTGCTGAGTTTACTGACAGTAGCAAGTTTATAGTCCTGTCAGCAGTGTAAAACCATATACTGTAGCTGCAGAAGGAGCACATTGTGTTTCATTCTGCCACAGGCATCAACAACATTACTGGTTAAGTTCTTATTCAAAATCATTATTACTGCTGGTATTTTGTGGCAATAAGAACCAAGAAGAGCACAGCTTGGTCGTCAGAACCTAGGTTCAACTTGTGCTTAGAAACTCACATTTTGATTTGCAAACAGAACAAATTGATATGAAAAGTCCTTGGTGGAGCACAGCAGGAGAGGAAAAATGACCTCATAGCTAAAACACAGGACTCCCAACTAATGAAACGTGATTTCCACCTTCATCTGCCAGGAAATTTATGTGTAATGTTACTTCATGTAAATTTTACATACTTCAGTTTCTTTCTCCATAAAATAGGAATGGTGAATATATTTACATGACAGGAATCATGTGAGGATTAATTCTGCAATGCTTGGGCAGTGCTTTGAGATCTCTGAACAGGAGGTACCCTGGAAATGCACTCTATTATCAATAACGAACACCATGGGAATGGAGGTGCTGGTGTGAAATTTAATGGCTAGAGCTCAGCTACCATGGTGACAAGCAAAGAATTGTGTTTCATTGCTCAGGGCCCACCATGGGATTTTACACTTCCCTGAATTAAATTGTGGTGGCACCAAACACCTGTACCGCAATAGCTACCGCACAGATTACTGGGAAAGAGGGAGAAGACTGTGTAAAGTGAACAAGACCTAAGGACTGGCATGGTTTATTTAAAGGGAATGCTGTGTGTTAGATATTGTAATGAAAATGACCTTTTACCAAAGGATGTCCTTCCCTAGCCAGCATTATAAGGGAAAAGCCTGGGGAATGGCTGGTGCAACCAGGAAAATCTAAAGCCAGCAAAGTTTCACAATGAGAAGGAGAAAGGAATCATGGGAAAGCAATCAATTTTACCCAACAGTGCTTTATATCTCCTAGGAATGTGTGAACAGAACGCGGTTCAGATGTTCGGCCGTTCGGCCATTTGGTCGCTCAGTTCAAAAAACGAGTTCAGGTTCAGTTGCTTGGTTTGGCGGAGTTCAGTGCGGCTGAACCTTGCCGAACATTCGAAATAGCGCTATCGGTACCGATATCGATACCAATTTTTTTTCAGTATTGGTATCATTTGGCCCTGAGACCACCTCTGGTCTCTACCCATGGTGCCAGGAAGTCTGGTCCTCAGTTGCCTCCCCCTTCCAGTCATGTTTTTCCTGCCCGAATGGGCCTTACAGTCACATTTTTCCCACCCCAAACTCATCCAAACATGACTGAGCTGTTCGGTCGTTTCCGAGTTTGGTGAAGACACTCAGTTTTGTTGTCCAAACAGACTGAGTTCGGTCTGAACTCCAAACATCCGAACCGCATTCGCATATCCTTAATATCTCCAACAAGGATACATTTTTGACTAATGTGCACTATAGTATTTCCTAAGGAAAAAAACCATTTTGCAGATAAAATTGTTTATATCCACCACATCATCAGTCCTGCGTTTGATGTGGAGGTGTACCTGAAGTTATGGATGCTCCATCTGGTCCAGTTTTGTGGGATCAGTTTCAGCAGGTCTTGCCCACTGATGCAGTGGAGGTGCTTGGGGCTGTGAGGGCCACAACTTGCTCCCATCCTGGCTGGTGAAAGCCAGCCTGGAGATGTTGGGGCTATTGCTGATGGGGATTGTCAATGCCTCCCTTGTGGAGGGCAAGGTTATGGGGTGCCAAAAGGAGGCTGTGGTACAACCTTTGCTCAAAAAGCCATCTCTTGACATTGACTCCCTTCCCAGTTATCAGCCAGCAGCTCCAGGGGTATCTGGACTTCATCAGCTTCCTGGATCCATGGCAATTGGGTTTTCATCCAGGATATGGCACTGAGATTGTGCTTGTGGTCTTGGTCAATGATCTGTGCTGGGAGATGGCCTCAGGTTGGTCCACTCTTTTGATTTTGTTAGATCCGTCAGCAGCCTTTGACACGGTTGACCATGAGATGTTGGTGACTCGCATGTGGGACTGTGTTGGGGTGGGAAGAACTGTTCTTGAATGGTTCCACTCCTTCCTGGCCAGAAGAACTCAGTGTGTGGTACTGGGGAATTTTACATCATACCCCTTGGATCTCACATTTGGAGTTCCTCAGAGATCTATTTTGTCCCCTCTCCTGTTCAACATGTACATGCAGCCTTTAGGAGATTTCATGAGAGAGTTTGAAGTTGGGTGTCATCAATATGCAGGTAACACCCAGCTCCACATCCAACCCAGGTCCTGCAGTCTCAGTGTTTACCCAGTGCCTGGCTGTGGTAGGGGATTGGATGAGGAAGAGTCGTCTGAGACTGAATCCTGATAAGACGGAGGTAGTGTTTGTGGGAAGGGGCGAGGAAGTGGATGTTCCCATCATTGATGGGGTGCAATTGCATCCCTCTTTGGTCCCTCAGGTTCAGAGTCTTGGAGTGCTCCTCAATTAACGGCTCTGCCAATATGCACAGGCGGCACATGTAGCGAGAAGCTGCTCCACTGTCTTTAGTCTTAAATCTCAGGCTCTGATCTGGACACCATCATCCATGCATTTATCACATCAGGATTGTACTACTGCAATACACTCTATGTGTGGCTACTAGGGGTGGGACATCAGCACAAATACCGGGTACTGGTTTTACCAGTTCCCGGATTTAAGAATACCGGCTGACCGGATTAATACCGGTTTACTGGTACCGGATCTTTTCCATTGATTTCAATGGGGAACTGTCCCCATTTAAATCAATGGGGGAAAAAAAAACCTCCCCCCTCCCTGAGTTCAGGCTGCGCGGGTGGAAGGGGGGTTACCCCCACCCACCCTGCCCAGCCTGGATTTAAACAACAACAACAACAAAATGTGACCCCTACTGTGGGCTCCGGGTCGCCACCGGCGACCCAGAGCCAGCCCAGCACCAGCGTCCAGCAGCAGCCAGCAGGAAAGTAAGTACTGGTACTACTGATCCCTGGGGTGTGGGGGGTTTAACACCCCACCCCCACCCCAGGGATCACCCTACTTCCCACCCAGGGATTGCCTACCTACCCTGAGCTCGGGGTGGTGGCAGCAGCGCTCTGGCAGCTTCAGCGCTGGCTGTGGCTGCCCGCTTCAGCATGCTACTAGGCCTTCTGGGGATCTTCTGGGTTCCCCAGAAGGCCTAGTAGCATGCTGAAGCCAGCAGCAGCCACAGCCAGCGCTGAAGTCGCCAGAGCGCCGCCGCCGCCACCGCCCGGAGCTCAAGGTAGGTAGGCGATCCCTGGGTGGGAAGTAGGGTGATCCCTGGGGTGGGGGGGTGTTAAACCCCCACCCACCCCAGGGATCAGTAGTACCAGTACTTACTTACCTGCTGGCTGCTGCTGGAAGCTGGTGCTGGGCTGGCTCTGGGTCGCCGCCGGCGGCCTGGGGCCCGCAGTAGGGGGTCACAATTTTTTGTTGTTGTTTAAATCCAGGCTGGGCAGGGTGAGTGGGGAGTGTCCCCCCCTTCCACCCGTGCAGCCTGGACTCGGGGAGGGAAAGTGTTGGGGGTTTTTTTGTGGGTTTTTTTTACATTGCGTCCATTCATTTGAATGGCCACAATGTAAAAAATCCGGTACCGGGGAATCCGGTAAATGGGCCGGATTACCGGGTTTAATCTGATACTTCCGGTACACCCAATACCAGCAGTATCAGATACCGGATGATCCGGTAGTCCCACCCCTAGTGGCTACCCCTGGTGATGACCCAAAGCTGGTGTACAATGCAGCAGTCCTCCTCCTGATGGGGACAGGCCACCGTGAGCACATAACACCAGTGCTCCACTCACTGCACTGGCTGCCTATACTCTTCTGGGCAAAATTCAAGGTTATTACCTTTAAAGCCCTATATGGCCTGGGCCCCACATACCTGAAGGACCTCCTCACCCCTCATGTCCTAGATCAGCCACTGTGGTTGGCCAGGGGCACCCTTTTGGAGGTCCCCCAGGTAGGGGGCATTTTCATTGGCCATGCCTTGGTTGTGGAGCTCCGTCCCGGGTGGAGGTTTTCCTCTCTCTGGATATCCCCTACTTTCACAGACAATGAAAGACCTAGTTGTTTCATCAGGATTTTGGTGAGGGAGATGGGGGGTGTTTTTGTTTTGTGAAGGGGATGTATTGGGGGTATTCAGACCTTATTTGTTTTATAAATGGGTTTTGTACATTTTGATTATTTTTTTAATTGTATTTTTATATTGATATATTATGTTTTTTTCTATTTACTGTACACTGCCCAAACTGCCATTGGGCAGGAGAGGGAGGGTTACCAATTATGAAAATGAAATTAATCCATCAGCATTCTATAGAATGTCACTACTTATTAGGGATGAGCATTCAGACTGAATTACAGATTCTAATCCATTACAGATTTTATTTATTTTATTTTATTTATTTTGTGGCATTTTATGATGCATCCCTCCTGCAGAACAGCAGCTCAGGGTGGCTCACAACATTTTAAAATCACAATAACATCAAAATTAAAATTACAACTAAATATTTAAAAACATAGAATTACTAAAAAGTGGGCCAAAACCCTTCCCCTACTCCCCTACCCATTTCCCTCCTAAAAGGCCTGGTGGAATAGCCAGGTCTTACACTGTTTTTGAAAAGAGGGGAAGTCCAGGGCCAAATGGGCCTCCGTCAGGAGGGAATTCCACAGCCTAGGCGCAGCCACCAAAAACGCCCTCCCCATTGTTGCCACCTGGGAAATCTGGGGACCTCAAGTCAGGAGTCCCCAGCTGACCGCAAGGGCCACTGCACAGTCCTGGGCATGAGGCGGTCCCATGGGTAAGTGGGGCCCAGGCCATTTAGGGCTTTATAGGTAAGCACCAACACCTTGAATCAAGCTAGAAGACAATAGGCAGTCAGTACAGATAATGGAGCACTGGTGTAATATGTTTGGAATGATTTGGCCCCATCAGGAGACGGGTTGCTGCATTCTGCAATAGCTGCAGCTTCCAGACTGTCATCAAGGGTAGCTCCATGTAAAGTGCATTGCAGTAGTCCAATCTAGAGGTAATGAAGGCATGGATTATGATAGTCCGAGTATGAGTTCGAGACATACAGCCATAGCCATCTCACCAGATGTAACTGGTAAAAAGCGTTCTTCGCCACAGTTGCCACCTGGGAATCCAGGCGGAGCTGTGAATCAAGGAGCACCCCCAGACTACAGACCTGGGTGGCTAAAGGGGAGGGAACCCTGTCAATGATAGGAGCAACCACCCCCTCAGCCCTACTCACCAGCATCACCTCTGTCTTGTTGGGATTCAACTTCAGACAGCTCGCCCTCATCCAATCCCCCACAGCTGCCAAACACTGAGTAAGCACTGAGACTGCCATGTCTGGGTCTGCAGAAAAGGAGAGACAACGTTGTGTATCATCGGCGTACTGATGACATCATATGCTGAGCCCTCTCACAACCTTACCCAAAGGCTGCATATACATGTTAAACAGGAGGGGGACAGAATAGAACCCTGTGGGATTCCACACGTAAGATCTTGGGGAAATGACAAACACTGCCTGAGAAACATCTATTAATTTTTCCTGGCCAGGAATGAGTGGAACCATTCAAGAACAATTCCTCCCACCCCAGCCCAGTCCTGCAGGTGAACCACCAACATCTCATGGTCAATAGTATCAAACACTGCTGACAGCTCTAATAACATCAAAAGAGACGATCTTCCCTGATCTAAGTCATGGTGCAGGTCATCAACCAAAGTCACAAGTGCAGTCTCAGTGCCAAACCCAGGGTGAAAACTGGACTGTGAGGGATCCAGAAAACTGACCTGATCCAGATGCCCCTGAAGCTGCTGAGCCACCACCCATTCAGCAACCTTCCATAAAAAGGGAAGGTTAGAGACTTTCCAATAGCTGGCAGGGGAGCTAACATCAAGAGATGGTTTTTTGAGCAGAGGCCGCACCACCACCTCTTTATGGCGGCCGGGCACTCTGCCCTCCCTAAAGGAGGCATTGACAACCCTGGCCAGCAATGGCCATAACATCTTCTGGAAGGCCTGACTAGTCAGGACAGGCATGGATTTAATTCACAGCAGGTGGCTCTAACCATCCCAAGGACATCCGTTCATCGGCGGACAACACCCACTGAAATTGATCCAATGAAATTAGACAAGGTGGGGTCTCCACAGTTGGGTTCACCTACCGCTATAACTCCAGTGTCAAAGCTGTGATGAATCTGAGCAATTTTATCCACAAACAAGTCGGCAAGCATGTCACGGTGAGTACTGGAAGATTCCAGTTCTAGATGGAGAGAGGCCAGACTGACCAGCCTCTGCACCACCCAGAAAAGCTCAGTAGGTTTGAATCTGTAATTTACAGATTCATTACGGATTTGGATTTTCCCATTGAAATCAATGGGAAACTGATTCGTAGCCTGTTTGAGTCCCATCCTTAGCCTAACACCTGGACTGTGGGTCTGACCTCCCCACGCTCCTATTTAAGAGACCCCCAGAATGGTACTTATCACCTCAGAGGGTTTGATGGAAGCACCACTACTTCTGTGGGGGCTCTGGCAGGCTCCCTTGCACCTGAACACCCTGCTCCAGGAGACTCCCTTGCCACAGAGTCCTCCCTGTTCATTATTGTGCATTATTTTATTTTATTTATTTTATTAAAACATTTGATCTCCCACCCCTCCTGCCAAAGGCAGTTCGGAGTGACTTACAACATATAAAAATATTAATATAAAAATACACAAAACTGCATAAACATAAAACATCTATAAAGGGGGGAGAAGAGGGGGAAAAGGGGGGAAACGTCTCCCACCCAGGAAGAGAAGAGAAGGAAAAAAATACCCCACCCTTACCACTTCCCATAAAAATAAAAATCCACCCTCACCCATCTCCCTCACCAAAGGCCTGATGGAACAGTCAGGTCTTGCACTGACATCAAAAAGAGGAGAGGTCTGGGGCCACCCAGGCCTCTGCCAGGAAGGAGTTCCATAGCCTTGGCATGGCCACCAAGAACACCCTCTAGGGTGGGAATATCGGTATCGGATAAATCTGAAACACCCGATAACCAGATAACCAGATTAATCTGATAATCTGATATTTACCAGTATCGGCATACCAGATTTTTAACATTGGCCGCTTTACCTGTTCTTTTACTTTGCGGCCATTGAAGTCAATGACCGCAATGTAAAAAAACCGGTAAAGCGGCCAATGATAAAAATCCGGTATGCCGATACCGGTAAATCCGATACTGGGGAGATCCGATACTGGTAAATCTGGTATCCGGTATTCTCCCCGGTGTCCCATCCCTATCTCCACAGTGCCCACCCCCTCACCCGCCCAGGATACCCAGGGGACCTCGAGAAGGGCGCTCCCGGTCGACCGAAGGGGCCGATCCAGAGCATGGGGAGTGAGGAGATACTGCAGATATATGTGGCCCAAGCTATATAGGGCTTTATAGGTAAGAACTAGCACCATGAATAAGGCTCAGAAGACTATAGTCAGCCAGTGCAGAGAATGGAGTACTAGTGTAATATGCTCCCGAAGGCCCGTCCCCGTAAGGAGATGGACGGCTTCATTCTGCACCAGCTGCAGTCTCTGAACCATCACCATGAAGAGCCCCACATGTAGAGCTCATTAAAATAGTCCAGTCTTGAGGTGATGAAAGTGTGGATGACAGTGGCCAGGTTGGAGTCTGAGATGTATGCCCGAAGCCGTTGCACCAGCTGTAATTGGTGGAATGCGCGCCTCGCCACAGCTCCAACCTGGGCATCTAGACGAAGCTGCACATCAAGGAGCACTTCCAGACTCTGAACCTGGGGAACAAGTGGGGGGTGAATCCTGTCAATGATGGAGGACACCACACCCACCACCTTCCACACTAGCATCACCTCTGTCTTGTCAGGATTAAACTTCAGTTAGCTTGCCCTCATCCAGTCCCTCACAGCCGCCAGACATAGTTTAAGCACCGAGACTGCGGGGTCTGGGTCAGATGAAAAAAAGAGACAGAGTTGAGTGTCTTCAGCATATTGATGATAACAAACTCCAGAGCTCCTCACAACCTCACCCAGCGGCTGCATATACACGCTGAACAGGAGAGGGGATAGAATGGAACCCTGCGGGACACCACACAATAGGTAACAGGGAGATGAAAAATGGTCCCCAAGCACCCCGAGTGCCTGCGGGACCAACCCTGGTGCAGTCCCGCAGGCAAGTCAGCAACATCTCATGGTCAACAGTATAAAAAGCAGCTGACAGATCAAATAGAATCAGCAGCTCAAGCAAACCGTATCTAATTCATGGCAAAGGTCGTCGACCAAAGCCACAAGTGCAGTTTCAGTGTCATAGCCCAGATGAAAGCCGAACTGTGAGGGATCTAGAAAACTGAGTCGGTCCAGATGCTTTTGCAACTACCAAGCCACCTGTTCAATAACCTTCCCTAAAAAGGAAAGGTTAGAGACAGACCAATAACTGGCGAGGGTGTCAATGTCCAGAGATGGTTTTTTGAGCAGGGGCCACACCACTGCCACTTTAAGGCAGCTCGGCACCCTGCCCTCCCAAAGGAAGCCATTGACCACCCCCACCAGCAATGGCCCAAGCATCTCCTGCCAGGCCTTAATCAGTCAGGACGGACACAGGCCCAGTTTACAAGAGGTGGCTCTGACCATCCCAGAAACATCTTCTGCATCAGCGGTTAAGACTCACTGATCCCACAAATTTGGTTATGGTGGGGCTTCCATAACCTCTGGTTCTTCTATTATAATAAGTGCAGCATTGAAGTCATGGTGAATGCAAGTGATTTTATTAGCGAAGTAATCAACAAAAATGTCACAGTGAGCACTGGAAAGTTCCAGTTCCAGGCTGAGGGAGGCCGGACTGACCAGTCCCCTCACCACACAGAAAAGCTCTGCTGGATGAGACTTCACTGATGCTATGAGGGCAGCAAAGAACTCCTTCTTTGATGCCCGCACAGCCATGGCATAGGCTTGCAAACTGGCTGTATGTCACAATCTGTCGGCTTCAGCATGAGAACAGAGCCACTGTCATTCTAACCGCCGCCCTTCTTGTTTCAGAAACCTCAGATCCTCAGTGAATCAAGGAAGCCTGTGGTGCCGACTAGGGATGGGCAAACAGATCGCGGTTCGGGTTTGGCCGTTCGGTTCGGCTGTGTTCGGTTCGGCTGCGTTCGGTTCGGCTGCGTTCGGTTCGTCCGTTCGGTTCAGCAGTTCTGCTAGTTCGCCACGTCCGGGTTCGGCTGTTCAGTTCGGCTGTTCAGTTCGGCGGTTCGGTTAGGCTGTTCGGCTGTTCGGTTCGGCCGTTTGGCCATTCGGGAAATGTTGTTTGGGGTGTTTTTTGTTTTTTATTTGTTTTTTGGTTTTTGTATGTTTTTTTTTTAATCTAATATTATATATCTATCTATCTACACTAATCTAACTGCTATTAACTATTCTAAATGCTATGAACTAAATGGATTAAGTACACAGACCTACTCCTACAAACACTAAAACTAAATCACTAACGCTATCTCTATCACTAAGCTAACTCCTACAGCTCTCTACTCTCTCTCTCTCTCTCTCTCTATCCCCCCATCCCATATCCATATATAGCAACGCGTGCACACAATTGCCACCAGCGTCATTTTTTGTATGTGAAAAATGGCCACTGTCCTTAACCAAAAAGACATCAATGTAATTTTGGCCACCACCATTCTGGTTAAGGGTGGTGGTCATTTTGCGAGGAAGCCTGCCAGAACCCTCACAACAGCAGCAGTGCTTCAAGCAAGCACTCCAAAGCTGGTAAGTAGACTCCAGGGCCCTGGGGCATGGGGGTGAGGGGAAATCCAGATCTGTAAGTATGGATCCATGTGTATTGCAGATTATATGGATTAATCCACAACTGCAAGTTTACAGATAGTTGTGGATTAATCCGAATCTGGAATGCCCATACCTACTACTTATTAGCGCTTCTTCTAGCTGACATCATTATGGAACAGATTACTGGAGGACTTTCAAGCAAGCCAGCTTCCTGCAGCTAGCTCAAGGAACTTAATTATTAAATGATGATTAGTTGTGGAACCGTAATTAAAATCCAAACATTTGATTCTTGTATGTGAGGTGGAGAAAGGAAGCGGAAAGCCCAGAGATGGTTTCATTATATGACCTGTAGTGCACTTCTCTAAAGCAACTAAACTTGGAAACTGGTTGATGGGCTTGATGGATCACTGGACTGACCCAGAATGACACTTCTTATGTTCTTAGGTTTGTGGGTCCTAAAAGCCAAACAACGATGAGCCCCTCCGTTTCTTGAAACCTTTGAAAAATTAAAAGATAATAGCCTCATTTTTGTAAGTCTGTGATGACAATTCTCAAAATGAAAACTGAGCAGTGGGACAGCTGCAATGACAGCTGAAATCTGGCAACTGCCAGTTGGTTCAGTAACTGTCCCCAAACTTCTAAGTCCAGGCCACCTGTTGGTGAAAGTGAAAGGGAAATGAAGATTGAAATATGGTTGAACTCTAAACTGGTAACGTAAGTGATAGGACTTGTTGGCCATACATTTCTGAACCAGAGAGGAGGTATTAAGTGTGTATGCACTACATAAAACTTAGCCTAGTTCTGCATAAAACCATAAAACAATGGTTATGACAAGGTGGAAGATCAGGCAATGTTAAACAACAGGTGTACATCCTGATCCTCAAAGTTCTCTGCTGACAAAAGTCCCCTTTAAGTGAAGGTCTTTCTGTCAGAGTGCTTTGAGGACTGGGATCATTGTATCAGATTTCATCCTTGTTGACAAACATCCAACAGAGAGCAGAGTTTAAACTAAATGACTTTCAAAATGTGAAAGATTTTTTAAATGACTGATCATACAAACCTCTTAAAAGTGAAATTTGTAAGAGTAATTCCAGGCATTACTTTGGAAATCTGTCCCCTTGAAGGAACAAGAATGCCTACCCTACAATATATGGTTACAATTATATACTATAAAGCCCCAGCAAATAAGTTGTTAATTTTGTTAATTTTTCTCTTGCTTCCACTTCGGTATGGTGGCAAATGTTCTGTCAGCCATTATCTTGAGAAAAATGGTAATCAATAGCTTCATTTTCATTTATGCCTAAGGAATTTCAGCATTATTGTAAGTCAGGAAATATTAGATAATTAACATTGGCGATAAAACTGCATTTGCACAGATTATCCTGTTCCACGTGTATCCTTTATTGTCAACACTGCAATAGCTTTAACTGCAAATAGACACAGTCTATTAGCCAACTCAAGTGGTGGATGGGTAAAATACAGACAATTTATCTGTTATTTGGAGGGTGAGCAAAGTATAATTATCATTTGAATAGGCAATTTTGCTTTTGTTAGCCATTTTTATATGCTCCCCCTCCAGTATATTCTCCTCCAGTACTGGAGTCAAGAAAGGAGCAAGCCCCATCAATGTTGTGACCTTGCTCTTCCATAACACTGATCTAGAGATTTCTAAGTGTTTTACAAAAGGGGGTAAATACTGGGTGAGAACAGATGTGACAGTGGTGAGGCAGCTCCCTGCCCATTCTGAGGCAAAACACTGCAGTTAACAATCCTTGAGTTTGCGGAGAGGGCTGTTCACACGTGCAGCCCTCCCTCCATAGCGTGGGCGTGGGTGCTGACATGACATCCCAATCAATAAGGCCCTTCATGGTCTGGGCCCCTCGTATATCAGGGACCGCCTTGCCCTCCGCGCCCCAGAGTGGCTCCTTCAGTCTGCCGGGGGTGCCTTCTTGGTGGTCCCCTGAGTTAAGCGGGGGGCTACAATGGAGAGGGTATTCTTGGTGGCCAGGCCGCATCTTTGGAATTCCCTCCTGGAGGAAGCTTGCCCAGTCCCTAGCCTTTTGACATTCCGGCGCGCTTGTAAAACCTGGCTGTTCTCCCAGACCTGCGGGGTGGGGGGTGTTAGGGTAGGGTATTGGCTCTCCCCTACCTTTTTGGTTTATTTTTATAAATTTTTGTTTCCCCAATCCTGTTTTAGGTTTAAATTGATTGTATTGGTTTATATATGTTTTTATTGAATGTTTTATATTGTACATTGTCCCGAGATGCCGTAGGCATAGGGGGTGACTCAGAAATGATTATAATAAATAAATAGGTCCCAACATGCCCAGGGTCAGTCTGAATAGTCATTCACATGGAACAGGACTCCCGGGTTAATGCTGCTCAGCCGGATCAGGCTCTGGGAAGAGCTGCCATCATACAACTGATGCACTCACCCAGCCCCAACAGCTGATGAATGGGTGATCCTTCCAGCTCCCACATCAGCTGTATGGGTTGTTGATGGGGAGCCCCACAAGGAGCATTCCATCAGCTCTTCAGTGGTCTGAGTTCACACGCCAAACAGCTGATGTGGAGGGTCAGGAGCGCCCCAATCAGGTGTTTGGTAGGCCAGGTGAGCATGCTCCTCTGCCCCTGCCTTGCAGTGGGGCTGGGCAGGCCTAACTGATGTTCAGGTGCCCATTAGCCCGGTTTAACTGTGATAGGTGGACCTTTGCCCAGGCTGCATCTTCAAGCTCCTACAGCCAATACATCCCATAGTGACCATCCGTCCTGGGGAGGACAAAGGCAAACATCTGACAGGGACAGGACAGGACAAACATGCAGGTGAGTCCTCGGTAGGGATGGGCAAACAGATCGTGGTTCAGGTTGGTTGTTCCATTCGGTCCAGTTCGGTTCACCCGTTCGGTTTCAACATTCAGTTCGGTCACCGTGTTTGGGTTCAGCCATTCGGTTCAGTCGTGTTCAGTTCAGGTGTTCAGAAAAAGTATCGTGAGAGTCCATGATAGCCCCAGAAACAGGAAATTTGAGTGCGTGCGCACCTTGTGTGGGTGAGAGCGTGTGTTGTGGCTGGGTGTTTGGTTTTGATTCGTGTGTGTTTTGGCTGTGTGGTGTGTGTTGGTTTTGGTTTGACTGGTTGGTGAGCAATTACCCCAGCCCCAGTTGCTGACTACCTATGGCGGAGGTTTTCTGAGGGTTTTAGGATTCCTTGCAAGGGTTTGAGGGTGACCCAAAGGGCTCGTAACTTAAAATCGGTACAAGGCATGGAGGGGGTCGTCTGGGACAAAATCAGTAGGGAGATAGCGGTCGGTTGGGTGGCAGGCTTGTTTGATTTGCCACCATTTGATACATTGAGATGCTCCCCACTAGGATTGGTGCCCAAGAAGACCCTGGGTGAGTACCATCTAATTCAACACCTGTCATACCCCAGGGGTAGTTCAGTGAATGATGGGATTGATCCCAGGCTGTGCTCGGTGCAGTACACTTCGTTGGATGCTGCGGTATGTATTGTTCGGGATGGGGGACATGGAGCTCTCATGGGGAAGTGCAATATAAAATCAGCCTTCTGGCTACTGCCTGTTTATCCGCAGGACTTTGACCGCCTGGGTTTCACCTTTCAAGACCAGTTTTTCAATAATAAGTCTATGCCCATGGGTTGCTCGATTTCCTGTGCTGCATTTGAACGATTCGGTATGATGCTCGAGTGGGCGGTGAAGGAGAGGGTGGGTTTACCCTCCATATCACATTATCTCAATGATTATCTCTTTTCGGGGCGGGCGGGTTCCCAGGATTGTGCCCAGTTAATGGCTACATTTGCCTCCGTGGCCGCAGAACTGGGTGTCCCGTTGGCTTCCGAAAAGACCAAGGGGACATCTACCAGTCTTTCCTTCCTGGGCATCCAAATAGAAACAGTGGCTGGCACGTCCAGCCTTCCGCCAGAGAAACTCTCATCCCTGCGGCAGCTGTTACATGACATCGTGGAAGCCTGCAAGGTGTCCCTAAGGGCTATGCGAGTTTTGCTCAGACAGTTGAATTTTGCCTGAAGGGTTGTAGCCTCAAGTAGAGCTTTCTGTGCCAGGCTGTGCTGGGCCACGTCCAGGATTGCCACCCCATACCACTGTATTCAGATAACCAGGGGACTTAGGGAGGACCTTCGGGTCTGGCTAACCTTTCTTGACTCCTTTAACGGTGTTTTCATGTGGAGAGAGGTGCGGCTGCTGGAGGCCGACCTGCAGGTGGTATCCGATGTGGCAGGGGGTACTGGTTTTGTGGTTTTCTTCCAAGGCACCCCTGTCTCTTATACACATCTAGATGTGTATAAGAGACAGCATCAGGGGTTGTCACCCCCCCCCACCCCCACATTCGGATATCCAAGGGACTTAGGGAGGACCTTCGGGTCTGGCTAACCTTTCTTGACTCCTTTAACGGTGTTTTCATGTGGAGAGAGGTGTGGCTGCTGGAGGCCGACCTGCTGCTGGTGGTATCCGATGTGGCAGGGGGCATGGGCTTCTGAGTTTTCTTCCAGGGTAGTTGGTGTGCCCAGCGGTGGCCAGAAGCCTGGTTTGCTGAGGGACCTCTTAGCAACATAACCTTCCTGGAACTCTTTCCACTCCTGGTGGCTTTGGAGCTCTGGGGCCAGCGATTCCGCAAATCTCATGTTTGTTCTTGGTCAGACAACCAGGCTGTGGTGCAGGTAGTCAACTGGCAGTCCAGCAAATCTGACAGGGTGATGAGATTGGGCTGCTGGTTTGTGCTAAAATGCCTTGCCTTAAACATGTATTTCTGGGCCAAGCATGTTCCGGGTGTGTAGAATGAAATTGCTGATGTTCTCTCTCATTTCCAGATGGAGTGTTTCTGTTCCCTGGTGCCAGGCACCAATAGCAACCCCAAGGTGATGCTGGAGGCATTGTGGATGCTTGGGAGAGAAAGTTAGACAGCGGCATTAGATCTGCCATTTCCAGCTCAACGTGATGCACTTATGAACTCGTTTAGGGATTTCTGCAGGTTTTTGGCCACTCACAACATCCAGGAGATATGGTCCATTCCTCCTTGCCATGTGGAATGGTTTGTGGCACACCTGAGTGTCCTTGGCTTGGCTCCATGCATTATAAAATGTCAACTGGCAGCCATAGCCTTTTTCAGCAAGGCGCACGGGGTCCAAGACCCTTGCACAGGCTTCAGGCTCTGGAAGGCGGTGGAGGGATGAGCCAGAGTTGGAGGGCCTAGGAAGGACATTCGCAGGCCA
The DNA here is from genome assembly GCA_003113815.1 of Sphenodon punctatus. Classification (NCBI taxonomy): domain Eukaryota; kingdom Metazoa; phylum Chordata; class Lepidosauria; order Sphenodontia; family Sphenodontidae; genus Sphenodon; species Sphenodon punctatus. The sequence continues at coordinate 116,261 of QEPC01010906.1, forward strand.
ATTCCTTTCAGTGTGCTAGCCCGTCTTGTCGTGGCACTGCCCGGGATCTGTTCCTCACCTGGCCCCAAGCCTTTTGACATTTCGGAGGAACTGTAAGACCTGGCTGTTTGCCCAGGCCTTTGGGAGGGAGGGTGGGGTGTGTGTGATTTTAATCCCCCGCCTGTTTTATGTAATATGTTTAGATGATGTTTTTATATTTGTATTTTAAGTGGTTTTAATATTTTATTGTGTTGTTAGCCGCCCCGAGCTGCATTGCAGGAGGGGGCAGGATATAAATTTGTAAAATAAATAAAAAATAAATTAAAAAATTATGAAATGTTGCTTTTCCATGCCGCTTACACTACAGCGTTTTTTGCAGCGCTGTGAATTAGCGAGCTAGTCCCCTCTTCTCAGCAAGGTCAGTCAGGTCTTACCCTGGAGTTGCGGGATGTGGTCCCAGGGACTGACTCCATTGCCATAACTATTCAGACATCAAAAGGGGATCAGTTGGGAAGGGGCCACCTAATAGCACTACACCATTCGCCAGCTGGGGTGGTGTGTCCAGTCTCTGCCATTGCGGCTTATTTGGAATCACGCCTGCCCACTCATGGCCCCTTTTTCATGCATTTGGTGGGAGCATACTTAACCAAATTTCAGTTTACAGTGGTTTTGTGAAAGTGTATTGCTATGCTTGGCCTTCCCCCCTCCGAATATGGGTCGCACTCATTTCAGATCAGGGCAGCATCCACGGCCGCAGCAGGTGGGATGTCCGCATCCCACATCATGGCGATAGATAGATAGCACTCCAGCACCTACCATACCTACGTGCGACCTCGGGGATCATAACAATATGTTTCTGTCATCCACAGACACGGTGCGGCTGCTCACCATTTGGATATGCGGGCACAGCATTGTGCGCTGGGCTGAATGGCATGCAGCTAATTCCAATTTTGGCTCCCAGCTGGGTTGTGGTCTGCGTGCATAGCTTTATTGGTTCGGTCACAGTGGGATGCAGTGGGGGCAGTTGCTGCCATCTCTGTACTGCAGGGCGGCTTGCTTTGGACCACCGGATATCCTCGTCATTCACTTGGAGGAGAATGACCTGGGACTGGGCAGTGCATGGTGGCTCACAGGTGAGATGAAAGGGGACATCTCCCACTGGTTGCTGAGTGACTGCAGCCCTCCATATGGTGGTCGGATCTGCTGGAGCGCCAAACGTGGCTTTACGCCAACAAGCCTCCTAAGATCGAGCGAACAAAATGCAAAATCAATAGGGCAATTTGGGCCTTAATGGAGAGCTTTGGGGGCCAGATAGTGCATTGCCAGCGAATTGTGTGCAGCGATCCAGGGCTATATCTGAAGGACGGAGTTCACTTGTCTGAGCGGGGAAATGCACTCTGGTGTGCTGCTTTGAGGGATGCTTTACATCAGTATTTGGGGATACCTGTGTGGGGTAAAAGGGGTGAATGAAGGGTCCTCCCCCTTTTCATGGCAGTTAGCGGTTAGGAATCATGCGGTGGTGAGGTCCCCTAAGGGCTAAGGGGGGCACAAATATCCCTATTACTGCTTGTGGAGAGAGGGGGTCTTAGGGGCAGGGACCCCAATCCAGGCTCTCAACAACTGGCAGGGGGATTTGCCCCTCCCTGAACCAAAGGGAGGGTGAATTCGAAGGGTCGAATCACCCGGGCAGGGGGGTGAGGATTAGATCAGTCCTCCTGCTTGCTTTATATGGCATGGTTCCTATCCGCTATACACACAGGTTCAGGAGGGTTTTTGTAGGGTTGTGTCCCAGTTTGTTATGTATACATTATGTAATAAAGTTGCAACTGATGCCTTTGTTATCCCACAACGTGTTGGCATCTGTTCTTGTGGGTAGTGCGGGAACAATGATAACAAAAATGACAACTGAGAATACCAAAAATGACAACCGAGAATACCAATATTGGTAATGTGATTGATAACGATAATGATATGAATAATGATATCAATATTGATATCAAAAACAATATCAAAAACGATACCAAAAATTATAACGAGAAACGAAAATGCAAATGTCGTTATCATTTAGTTGGGTTTTGGAGGGAAGGAGGAAGCAGACATCTCGGAGTCATAACAGGGTTGAACTCTTGAACTGTGCCTGTGTGGCAGGGGTGAGCAACTCAGCAGTATCTGATGGATAAATCGCTGGCCAATGAGCAGTGCAAGCAGGCCCCAGCAGTCTCATGGCACTCTGTGATTGCTCAATGCCTGCTGCATCCCACAACCAATCATGGGGGCTCTGGCGGAGGGCACTGCAACCCTTTATAATGGGAGGGCCACGTTTTTTTCTCCATTCTGAGAGAGCTCTGCTTGTCAAGTTGAATTTACAGAACTGTTGTGCTTGCACATAAAAAAATCCTCCCTCGCCCTCATTGTATTATTTATTTATTAGGTATTCCCACCAATACCTTTCCCTCCTCATACCTTACATTTTACCTTTTACCTTTCCCTGCCCTTCTCCCTCCTGTACATTATATATAGATAGGTAGTATAGATTAGATATAGATATATAGATAGATGTAGATATAGATAGACAGACATATAGATTAGAATAGTTATATAGATAAACGATTATATAATAGATATTTTTTCCTTTTCCCTTCCCCTGTCTCCCTTAGATTTAGATATATATTAGTTGTGCACGGGAATCAATAACAATACCGATACCAAAAATAAAGTTTCGTTTGAAACTTTACCAATATCAATAATGATATCGATAATGAAAACAATATCAATATCGACACCGATAGCAAAAATGCTATCAAAAATGATAATAAAAATAATGATGACAACGACAATGAAAACGACATTGTTGTTTATAACAATAGCAAAAATGACATTTTTGAATATCAAAAACGAAAAAGAAAAATGAAAACATCATGGTGGTCTGGTGCACACCCCTTCTGGATAGGCAAGGTCTAAAAAGCAGGGTAGCCAACCCAGAATAAAAGCCCAAGTTTTAGAAAGAATGCAGAAGAATATGGGGAAGCTGTGTAGAATTGAGATTGCCCTCCAAGCTAAAGTGGCAGATCTCCAGAGGAACAATGTAGCCCTGATGTGAGACCTACAGGAGCTGAGTAAAGAAATAACCCAACTAAGTAGGGCTAAATCAAAAGAGCTAAATTATAGAGCTAATTCAAAACAGGAGAGCCCCTAGAATGAAAGGAACCCCAAGACTAAGAAAAGAGAAGCTTGCAGACTACATGAATTCGGTCATGCCTCCTAATATGATTGAGTAAGATGCTCAAGAAGTCCATGACCTGAGAGATGATGCAGTGTGGCTACAGGGGGATCAGAACTCTGAGAAACATAGAGGAGCAAGAAGAAGAAATGGATTCGCTAGGGACCCCCTCGGCGAATCCTGTACAGGTATGCCCAGAACCCCAAGACACAGAAGAGCATAACATAGAAGATGACTTGATGCCCTCACTCAAGTCAGCTGAGGATCACTTCTTGCTGAGGAAAGCCCTCAAAGAACCATAACAAGAGAGTCTGAGGGCCCTAGTAAACAGTTGGAACAGAAGATAAAAAGAGAACAGGAGTTGAAAAGGCTCCTGGTGTTCAGAGGACTAGAAATAGACAGGGCAAAATTGAGGGAAATAAAGAGGATCCAAAGCACAAATGAAAAAAGGACTAAGAAACAGGAAAAGGGAATAAATGTATAACAGAGACAGAGGAACCCCTAGGGTTCATACCGAATGTAGACCCAGGTGAAATAGAACTTGACCAGCCGTTAAGGACACTAAGCGTGAAAGGGCTAAGGGCTATACTGAGTGAGTCTAATGGACAGAAATGACTGGGAAATAAGAAACTGCAGTGTGAACTCTGTGATATGTGGGGACATAGTCAGCTGAATTTCTCCTTCAGTGGGGAGTAAAGTGAAACCCTGGGAAATGTTCTAACAGGGAAAAGGTCGATCTTTATGACCTGAAGAGGTCACTGGGGTCCTCTGTGTGTGTGTGTGTGTGTGTGTGTGTGTGTGTGCTGGGAAAGGCTGGGAGGGTCCACCCCCCACTCCTATTTGGAGGCTAAATGGTAAAAGCCCGGTAGGGCTACAAAGAATGTATGGGCTAGCAAAGCCTAAGGCAAGCCCATGGTTTTAATCCCACAGGGATGGGTGGAGGATTGCTCGCCAGAGCCATTGTAAAGGACTAAAACCTGGTGGCATGGACCGGCTGCGAGGGTTGATGGGAGGCCAGATTGGGCTTTAAAGCCCAGATTTGGGGTACTAGACCCAGTCTGAACTGGTTGAAAACAGAGATATGTGATCTATATAGTGGAGTGAGTTAAGAAGCCAGCCCTACTGGCTATAGGACTGTCTCCTCAAGGGTGGGGGGGGAGTGTAACAGGGTGGCTCCACTGCACCTGTAGGAACCTTGGTGCTGCCAAGCAGCTATACTGACAGGCATCAGCCTGGAGCATGCTCAGTTAGGGCTTCGGAGCTTCCAAGAGACTAAGTCCTGGGGAATGCTCAGTTGGTGCTAGTCAGACTGAGCATGCTCAAGGGCTATAAAGGGCCTGAGCTCAGTCTGGCTAAGGTGACGTTAGGAGTAGGAGCTCTTGCTGTGGGTTCCCTGCTCCTGAGGAGAAACCTCGCTTGAAGTCCAGATGGCTCTAACCCAGAGGGACTATAGAAAGCCTACTTAAACCAGGTAGAACCTACCCAGCTTGGGCCAGACCCTGAAGGGATGAAACTGTATTAACCCACATTGGTCTCTGAACCAAGAGGGCTTTGGCCCAATCATATGAACTGTGCACTAATTGGTCGTGTAGGCCTAGACTATAGGGGAGGCAGGAGGTCAAGGGCAAAGACCCAGTAGCGTGGGTCCCACTAGCAAGTACACCCCACATTTGTGGGACGAGTGACAGCTAGAGTTGGAAGGGCATGGCAGATGGTGTTTCCTAATTCTCCAAACAGATGCCCAGCACCCCATGTGACTCTGGGACCCCCATTGTTATCTATGTCATTCAGCTTTTTCCTTTTTTTCCCTATACTGTCATTTATTTTGCCTGCAGCTTCCCCGTTCTCCCTCTTCTCCCTCTGCAAGCATGGTGGTGGGTGCGTTGGCAAGGTGTGTGCCTCAGTTTCCCTGTGTTTTTCATACCCCTGACCACCCACAGTTACAGCATGAGTTCCCCAGTCTCAGATCTTCATCCACGCCCCAAGTGCAGTTGAATAAGACTCTGATGCATTCAGCAATTGGCTGGTCGGGGTGGAGTGGTGCTTCCTTAGATTCCATAGCAAAGCTGTGTTTCTCAATTCCCCCTGAATTTTTGTATGTCTGTTTTTTACTGTTGCATTGCCATCCTCCTGCTGCATGGCCTGCCAGTCCCAGTCCCAATGATTTCTTCTCCCCTGTCCACACTCACCCATTTTTCCAGCTTCTCATTCTGCAAAAAGGAGAATGCCTTTCTTAGCTTTCCTGGCCAAGCTTCATTCCTCAGTTTCCCCTGTGTTTTTTTCCCCTATGCTGCAACCCTTATATATATATCTATGCCTCTGCAGCCAGTATGTATGTAATATATGACTGGGGTGGACCAAAACTCTTTCCAGTTAGGTAGCTTTTGTTCTCAGCATAGGTGTGAATGGGCCTTTAACTATGGCAATTGATTGCAGAGTTAGTGAGTATTCAACTACTGATCTGTAGCCTGCATGGTGAAACAAACGGGATTCCAAATACCATTACCTTACCTTTGCAAGTTCTCAATTCCCAAACTTCTAGTCTCCCTCACATTTTTGGAAGCCTCTGCTCATTCTGCAAGCAGGTGGGGGAGTGGGACTTTGCTTTGCTTCCGCCCCCACCCCATACAGTAAGATGTTGTGAAACTCATGGCTGAGAAAGACCCTGCCATGGCTTCTCAGCAGCAGGAGGCATTTGAAGAGAAGGTGGACTTGCCACAGGGATTGCAGGCTCCAGAAGACACAGGAACCCACAGCAATGATGGACATGTTGAGATCTAGAATAAAATGAGTTCTTGCAAAAGAGAGAAATCTTGTTGAAATCCCTATTCTCTGTTCATCTCAGACAAACTGAGAACTGGGACTGTTTCACTGAGTTCTCAGTAAGAAAACATTAATTTCTTTTTTAAAAATCATGTGCATACGCAAAATGGCCACCGGATTGTTTTATACATGTGCAAAATGGCCACCACACTTAACCAAAATGGAAGCAGTAGCGTCACCCTCATTTTGGTTAAGAGCAGTGGCTATTTTGAGCATACAGAAACAGCCCAGTGGCCATTTTGTGCATGAAAAATCCATTGCCCTTAACCAAAATGGTGGGAATGCTATTGCCATCATTTTGGTTAAGCGCAGTGGCCATTTCATGCAAGCACAAACCAGTCCGGTGGCCATTTGCACATGCACATGATTTTTTAATTATTATTTGATTAGTTTTCACCCAACTTGTTCTGGGAACGAGATCTCAGTCTTGGTTCTCAAAATTGTGAATGTTCTTACAAGAACATTCCCCCCCCCCCATTCAGCCCTAATTTGGGACATCATGGCATACCAGAGTGGATCCCCTGTCAGCCACAGCAGCAGCAGCATTTAGGGGTGTGCAATTAATTTTCAATAGCCTGTTCACCCTTTTCCAAAATGACGCCAATACTGCCAGCACCATTTTGGGAAAGGGCTGTCAGTGTGCACTGAAGGGGTGTACATGTCATTTTTGTTATTACAATAACGATAATGAAAATTGTCATTTTTGTTTTCGTTATTGCAATACTGAAAATGACAACCGAGAATAACGACAACGATAATGAAAATGACAATGTTGTTAACGTTGTCATTACTGCTGTGGCAGCTGTGGCAGTTTTGTTTTGGATGGAAATGGAGATGGGAGGAGGGAGCAGACATCTCGGAGCCCTAAACAGGATTGAACTCTTGAACTATGCCTGTTCGGCGGGGCGAGCAGCTCAGAAGTATCTGATGGATGTATCACTGGCCGATGAGCAGCGCAAGCAGGCCCCAGTAATCCCATGGCACTCTGTGATTGCTCAATGCCTTCTGCCTCCCACAACCAATCAGGGGGGTTCTGGGGGCGGACATGGCAACACTTTATAATGGGAGGGTCAGGCTTTTCATCTCTGTTCTGTGAGAGGTCTGCTTGTCAGGTTGCGTTTACAGAACTGGGGTGCTTGCACACAAAAAATCCTCCCTAGCCCTCCTTGTATTAATTCTTTTCCTTCCTCATACCCTACATTTTACCTTTTACCTTTCCCTGCCCTTCTCTCCCCTGTACATTATAGAATATAGATAGGAATAGATAACATATAGATATATATTATAGACATATAGATTAGATTAGAATAGTTATATAGATAACTAGATAATAGTTTTCCTTTTGCCTTCCCCTAGTTCCCTTAGATTTAGATAGATATTAGTTGTGTACATATATAGACAGATTAGATAATATATAGGTTAGGCTAGTCTGTTTTATTATATATATTAGGATTATAGGATAGGCATATTGTATAAATATTAAGGATGGGACACCGGGGAGAATACCGGATACCGGATTTACCGGTATTGGATCTCCCTGGTATCAGATTTACCGGTATCAGCATACCGGATTTTTAACATTGTCCGCTTTACCAGTTTTTTTACATTGCAGCCATTCACTTCAATGGCCACGATGTAAAAAACCCGGTAAAGCGGCCAATGTTAAAAATCCGGTATGCCGATACCAGCGATTTTCAGATTATTGGATTAATCCAATATACCTGATTATCGGGTGTATCGGATTTATCCGATACTGATATTTCCACCCCTAATAAATATGTTAGGTTTTGTATATATAATTAGTCTGTGAGAGTCACCAGTTGTGAACTTGATCTGTGCCTGTCCTTGTTGGTGAAAGCCTCCAGGGAGACGTTGGGGATGGTGCTGGTGAGGGGGGTGAACACTTCCCTGCAGCAGGAGAGGCTATCGCGTAGCATCAAGGAAGCTGTGGTATGCTCCCTGCTGAAGAAACCAACATTGGATGTGGATGCACTCGCCAGCTACCGATCTGTCTCTAACCTTCCCTTTTTAGGAAAGTAGGGATGGGCGAACGCGGTTCGGAAGTTCAGAGATGAGACCAAACTCGGTCTGTTCGGTTGACCGAACTGAACTTCCGAACCGAACTTGAATTTCAAACTGAACCAATCCGAATTTCCGAACTCTTCTGTTCGCTCATTCCTAGTGGCAACACACACCAAAAAACCTGGTTTTGAATGGCCGAAATTGGTTCGGAAGTTCGGAATTCGATCAAATTCGATCTGTTCGGTCGACTGAACTGAACTTCCAAACCAAACTCGAATTTCAAACCAAACTGAACTGAACCGAATTTCTGAACTCGAATTTCAAACTGAACCAAACCGAATCAAATCGAATTTCCGAACTCCGTTCTGTTCGCCCATCCCTATAGGAAAGGTTATTGAGCGGGTGATGGCGATCCAGCTCCAGGCACATCTCGATAGCATTGGTTTCCTGGACCCTTTTCAAGCTGGGTTCCGCCCCAGCTATGCCACCGAGACAGTGTTGGTGGCCTTGGTCAACGATCTCCGCCGGGAGATAGACACAGGATGTTCGACATTACTTATCCTGCTAGATCTCATGGCCGCTGTTGACACCATAGACGATGGGCTGCTGTTGACCTGGGGGTTCTGGACAGGACTTTTCTTGAATGGTTCTGCTCATTCCTCTCGGGGAGAAGCCAGCGGGTAGTTTTGGTAGCTGAAACATTTTGCCCCCACGCTTTATCCTGCAGCATTCCTGAGGGTTCCATTCTGTCTCCATTATTATTTAATGTTTATATGCAGCCCTTGGGGGAGGTCGTGAGAGGGTTCGGGGTGCGATGTCACCAATATGCTGATGATACCCAGCTGTACCTCTCTTTTTCAGCTGACCCAGACCCTGCTGTCTCATTGCTATCCCAGTGTCTGGAGGTTGTGGCGGAATGGATGTGGCAGAGCAGACTGAAGCTCAACCCCAATAAGACGGAGGTGATGGTGGTGGGGAGAGCGAGGGAGGTGTCACCCCCCCTTATTGGGGGGATTCGCCCTCCTATAGTTCAGCAGGTTCGGAGTCTGGGGGTGATATTGGACACAGATCTCTTCCTGGATCGACAGGTGGAGTTGGTGGCGAAGGCTGCCTTCCACCAGTTATATCTAGTGCGGAGGCTGCACTCGTACATCTCCGACCTTCGTCACCTCGAGGCTGGACTACTGCAATGCGCTCTACATGGGGCTTCCTTTGTTCCTGGTTCAGAAGCTGAAGCTAGTGCAGAATGCGGCAGCCCGGCTCCTGTCGGGGACAGGTCACCGGGATCACATAACGCCTGTACTCCAGACTCTGCACTGGTTGCCAATAGCGTGCTTAGCCAGGTTCAAGGTATTGGTATTGATCTATAAGGCCCTTCACTGTCTGGGACCCTCGTACCTCAGGGACCGCCTCACCCTCCGCACCACAGAGCAGCTCCTTTGGTCTGCCACCTTGGAGATTCCCCGTGTTGAGTGGGGGGCTACAATGGAGAGGGCATTCTCGGTGGATGGGCCACGCCTTTGGAATTCCCTCCTAGAGGAAGCTCACCCTTTTAACATTCCAGCGAGTTTGTAAAACCTGGCTGTTTGCCCAGGCCTTTGGGGAGGGAGAGGAGGGGGTTAGGGGTTTTTAATCTCCTCCTACCCTTATTTATTGTTTTATTGCATGCCTAGCCCTGTTTTAATATTATTATTATTATTATTTAAATTTTATATGATTGCATTTTTATGTTTTAAAATTGTTAGTCACCCCGAGCTGTTTTCAGGAGGGGCAGGATATAAATTGATAATAAATAAATAAATAAATAAAGTACATATTGGACTGTGTGTACACTTATGTATACAATGAGAAAGGGAAGGACTAGTAGTTCAGCCCCTGGGGCAAGTGATCCTCATAGAGGCCGTGGGCATGTATGTGCATGTGGGGGAATTGGCAAGCCCGCTGCCACTTCTGCCACTGGTGACAGCCTACCACCCAAGCTGAAGAGACCTGATTTTTTTCCCCCTCAAGGCAGCAGGTCTTATCAGGGGAACATGCTGCAGCAGAGATCTCAGGAGTGGCCTCTGTGGAAGGCAGGTAGCCCCAGCCTTCCACTTGTAGCAGTGGCACTGGAGGAGAGAGCCAAGGGTAAGGTGTGTGTGTGCAGCATCAGGCCTACACCCCTCCCCTCCTGAAGAACCAGCAGCAGCTGGCACTGCCAGCAGTGATTTTTCGCTGGGGAGAGAGAAACTGGCCAGGGCAGGTGGGGCAGTTGTGCATTTCTCAATATACATTTGGAGCAGCCAAAATGCACATTATTGCGCTGGATGGACAGCCCTTCTCCATTGTAGAGGGCATGGGCTTCAAGCGCCTGATTAGGTTTCTGGCCCCCCAGTTTAAACTTCCGTCCCGCACCACCCTGAGTCGGAATGTGGTGCCAGACCTGTACAGGGCTTTGAAGGAGTGGGTGAGGGAGCAGCTGAAAGGGGCTGGGCAGGCTACTGTCCACTTCATCACTGACCAGGAACGCCCAGCACGCCTACCTGGCATTAACAGTGCACTGGTGGCAGGACCTGGAGGCTGCTTTGGGGAGTGACTGGAGGGGTCCTGAAGCAGGGTATAGGTGGGCCCTGCTTCAGGCACAAGTAATGGACAACCCCCACACTGCCAGGAACATTGAGGCAGTCTTGACCGCCATGGTGGGGGAATGGGTCACGCCAGGCACAGCCTTCACCAAGGGGTGTGTGGTGATGGACAACGTGGCCAACTTCTTGTCCTCAAAGTAAAAATAAAATTTCCAAACCTGGCAGCACCTCCTGTGCCCTCTTGCTCATCTGCTGAAGAGCCAACCTCCATCACCAAAGGTCCAGTAGTGGCAGCAACCTCTTCCTCCTCCACCGGCTCCACTACCGTGGACTTCCCGCAGATCATACTAATCCTCACCATGTTCATTTTTTTCCCAAACAAAAAAAAACAAAAACCAGCCACCCACCAACTCACCAACCATCCAAACCAACACAGTCAAACCAACACACAGTCCAACACAGCCAAAGCACACCAAACAAAATCAAACAGCCTGCCAGCCACAACACACACACTCTCTCTCCACACAAGCTCTGCATGCACTCGAATTTCTGGTTTCCACTTTCCGCTTTCCGGCGTGATCACGGGACCACACGATATCTAGACTGAAACTGAAACCAATTTCCGAATGGCTGAACCAAACCTAATGCCACTGAACTAAATGACTGAACCTGAACTCGGTCCCCGGACCGAATGACCGAACCCAAACTCGGCTCCCGAACCGAATGACCGAACTGTGATCTGTTTGCACATCCCTAAGGAGGAGTGAACAATGATGGCCCAGACCATGCACATCCTTAAGCCCTTTAAGGACATAATGGAGAGCTTGAGTGTGGTGATGGCCACCCTGAGCCAGGTAACCCCCCCATGTCTGAATCTCATCAAGAGGATGAAAGGTTTCCTGAGGGACCAAGGCGGAGGGAGGGGTGGAGGAGTGGCAGCATGTACCAGAAGTGGTGACCCTGGTAAAAAACTTGAAGGAGGGTCTGAGGAGGCAGTTTGACCCTCTTATATACAACGAGGTTTATGTACTCTCCACCATGCTGGACCCCAGGGTGAAGGAGAGCATGGCAGCTTGCATGGCAGACTTCACCCTGAGGAACCATGCTCTGGTGGAGAGGGTGTGGCCAGTTGAGAGGGTCAGACAGCAGCAGCAGCAGCAGAAGCAGCAGCAGCAGCAGCAGGGAAGCCAGAAGGGGCAAAGCAGCAGCAGGAGGGTGGAGAAGCAGAGCATACTCTTCAGCAGAAGCAGCAGCAGCTCCTCAGCCATCACCCACCCTGAGTGGACCACCCCAAGGCAGACAGCGTTTGCACAGACAATTGGGGAGGAGGTTGGCAGCAGCCACAGGCAGAGGGAGCAGGAGCTTGACACTGCGGAGCGGGCAGTGGCAAAATACCTCGAGGAGCTGGTGGTGGATCCCAGCAGAGATCCTTTTCTGTACTGGACAGAGAAGGGGATGATATGGCAGTCCCTGACCAGGGTGGCACAGGAACTAGTGTCCTGCCCACCAACCAGCGTGCCCAGCGAACAGGAGTTTTCTGCAGCGGGGGACATTGTGAGTCCCCACTGTTTGAGGCTGGGCGCTGGGTTGGTGGAGCAGCTCCTATTCCTAAAGGTCAACCTGCCACTGCACCCATAGTGAGGGCAGGGGCACACTTGATAGAGAGAGACCCTCCCTGCTGCTAGAACAAGAGAAAGGGAGATATGCTTCCGCCCATGCCGTCACCTGCCGTACATGACCAAAGAGAGACAGAGACAGAGACAGAGAGTCTCCCCGCTGCTATAACAAAAGAGTGAGATGGAGAGGCTCCCCACTGCTAGAACAAGAGAGGGGGGGCTCCCAGTTCCCGCTGCTAGAGTGGAAGAGAGAGAGAGAAGAGAGAGAGTTGCATCCTGCTCAAATTGCCACCTGCCAGAACCAGAGAGAGCGCTCAGCTGTGCTCTTGATCAATGACCACATCCAGCAGCAAGCCCACCAGAATGAGGTGGAAATAATACACAACATATGTGTCCGTGTGCCTCACTGCACCTGTTACCACCTATCGCAATGATTGAATTAAGTGTGCCTTATCATGCACAAATTCTCTCTCTTTCTCCTATGCCCTGCATGGGGCAATCAGTTGGAGGCGTCCCAAGGCTACCCTCTCTGATACCACACCATTCAGGGACTTCCAAATGACTACCACCAACAGAAAACGAAACCTATCCAACTATCATATGCCACCTCAGCTTCCAAGGCGTTCCCCCATGGGGCAATCTATTTGCGACCTGAAGAAGACACCCTGCCATTCAGGCGCTTCCAGAGGCGGCCCTCTGTGGGCCGATCTCTGTGCAAGAGCTAACATCTCTGCCACCCACCACCTGCTGCCAGAGAGTGCCTCTCTCTCTCTCTCTCTATCTCTCTCTCTCTCTGGCACCCCCACAAACAAACATCTTAAGACCTGCTGCTGCCGTTGCTGCTGCTCACCCACTCACTCCTCCAATACCACCCACTGCTGCCTCTGTCAGAGAGCGTCTCTCTCTGGCACCCTCACACAAAAATTAGCCCTAGCAGCTCCACCCGGGGCACTGTCTGCAAGTTGAGACCCCAGCACATCCTGGGGTGCTCTCAACGATACCACAGTCCTGCTCCTGCTCCTGTTGCTGCTGCTTGTGACAAGCTATAGAGAGATTAGATATTATATAGGTATTTTGGCTAGTCTCTTATATATATATATATATATATATATATATGGCCCTCATTCCACTCACAGTGGGCTGCCATTCCACTGTACCTGACATGGTCATTCCAGTACCAAGAATCATCAGCAAGGTTCTGGGGCCATCATTCCTCTCACAGAGTGCTGTCATTCCAGTGCATCCAAAAGCAATCACTCCACTCCCTAGAACCACCATTAAAGGACCAGGGACATCATTCAACTCCCATAGGTCTCTCTCTCTCTGGCACCCCCACACAGTAACATGCCATGCTGCTGCCTCCACTGCTGCTCATGCCAAGCTGCCACCCGCCCGTTCTTCTGATACTACCCGTTGCTGCCCACTGCCAGAGAACCTCTATATATATATCATCTCTGGCACCCCCACACAGAAACTCACCCTGGATACTCTACCTGGAGTGCTGTCTGCAAGTTGCTCCCAATGGTACCACAGTCCTGCTCCTGATTCTGTTGCAGCTGCTGCTGCTCATGCTAAGCTGCCACCCGCTGGCCCATTCCTCCAATGCCACCTGCTGATGCCTCTGCCAAACCCTTTTTCTCTCTGGCACACCCACACAGACACAAGCCCTACCCCTCCTGGGGAGCTGTCTGCAAGTTGAGACCCTGGCACATCCTGGGGCTAAAATGCTACCAGAGCTGCTGCTGTCAGGTTGGGATTTGACAAGCTGTATACATATTGAGATTCTTCCACCTGCCTGAAGAACCACAGAGGGATAACAGACTGGACAGGTCAAAATCGCCTGGTAACAAATATAGCACTTATACAAATATTTTAAAATACATTTTAACTATCATGAAAATAAACATTTGCATTATAAAAAGGTGTAGAAAAATAACTTCGGTTTCTTTGGACCTGTCTCCTGGAACATGGTGGAAAAGGGGACAGCAGTTCATGGAAATGTGGCGTAGGGACATCACCGACCTCTGCCCCATGTCACCGGGCAACATCCAGGACCCCCAACATCGAGCTCTTGGAACCGCTCCACAAACCTGTTCTCCAGGGATCTATTGTTGACCTGGAACCCCTTAATATATTTTTTTACTGGATTCCACAGTGACCCCCGAAATGCCCTCACTTTGGGGGTGTTCTCTTCCCATGGGGCTGGCAAATCATCCAAGGAGATGGAGGAGGAAGGACTGGGACGGTGCCTCTTCTGGCGTGATTTACTCCCTTCCTTCATCTGATGTTCCTCCCTGCAAGTGCTGCCATGGCCAACAGATGCACCCCTCTTCACCTTGATGAGGTGAACTGCCTCAATGAACCCATATTTGGTTCTTTGTGGCCCCCTTTTAACCTTTTTGTCACAGATCTAAAGAACATAAAAAGATAGGAACATAAGAAGTGCCATACAGGGTCAGACGAATGGTCTATTTTTTCAAGAACTGCCTACATTCTGTCTCCACAAGTAGGTGGACAATCTCTCTCTCTCTAAGGGGGACTTCCTAAAATGTCATAGGGCAATCCATTCCCTGTTGTTCCAACCCCCATACCTATTCTGTGATGCTGGCTTTTGGGGTATGGAAATATTTCCATACCATAGACCTTGTTGCCCTGATTTGAGTCTGTGACGGCGGCCTTGACGGGCTTTAGGCACCTCCAGCATCATCACCACCCTGTCTGAAACAGGAACACATAACACTTATATAATATCATGCAATCATGGTTATGCCTCTAGTCCTTCCCAGACGATACCCATTCTCCCACACCAAGTGGATGAATGGTGCTGATATCTCCTTGCCTCTTTCTCTTTCTCCCACCTACACCACCTGTGGTGCTGTTTGCAAGTTGAGACCCTGGCATGTCTCTGAGTGCTGCTGCTGCTTGTGCCTGACTTCCCACCAGCACCCACCAGCCTGTCTTCCCACCAGCCTGATCCTCTACTGCCACCCACTGATGTCTGCTGTTGCTGCTTAAAGAGCCCCTCTCTCTGGCAGACCCAGAAATAAGACACGTGCAAATTCTCTCCTTCCTGGGTGCTGTCTTCAAGTTGAGACCCTGGCATGTTTCTGGGTGCTGCTGCTGCTCATGCCTGACTGCCCACTGGAACCTGCCTACTTGACAACCTGTCCACCCACCAGCCTGCTGCTCCACTGCCACCTGCTGATGCCCACTGCTGCTGATGAAAGAGTCCCTCTCTCAGGAATACCCAGAAATAAGACACACACAAACCCTACCCTTCCTGAAGTGTTGTCTGCAAGCTGAGACCATGTCATGTCTCTGGGTGCTGCTGATGCTGCTTGTGCCTGACTTCCCACCAGCACCCGCCTGCTAGCCCGCACACCAGGAAGATTGCTCTAAAGGATAGTATTCTTCTTGTCCTCAAGTTATATGGAACATTAAATAAATAAAAACAAATTTTACAAACCTGGCAGCGTACCCTCCTTTGTCCTCCTCCTCCTCTGGTGAGGAGCCCATGTCCACCACCTCATGAGATGATCCAGCCTGTGCCTCCATTATTTCTTTCTCCACCTCCACCTTGACCTTCCTCCTCAGGTTCTTTTTTTCTGCTTCCTTCACCTTCCATCCTCACACAGACACGCACAACACACACAGAGCTAACTAGCCACAACAGACACACACAACCAGGTAGCCACACATCATGCCACCGCACAGTCAGTCAAACTACCGTTTCCGGTTTTGGTATTGTTCCTGGTCTCACGACATCACAATATCAAAAATAAAATAATTGGAGCATGAAATTGATATCCATAATAGGGATGGGCGAAAGCAGTTCAGAAGTTCAGAGTTCGAACCAAACTCGGCCTGTTCGGACATCCGAACAGAACGTCAAAACTGAACTTGAACACGGCCGAACAGTTTGGTCATGTTCGGGTGAGTTCAGATGAGTTCGGGGGCAGGAAAAACATGACTTCAGGTGGGAAAAACATGACTGGAAGGTAGAGGCAGCTGAGGAGCAGACTTCCTGGCACTAGGGGTGGAGACCAGGGGTCGTTTCAGGGTCAAATTATACTGTTAAAGGGAAAACAAAATCAAATTCGGTATCGGTATCGATATCGCTATTTTTGAATGTTCGGCCAAGTTAGGTCAACCGAACTCCACCGAACTGAACAACCGAACCCGAACTCTGGTTTCGAACCAAACAACCGAACGTCCGAACATCCAAACCGCGTTCTCTTCGCCTATCCCTAATCCATGGCAATAATGATTTGAAAAACAAAATCTTCATTTGAAATTGGTACCGATATCAATAATGACAATAATGAAAATTACATTGTCGTTAATAACAAGAACGATAAAATGACACATTTTAATAACGAAAATGATAATAACAATGAAAAATGGCATAGGGCCCTGGTACACAGCCCTTCTATGCAGGAACAGAATGGTCCTCCAGCCATGGGGTTTTGTAAACAAAAATTAAACAAAAATTAAAACCAGAGTACCTGCTTCACACCCCTAGCAGCAGTCACCATTCAGCATCAGAAGACCCTTGACACATTGCTGTGGCATTATTTATAATAATTATTATTATTATTAACAAGCATTTATATAATGCAAGCAATGTACCTGGCGCTTTACAAAGTAATTGAATAGACATGGTCCCTGCCCTATGGCTTACAATCTGAGAGATGGGGAAGGGGGGGGAGATGAAGGAAGGGGAACAGAGGGAGAGACAAGGGGTGTAACATTCACGAGGATGCGAGGTCCCAGGTGCACGCAAGAAGAAATTCTTTATAAGAAATTCTATTTCTTATAAAATTGGAATAATTTATCCTATCTGTCTGAAATTTGGCAGAGTGGATCGCTTCATGGAGGGATAGTTGCTTTACACATTTTGTGGTAATTGGATGTCAAACAAGAAAGGTACGGCCATTTGAAATTCAGAGACAGAATTGATGTTACTTCCGGTTTCATACCATTTCTTCGGCCGCTTCAAAGTGAAGTTTAATAAAAGAATTTTAAGGTGTGGTGGTTCAAGGGTGCACCTTTAAAAATATAAATAAATAAATAAATAAATAATCTGTCTTGCAGCTTTAAAGCTATAAGCTAAAATAATGTCTGGAATAGACAGTCTGGACATTTTGTGTGGCTGAAAATTCCATTTGTTATAAAATAGAGATGATTTATTCTTTCTTCCTGAAATCTGGTATGGAGGATCACTTGAGAATGGAGTTTAAGGTGTAATTTCCAGAAAAATTGGTTGAGAAATGGCTGAGTTATACGACTTTTAGGGGTGTGCATGTCATTTTTGTTATTACAATAATGATAATGAAAACTGTTGTTTTTGTTTTCATTATTTCAATAATGAAAATAACAACTGAGAATAATGATAATGAAAACAACAACTGAGAATAACAATACCGATAATGAAAACGAAAACAAAAATGAAAACAAAAACGACAATGCCGTTATCATCGTTGTTATTATTGGTGCTGTGATAGCTGAGTTTTGGAGGGAAAATGTGCAGAGGGGAGGAGGGAGCAGACATCTCAGAGCCTTAAACAGGGTCGAACTCTTGAACTGTGCCTGTGTAGGAAGGGGTAAGCAGCTCAGCTGTATCTGATGATGTATCGCTGGCCAATGAGCCATTATATATATAATAAAACAGACTAGCCTAAATACTTATATCATAACTAATCTCTCTATATATGTACACTACTAATATCTATCTAAATCTGGGAGACAGGGGAAGGGAAAAGGAAAACTATCTATTTTCTAATCAATTATTTATGAATTATTCTAATCTAATCTATATGTCTATAAAATATATCTATATGCAATCTCTACTACCTATCTATATATAATGTACAGGAAAGAGAAGGGCAGGGAAAGGGAGAAGTTAAAATGTAGTTTATTATATTATATATATAATATAATAAAACAGACTAGCCTAAATACTTATATCATATCTAATCTCTCTCTATATGTACACTACTAATATCTATCTATCTATCTATCTATCTATCTATCTATCTATCTATCATGATAACAATACCGATACCAAAAATAAGGTCTTCATTTGAAATGATACCAATACCAATGACATTGTCATTAATAACGATAACAAAAATGACATTTTTAAATAACGAAAATGAAAAACTATATCGGGGCCTGGTGCACATCTCTAGACATTGCTGTCTGTTGTTTGGTTGGCACGTGGCACCATGAGGAGGGGTCTCTCTGCCTGGCTCCACTTCCCAAGTTTCCTTGGTCTGTTCAAGTTATCATTGCCACAACGCCATGCCAAGGAAGAGGGTCCCCCTGGAGGGGAAGGGGTGTGGATGTCTGGTTTCTTAATTTTGTGACTGCAGCTGGGGCCTGTGCTTGCTGACTTTTTTTGGTGGGATTTATTTTGGTGGGATTTATTTCTCAATGCAGTTGCAGACTGTTTTTCAGGGATGTTTGTGTTGTCTAGGCTGTTGTATGGCACACAACAGAGCCTAATTGATTCATTGTAAAGTGTCATTTCTACTGTTCTGTCAGTTGCTTGGCACCATGAGGCCAGAGTAAGACCAGGATCTCTCTTCCTGGCTTCACTTCCCAAGTTTTCTTGATTGATTCAGGTTACCATTACCACAATGCCATGCCAAGGAAGAGGGTGCGCCTGGGAGGGGAGGGGAGTAGAAATTCGGTTTCTTAATTTTGTGACTGCTTCTGAGGCCTGTGCTCACTGGCTTTTTTTGGTGGGATTTATTTCTCCATGCAGTTGCAGACTATTTTGCAGGGATTGTTGTATTCTCCTTGAGCGAATGTCCCTTGTTAGCCTGCATTTTTGTGCACTGCTTGGTTGGCATAATGATAAAGTGGGTGCACTTACAGCTGATGGTGGGCCATGCTGTGGGTACACTACTGTTGGTTTTTGGAGGGGATTTCTGCATGGAGCTCCACTTTTGGGGGGTTGTCTTCTGGAGCCATTGTCCCACTCTTGCTAGCCTGATTTTCTGGGTAGTGCTTTTCTGGGTAGTGTTTTGGCTGTGGGTTCAACTTTGTAAGAAGTTTCCAAAGTTTTCAGACATTCTGTGCTTCAGTCTACAAAATCCAAAGCTTTGGAAACAACACCTAATTGCCTCCGAGTACTGGGACTGAGTATTTGGAACTTTGAAAATAGGTCAGAATACCTGGAAGTACTATTCAGTCTGGCCTAGTTATCAGGGCTGAAACGAGAATCGAAATTATTCTCGCGAGAATATCATGAGGATCGAGAACCAGCAGTGAGATCTCGAGAACATTTCCCTAACAGTTTGAGATCTCACAAGATATCTTGGGGGGAGGGGACTAACCTCCTTGCGCACTTGCAAAAGAAAAGAAAAGGAAAGGAAAAGGGTCCCTTTTGCTCACCTGACTGCTTCTTTCTGTCCAGGAGGACTGCTCCAGTCACTGGGTCTTACTACTGGATGTCTCCCCAATGAGGTTCTCTGTCAGGGAATTGGGGAAACCTCTGAGGAAGAGGCAAAAAAATAATTTTAAAATCACTGTGCATGCTCAAAATTTCCACCAGAACTGTTCCGACTATGTGCAGCCCTTGTCCAAATTGGTCCGGGCACTGTCAGTGACATTTCAGAAAAGGGTTCCATGCTCAGAAAAGTGTCGCATGCTAATCCTAATAGGATTATATAAGGATATAATAGGATCTATAGGATAATATGATCTGTAACTTTTTGAAAATGGCATTTATGGATTCATCCAAAAATGCTGCACATATTACAGATCAAGTTTAATTTATTTATTTATTTATTTATTTATTTTAAATCATTGTGCACGTGTAAAATGGCTGCCAGACTGTTTTGTGCTTACACAAAATGGACGCAATGCCACCCTTAGCCAAAATAGTAGCAATAAGTGTTTCTGCCATTTTGGTTAAATACAGAAGGCATTTTGTGCATGTACAGTAAACTTTTAAATATTTTCATTCTTTTTAATATGGCTCAATAAAAAAAAAATTATTAAAAAACTTTTTAACAGATCTGAATTTGTAAAAGATCTGAATTTGGAATTCCATCATAAGTCCCATCCTTAATCGATAAGTTGGAAAAATTGAGTCAAGCATTTGGGTGGCTGATTCAGTTATAATCCAGTAATGAAACTCTGCATTATCTAAAATTGTGGGTATTTCACACAGGTAGAAAATGTGTTACCCAGTCACTGAAGCCCCACCCTGGAAGCTTTTGGTAGAATGGGAGAGAGATAAACCCATACTCTGAGACAGAACAGTGTGAGACGTTCTTTCCAGAGGGGTGTGCATGTTGTATTTGTTATTACAATAACAATAATGGAAATTGTCATTTTCATTATCATTATTGCAATAAGGAAAACGACCAATAATAATATTAATGGAAATAGAAATGAAAATGATATTTTGTTCTTTAAATTAAGGGGGAAAACTGAAAAAAAAAGTATTTCTGCCTATTTCTGGCTATATCTTTTACGTTTCTTATTCAATTCTGATGAAACTCGGGGAGATTGTAGCTGCTATGGAGCACACTATATGGACTAATTTTTGATATGATTAGATAAAGGAAACCAATGGTAGAAGCATATTGAATGTTGTGATTTTAAGAAAAGCTCCATATGCATGCACAGCTGCAACTTTTTTATAACTTCCATACAATTCACATGAAACCTGTAAATATTATGTCCCTCCACAAGCTTAATACCCCTGTGAATTTCAGAATGATTGGATAAAAGGTACTGATGGTATAAAACATTAACTTGAAAATATATTTCCAGCTGTAACATTTTTATATTCCATTCTGTTTACAAGATATTTGGCAGGAATGTATCACATACCTTTCCTGTCATCTCTGCCAAACTATAGGACAATTTGATAAAGGGACACAATTTTATAAGCAATTGAAGTTGTCCCCTTGAAGACCATAATAGAGATAAATAACAGCACATGCAGTGCCAGTCAGAGGCAGGCATCTGGCATGGCAGGGGGAGAGAGTCTGTAGGAGGGAGGATGTGGAGCAACCCAAAAGACATATAGACAGATTCACTAGCCAATTACTGCATGCTTTCAGCTTTACAGGACCAATTTGTAGTGGCTTCAAGGTGGGCATAGGGGGGAGCCATTCGGTTCAGCTGCGTTCGGTTCATCTGTTCAGTTTGGCCGTTCGGTTAGTTCGCTGGGTTCGGGTTCGGTCATTCAGTTCGGCAATTCGGTTCAGGTTCAGCCATTCGGGGAATGTTTTATTATGGTTTTTTTTTTGTTTTTTATATATATTTTTTGGTTTTTATTTGGTTTTTTTTGTTTTTATATGGTTGTTTTTTTAATTTAAATTTGTTATCAAATATTATATATATCTATCTACACTAAATATAACTACTATTAACTATTCTAAATGCTATGAACTAAATGGTAGTGGTGGGACCCCGGGCCCATTACCAGCTACCGGATTTACCGGTTACCGGTTCTACGAAAACCGGATTCCCGGATTAAATCCAGTATGCCGGTACCGGATTTATTTCATTGATTTAAATGGGGCGCTGTGTCCCCATTGAAACCAATGAAATAAATTAATTCCCTCCCCCTCCACCTCCCAGGCTGCGCGGGTGGAAGGGGGGACACCCCCCACCCACCCTGCCCAGCCTGGATTTTTGTTTTAAAAAAGAGTAAAGAAAAGACCCAGAGGCGAGGCGAGCCCACCCCCCAGCACCAGCAGCCGCGGCGTCCCCGCAGCCACCGGTAAGTGTGACCCGATCCCTGGGGGGGGTGTTTAACACCCCCCCCAGGGATCACCCCTACTAAAGGTCAGTGCGCTTACCTTTGGGAGCTCTGGCGGCGGCGGGCGGTCCGGCGGCCTCAGCGCCGGCTGTGGCTGCCGGCGTCAG
>QEPC01010906.1:150701-172530 GCA_003113815.1 Sphenodon punctatus
CCCCCCCCCCCCCGCACCCCACCCCATGGCTGTTTCCCCCACCCTGCATCCTCCCGCACCCTGCATCCCACCCCATGGCTGCCCCCACCACCCTGCATCACACCTTTAGGCTGTTCCCCCCACACCATGCACCCACCCGTAGGCCCCCCAACCTGCGTTCCACCCCTAGGCTGTTTCCACACACACACCCCAGTGTTTTCTGTGTTTCCCTGTGTTTGAAGTTTATACATTATTTATTTTAAGTTTGATGTGCATGTAGACTGTGTTTTCTTCCATCCAATGTTAACCCTGGGAACTCCTTGCTGCTGTGTTGTGCCAGTGTTTTCTGTGTTTCCCTGTGTTTGGGGTTTATACAGTATTTATTTTAAGCTTGATGTGCATGTAGACTGTTTTCTTCCATCCAATGTTAACCCTGGGAACTCCTTGCTGCTGGGTTATGCCATGCCACTGGCCTACCATTGCCCTGGCTCCGCCTACCATTGCCCTGGCTCCATCTACCATTACCCTGGCTCCGCCCACCGGCTCACCGGCTGGCCTTACTGCCCCTCCAAACTCAAAACCCACCAGCTGCCACTGTACTATCAGGAAATTTCATTCAAGAGAACAATTGCTGACTGATCATGATGTTAACTATTTTGAGCACTTGCTCTGCTCCTTTCTGTGTTAACCATTGCCTCATTCTGTTATATGGGAGAACAGAAAACTTCACTCTGTCACATTGTCAAGATGGCATGTAGTAATTAAGATTATTCTATTTTTGTAATAATTTTACTGAGGCTTTTTTTGGCTTTTCTTTTTTTCTTTTTCTTTTTGTTTAGGACATGTGGGTGAAGAGATTAAATCCCAGTTAAAATTTCCAGGTCACTTCCCTCCCATGGACCATGATTCATAGTAAATGGACAGGAACCAATATTGGAACTTGTCATTAGTCGAATAGAGAGGAGTAGGGGTGGGACTTGGGGCAAAAAAACGGATACCGGTATTACCGGTGACCGGTTTGCAAGTATACCGGTACCGTTTTTTCCCCATTGATTTCAATGGGGAACTGTCCCCATTGAAATCAATGAAAAAAAAACCCAATACCTCCCCCCTCCCCCTCCCAGACTGCGTGGGTGGAAAGGGGGACACCCCCCCACCTACTCTGTCCAGCCTGGATTTTTTTCCCCCTAAGTACCTGTGGGGTTTGGGCTGCTGCCATGCCAGCAGCAGCAACCCAGAGCCCGCACCAGCAGGTACTAGGGTGATCCCTGGGGTGGCAAGCCTTACTTGCCATCTGGGTGGTGGCGGCGGCGACAGCAGCACGGTGTGTGTCCTGTTTCAGCGCTAGGGCTTCAGCTCTTCAGTAGACATTCCGGGGAACTTCCGGGTTTCCACGGAAGGCCCAGTGAAGAGCTGAAGCCACTGCCAGTGCTGACGTCGGACTCGCACCGTGCTGCTGCCGCTGCCGCTGCCACTGCCAACCACCTCCACCCCAGGGATCGCCTAGTACCGGCTGGGGCAGGCTCCGGGTCACCGCCGCCGGCGTGGCAACAACCCGGAGCCTGCACTAGCAGGGACTTTGGGTAAAAAAAATAATAATAAAAAATCCAGGCTGGGCAGGGCGGGTGGGGGGTGTCCCCCCTTCCACCCGCGCAGCCTGGATAGGGGAGGTAAAGTGGTTTTTTGTTGTTGTTTCTTTTTTACATTGTGGCCATTCATTTCAAATGGCCGCAATGTAAAAAAAATCTGGCACGGGGAACCGATACCGGTACCCCGGATTATCGGGTTAATCCAATACCTCCAGTACAGCAAAATACCAGCAGTATCAGATTTCGGGGGAACAGAAATTCCCACCCCAGAGAGAAGTCAACCTCAGCTGCAATGTAACATTATAGAATGTACTCAGTCTTAATTTGTAATATATATACGTGTGGGCCCCTTTATTGGCTGCACAAGCTTTGTGCAAGAATGGGTCAATATTGGTTTATTCTCAATCAGTTCCCATTCTTGCAAATCTTGGAAAGAAGCCGATTCTCAGACACATTTGCGAGAATTGCAAGGCAAGTTTCAGTCCTACTTTCTAAGTTTGTTGTAGTAGGCCAATACCTATAGCTTCCTGGTGGCTGCTCTCATACCATGGAAGGAGCTATGATGCCCTATTCCAATGTATCTTCAGACAAGGGGAGGCCAAGGATTTTGATTTGTAGCAGTATATTGCTTTTGGGGTGTGTATGTTAGAATGAGAAAATCCTTTAGCCTTTATCTCTAGCTCTCTAACTCTCCATTGTATCCGTAGGGATTGTCTATATTCAGGGGAAATAAAATACCACCTTGTGGTGGTATGTGGTGAAAAAAAACCAAATATTGTTTTTATTTCATGGTAGAAGGCTGAGGTCAGTTCTATATACAGGGCCAGTCTGAAGGGTTATGCTGCCTTATGCAAAATACCATAGGGTACCCTCCAAACTTGATTAAAAATTTCAGACTGGGGTTGTAGTGCGGTGGGAGGATGCAGAGGGTGTGCTTCTGATGGGAAACAGGAGTGTTGAACCACAGTTGTGAGTCTTGCAGTGAACACATGTTGAAGGGTACCATCTCAGAAAGATGTTGTTCTGCACAAAATACTAGGGATGGGCGAAGGCGGTTCGGAAGTTCGGAGTTCGGACCGAACTCAAATAGTTCGGTCAACCGAACCGAACGTTCGAACCAAACTCGAATTCAGAAGTTCAGAGTTCGAACCAAACTCGAATAGTTTGGTCAACCAAACCGAACGTTCGAACCGAACTCGAATTCGAACGTTCAGTTCAGATGCGTTCGGTGAGTTCGGAATTGAATTTCCATTGGTTTCAATGGAAAACACATTATTGGCTGTAACGTTTTTGTTTTTTAAGTTATGTGGCTGAAATCTGGGGAGCCTCTATCTCCAATAGGATGCATTATGTGTACCAAATTTCGAAACACTTGGTTAAAGAAATCCGATTTTAGAAGCAGTTGAATTATTGTATTTTGCAATATTCTACATATACATTCTTAGCTGTAACTTCTTTGTCTCACATCTAATGTAGGTGAAACTTGTTTAGTTTATACCCCTTCCCATATTAACTATCTTTGCCATATTTCAGAAGGATTAGAAAACAGATCTTGGTGATATAAGCAATTAACATATAAATGTATGTCTGACTATACCATCTTTGTAGTCCAACCAGTGTACATGAAATTTGGCAGGACTATATATTTCACTTTCATGATCATCTATGCCAAATATCAGAAAGATATTATAAAGGGTCCCAATTTTATATGCCTGTACAACATATGTAGAGAAGGGGCCTATGCCTGGGATTCTCTTATGTCACTGTGGTATAAGATCGGTTTGTGATGCAAATTGGCCAACAGAAATGTCAACCAAATATCCTCATTCTGTGCTGGGACCATCCCAAAATATGGGTCCAGTACTTTTATGGAGTTGTTGAGAGAGAGTTACATAGCAAACTGGGAGTCATTTCCTTAAGAGATGGGGAAATGATACCTGACACAGAAGTAGGGGACGGTGAGTGCTGGAGTCGTGCCTCTTGGAGGGGTGAAGCTCGAGGAGAGAAAGGGGTCATTTGTGGCCTCCATGCCTTTCAGGCACCTGACTCCTTACTCCGGTCCATGAGGGACGAGGGATGCCTCCCTTGCCCACGTCATACGATGTGTGCTGGAAGGGGAGGCTCAGTTTGCTGAGAAATTGGGGTCTGGCACTTGAGGGTACATCAAGGTCAGTTCCCTTGACACTTATGGATAACTGTGTTAATGCTCCTGATGCTGAGAAATTGGGGGCTGGTACTTGAGGGTGCATCAAGGTCAGTTCCCGTGACAGTTACGGTTAACTGTATTATTGCTTGTACTGGACCCAAATTGCTGGTGGCAATTTCCCCCACCTAGCCCACTGTATTGGAATAAAGCATGCGGTCAGTAAAATTTCATATAATGTCCCATTCCCAGATGCGCTGACAATATTCCCATAGCCTGAATGAAACAAAACACAAACTGTGAATGCCTAGCCTCTGTTCATCCTGAGAGCTTTTCCTCTCTCCCCCACCCAACCCTTTCTCTGGAACAAGAAGACCTGTACCAGAGAGACAGAACCTCATACCAGTCCAGAGCATAAAAAAAGAACATATGGTGGTTGGCAAGCACTGTGACTTGGCATAAAGTTTCCATATCAAATATGGTGTCAGTGTTTCCCATTGCAGCTAGGGAATAGCAGAGCCAACACTCTTGGACACAAGGCCAGAATTGTGTTGTATTGTAGAAGGATGGTTGTAGGTGGATAATTTGAAGAGAATGATTTACTCAATTTATTTGGTCTTTTTCTGTGGTTACATGAAGTCCATGGGGTGCCTGCAACATTTAACATTTGAATTTGCTGAACAGATTTCTTTCTGGAGGTTTTTTTCTTGCTGTATGGTTGTGCCACTTTGAGTATTCAGAGTCTGAGCTGGCATGGTAAGCTGTCATTAGTCACACAAACAACACTCCCAGTCCCTGATCTAATGCATATAGTGGCTCAGAGAACCCATAAGGACTTTGAATTAACTGGGGAGAGGTCTCAGGTTAGGGAAAGACATGAGTCCAAAAGAATGATGACACCAAAGAAAGTTTTAAACCTTTGGCCTAGAACAATATTTAAATAAAGGTCACTGTAAGATTTATGTGCCAGATGTAAAAATGATTCCTCTTCTAATCACATTCATACAAATGGCATGTACATGTGTGGTCATAACTAAGAAGGTAGTGATAAATCTGTTTATTTCAAGTATCTGCCTATGTATGATGGCCCCAGCAAGGAGTTAGTGCTAGGAAGTGGTGTAGTGTACTAGCTTTTAAGAATGTATAAACTTCCACACTGGGCAAGACCAATTGTCCATCAAGCCCAGTATCCTTTCTGTGACAAATATCAGCACCAAATGTTTCAGAGGAAGATTACAAAGAACTGGGCAACTATGATGTGAGCCTGGCCAACCCTTGTTGTTTACACCTTGCTTCTCTCAGAGGTTTTGAGGCATTCTGATCATGAGAGTACATCTCTTGACCAGCTTGACAAATAGTCAGCCTGATCTATCCTGCATATATAGGAGATCAATCTGGCCTATCCAGGGTTGAAACCCATAATCTTGGCATCATTAACACCAGTCTCCAAACCAATGAGCGTGTAAGTCAGTCACTTCCTGGAAGACACTTCGGGACATCTGGGAAACGTTTGATCAATGGCCTCCATCAGTAAGGTGTATCACAGCCTGATGAGGTCATCGATGTAACGGTCGTCAAAGTCAGCAGGTAACTCCTCCAGAGCACCTAGAAACCGCACTGGGTCCAACAGCCTCAGGGGCGGACCATCCTAATAGGTTCAGCACCCTTCTGGGGGCAGACATGTGCTAGAAGGGAGGTCTGCAGGAGGTAATGGTCTGTCCATGACAAGGGCACAGCTGATATCTCCCCCATTAAGGGACCACCCACCTCAAAGCCAGTAAAAAACATGAGATCTAAAGTATGTCCTCCAAGATGTGTCAGGCTGTTGACCCTCTGGGACAGGCCCATGGTTGCCATGGTGGCCATGAACTCAAGCTCGACTCCCCTGAGAACTGCATCAGCACGAATGTTGAGGTCCCCAAGGACTATCCTCATTGGGGACCACAACACCACCACCAAAACAGCCACTGCCAGAGCCTGCAGGGAGGCCACTGTACTAGTAGGTGCATGGTATACCAGTAGCTGTATCACTCCCAAACTGTCCCCTGGCAAATCAAACACAAGATGGAGGCCTTCAATACCTACTATGGATTGCACTGGATATCTCCTCACAGACCACCCCTCTTTAAAAACCATAGCTACAGCGCCTCCCCATCCCTCTGGCCGTTGCTGGTGCTGCACAGAATACCCAACTGGGACATGATCAGCCAGGATTGTCCCCAATTCATTGTCCAGCCAGGTCTCCATGATACACGCGAGATCGGCAGCATGATCCAGGATTACCTCCTGGACTTTTGTCGCCTTATTTGCCACTGATCACGCATCTAACAGCACCAAAACCGAATGGGGGCCCCCATACCAAGTTCCACATGCTCATCTGCTGGGGGAGAAGTGAGCGGGACGTGACCTAAGCACCTATCCCACCTCAGCATTCTCGCTCCCCTCGCCCTGAGACCATACCTCCCCTGGCCTGTCACAACCCCAATAGCCATGCCTACCCCCCTGGATTCCCCCCAGCCCCCCTCCCGGCTCTCCTGCCCAGGGTGCGAAGGAGAACCCTCCTTCTCCTCCCTCTTTCTTCCCAACATATCCCTCCTTACTGTCCCCCCACCCCATGGGACTCCCCCTCTCACAGGGAGTCCCCACTCCCTACCATTGGGGTTATGCCTCCCTGTGTCACTGGGAGAGTCCATTTCCACCCCTGTGGTCTTTTTCTCCCTCTCTCAGTAAGGGAGAAGGCCACACCCCCTGCCCCCCTCTACCACAGAGGGGCATCCCACACACCAACCCCACCATTCCTCACCCAATTGAATTGTTTCCCCTTCTAATACAACCCATATCTCCCCACCTATATATAAAATGCTTTCCCACCATAACCTCCACTAACCCCACAACCACAGTTACCCGCCCCTAACCCCTGACCCCACCTAGGGCCATTCCCAAGGGCCCTTGGGTATGGCCCTTAGGCACACTGCTTGTGGCACAGCCAGGCAGCCAACTACCTTTGGCCCCTATGGGCCGGAAGTCCCCTGTGAAGTGCCGGCCCCACCCCCTCCTCCAACCGAGGGAGATGGAAACAAGGGGATGGCCACTCATGGTTCCTATGGTGCCCTACCTGGCCCTGCCACCACCGCTTGTATCGCCACTGCTGCTGCTCAAACCCCCCATCCGGTCAGTTGGTGTTGGGGGGAGGGAGGAGAAGGGATGTGCGGTGCAGTCAGGCAGCCAGCTGCCTTTGGCCCTTCCGGACTGGAAATCCCCTGTGGAGTGCCAGCCCCGCCACCTCCTCCAACCAGCGGAGGGGGCGATAGAAACAAGGGGCCGGCCACTCACGGTTCCAGTGGGGCCAGACCTGGTCCTGCTGTTGCCACTTGCACCGCTGTTGCCACTTCCACTACCCCAACCCCCCATCCGGTCAGTTGGTGTTGTGGGGAGGGGGAAGAAGGGATGTTACATCTAGTCATGTAGTACTGATAATGCTTCCAGTCAGTCTCCTGGGAGTCACAAGAAACAACCAGGCCGGGGCAGGTACTTTGGGGATGCTGATCTCCACTCTTTCAGAATGGATGCTCTGGGCAGGCCAATAATGACTTGTGTGTTTTGAGCAGCCCTGGCCCCCTGTCACTTTCCACGTTGTCCTCTTCCCCCAATGGGTCTTCACTCAGGGTCCTAGCAGCAAAGATCTGGTTTATCTTCTGTGGGGTCAGATGTAGAGATCATGTCACCCCAACGCCTCTGTATCTCAGTATCAAGACTGCACATGGCTGCATGCACCAAGACACAATGGGTATTTTCAGACGATACGGGGCCCTTTGGCCCCGTACCGGCACCACCGGCTTCGTTCCCCGCCGGGGTCACCCTGTAACGGCACAACAGACGTGCCGGGGGGATCCCGGTGGGGAAAGTGGGAGGGGCCAGGGCCGCACGGCGCAACGTGCGGCCGCACGGCCCTTCCCCCTCCACGCACCCCACCACCCGCCCTCCGAGGAGACGGGCGGGCGGCGGGGCCAATGCGGCCGCCGCGTCCGGCCGAACGTGCCACAGCCCGGGATCCCGCCGGGCATCCCGGGCCGTGGCGCGCGGCCAGACGTGACTTTTCCTTGGCCACGGCCCGGGGTCCGTTTGACCACGCTTCCCGGGACCTTCCCCCGGCTAGCCCGGGAAGCGTGGTTCAAACGAACCCCATGTGGGGATTGACCGTGGCCAACATCTGGCGAGCCGCAAACAGACGTACGAGACACGGTGACCACAGGTGGGTATTCACCGTGGTTCACCGTGATCTCGTAACATCTGAAGACACCCTATGTTGCATCTCTTTAGCATCTCTCCATTTCAGCAAATTACAACGCAGCTGCAGACTTGACTCCTAGCTTGAACATTTTGCTTTGATCCTAGGGTCTCCCTGAGAAAGTGCAACACTTCTCCAGTGAGATGAGTCTGAGCACGGATAATGCTTTATTGGTCTGGGAGGAAGGGCTGGAGGGGGAGGAATCACATTACATGTAGCTTCTATGCCCGTGACTCCCTCCTCCAGTGCCACTGCTATTAGTGGAAGGCTGGGGCTCCCTGCCTTCCACAAATGCCACTCCTGAGATCTCTGTTGCAGCCTATTCCCCTGATAAGACCTGCCACCTTGAGGGGGAAAAAATCAGGTCTCTTCAGCTTGGGCAGTGGGCTGCCACCAGTGGCAGAAGTGGCAGCGGGCCTTTATAGAGGGAGATGTGTTGGGTGGATTGGGTTAGGGTGGGTGGGTATGGGCTTTTTAGGTTGTTTTAATTGTAGTTTTATTACTGTGTATTTTAGTATGTTTTTAAAATATTGTTAGCTGCCCCGAGATGCCTGAGGCAGGAGGGGGTGGCATATAAGTTTTAATATATATATAAATAAGTAAATAAATAAATAATCTCACAAGATGTTCTAGTTTCTCACACATTTCTTGTGAGAAATAATTCCATTCTCGTTTCAACCCTACTTATCAGGTACTTTTCTTGGGAGGCAATCAAGAAAGAGGTGCCTGTGGCTTGAATACCGTCTTAATAGAGACAGTGGAATTTAGCACTCAAATAGGAGCTGCCCCTCCTAAATAAGGAGGTATGCACTTCCCTATCCATGCAGGGAGGGAAGAAGAGAACAGACTGCTCCAGTTTCTTATCCCCACATTCACTTATTCAGCTTGAAAGAAGTCTTCTCCCCCACCCAGAGTAAAAACATATTTGACAGAGACCCACTTTGGCCTCCTGTGGCCCCAGACTCCACCAACACATGTGTTCATGCACCACCAGATATTGGCCTGGGACTGTCCCAGGGCGGGTAGGTGACTAGCCTGGAATGCATCCTTGGAAAATCTCCAAGGATGCAGCCTGGGATAAGGGCCCACAGGCTAGCACGTGTGTTTGGCCTTGGGTCTTGGGACAACATGGTCGCGTGCCATGAGTGGTCGCCATGACTGCCTGTCATGGCAGGGGGTGGTGCACTGGGAACAAGACAGGGGCGGGGTTGACCACCCTCATGGTTGTTTAGCTACCTACCTACCTGGGGCATGAGGGTGGTAGGACAGTTCTCCGGCCGCAGGCACATTGGGTATTTTCAGACATGACGGGGCCACTATTGGCCCCGTCATGGAATCACCTATTGATTCCTCGCCAGTATCAAAATGGCACGGCCAACAGACATGCCGGCTGATCCTGGTGGGGAATTGGGGGAGGGGGCAGGGCTGTGCAGCTCAATGTGTGGCCGCACAGCCCCACCCCCATGCTCCTTAGGCCACCCGCCCTCTTGGAGATGGGCAGGCACCACGGCCAATGCAGCCACAGCACCCGACCCCCCACCCCCTGGGGCATTGACCACGGCCTGGAATCAGTGGCGGGCACAGCCACTGATTCTGGGTCGTGGTCAGGGGACAGACGTGACGTTCCCACGCTTAGCCACGGTGAATTCCCTGTGGTTGAGTGTGGGAACGTCACCTCTGTTGACCCGAATGCGAGCTTCCCACCGGGTGTTCACCCCCATGAATCACGGGTGGGAATCTCTTTGACCACGCAAACGGTGATGGTCCAGGCAGGACAGCCATTTGCATGGTCAAAGACATTCCCACCCGTGATTCACGGGGGTGAACATCTGGCGGGAATCTCTTGTCGGGCCAACAGACATTACGGTCCCTTGCTCACCATGTGGGAATACGCTGTGGTTGAGCGTGGGATTGTAACATCTGAAAATACCCATTATTTCAGTGCCCCTCCCTGACCCAAGCTGTGTCCGCTGTGGTTTCCTCCTGCCCTGGGATGGACCGGACAGCTGCCGCACCACCCGCATGTCTGTTTTTACCTCCACTCTCCAATGCCACCCAGTCTTCTCCTGCTTATTTCTTTTAACATATAATTATGCAAATTAGGAGCAGAGTATAGTGGCATTCCACTTTGAGGTTTTCAAATTCTGGTAATTTGAACTTTAAGCAGCATCCTTTTTTCGTAACTCACAGAAGCAGAACCTGGGAGAGGGTCATCACATTTTTACACAATCTGACCCCTGCCTACACCTTTGTTGTCTTCTTGCATAAAAAAAATAATCCAGTTCTTCAATACACAAGCTCAATATTTTCTAAATGTAAGTGTCTGTGAGAGAAAATTCACTTGGGTAATGCTTCTGGAAAACATGCATAAACAGGTGTGTAACAGATTTCAGCAAACACATGCACAATTCTATGAAATACCTAGCCAGTTAGAGTTTGTGGAGAAAGTGCTGTATGGGGAATAAAGCAGGAAATTTAACAATGGGGGAAAGACTTCTCTAAAAAAGGATTAGTGAAATTTGTTATATTTATTTATTATTATTTATTAATATAGTGCCAGCAATGTGCCTGGTGCTGTACAGTCATGATTTGTTTTTTGAGGCAAGTCCCTGCCCCAAGGAATTTACAATCTAGGATAGACAGGGGGAGGGAAACATGAGGAGAAACGGATACATACATTCCCGTTTTAAAAGTGGAGAACTAAAGCTGAGAGAGAGTGGCCTGCCCACGGCCACCCAGTGAGTTTGCGGTTAAGATGGGATTTGAACCGGTCTCCCCAAGTAGGGATGGAAAAATAAAATGCAGTTTGGATGTTCGGACGTTTGGACGTTCGATCCAAAATCCGAATTAGATTCGTTTTTTTGGTTTGGCGGAATTCGGTTCAGCTGAACTTGGCCAAACATTCGAAAATAGCACTATCGATACCGATACCAATACCGAATTTGAATATTTTTTTCCGGTATCCGTATTGTTTGACCCTGAAATAACCCCTGGTCTCCACCCCTGGTGCCAGGAGGTCTGCTTCTCAGCTGCCTCCCCTTTCCAGTCGTGTTTTTCCTGCCTGAAGTCACGTTTTTCCTGCCCCTGAACTCATCCAAACTCACCCAAACATGACCGAACTGTTTGGCCATGTTCGATTTCGGTTCAGACGTTCGGTTCGGACATCCAAACAGGCCGATTTCGGTCCGAACTCTGAACATTAAGCTGCATTCGCCCATCCCTATCCCCAAGATCCAAGTCTGCACCTTATCCACTAGGCTAAAGCTAAAGAGAAGCTTTATCTTAGAATAACAATTGTATTTTCCATAGTAACCTCTAAGTTTGTGCCTGCAAAAATAATAATAATAACAGATGGACACACTTTTGACTACCAAAACAGGCACTGTACATAAAGACCAGATGAGCGAGCATCTGGCCACACTATTCCATACACACATTTTTGCAAGAAAACAAGTAGTTTTGGCAGCAAGCATCTAAACTAATGAAGCCTGGTTTCCTAATAGGCAAACAAGGCTCAATGTAAGTCAGGGGGATGTATGTGCTACAAAAAAGGACCATATTTCCCCACTGAGTACATTTATTGTTATGAATTTTTGGGTCCCTGCTTACCTTGAGATTCTCTGCCTCTGTGTCAAATTTGGCCATAATTGACCTGTGGGATCAAAAGTTATTAAAGTGCCTCTAATTGGGTTCCCACTGTGTTGAGCCACTGCAGGAGTCAGAGCTTTATATTGTTGATAGCAGGTTATGGGCCTCTTTAGACACAATGGCAAGGGGTGGTCAAAGGGTGGTGGAATGTGTGTTGACACCATTCGCTGACCCACATGTGCCCCTGATTAGCCCCTGTTACTGTTTTCCACATCAAAGGGCTAACTGGGGTCCTGCCTGCTGCTTGTGCCAGAAGATCTCCTGGCAGAAGCACTCCCATGGAATTATGGGACTTATAGTTCATGCAGGAGAGCTGTTGGGTCTGCTTGACCCTCTACTCAGCAATGTAGCTAAACAACTGATTTTTCACTGCTTCCCTGCCCTCTTTCAAGGTGCTTTGGGAGAGTACGTGAATGGTGTGCAGCAAGGAATTCCTCCCCCCTGCCCAGCAAATGGCTGCAATGCAGCCAGCAGTGTCTGGGGAATGGGGGGATTTGTCCCTGCCCCCCATTAGATAGAAGAGACAAGTAGGGCTGCTCTGCAGCAGGATAAGGCTGCTGCATTGGCAGGGCAACCGAGGTAGTGGTGTGAAAGGCAGATCTTGTCTCGCGAGATCTGCTGGCACCATTTTGTTTTCGAGGCACGAACACGCCAGTTCACCCCTGCTTAGGCTGAAAGGCAGACGCGAGATCTGTTTTTTGAGACCTGAACTTTACAGGAACGATGGGGTTCACCTGTCGGAGATGGGCATTCAAATGTACCTGCAGGTGTTAATGGAAAATATGCCACAGTCATTAGTTCAGAGTGAGGGTCAGGGGAGTGAAACCAGTCAAGCGTAAGCTGGAGTTTTGCTGTGGCGGGGATCCAGGTAGTCTGTTAAAGTTAGTTGTAGAATATCATGGAAGACATTTCCTTAAGAGACAGGACTAAGAGGGAAAACCAAGAGCAGGAGTAGTCAGGCTCCCTCCAAGACCCAGGAGAGAGGGTTGAGCAATCTACCTGAGGACAGGGGTGGTCCTGGGTGGGCCATTGCCTCCTCTCCTGCTTTGGGGCTCTATAAGGATGGGATGCCTTCTCAACCAGCTGGACAGCTGCGGTGAGAGAGAACTAGCACAGTTAAGTAAATTCAGAGGGGTACTGAGGGCACATGAGGCAACTCTTTAGAATAGTTAACCATGTTGTTTAGGGACCCTGAAGGTAGACCCTCCTCTGACAATTTTGATTTGAGTAAAGAGAGCAGCCCATAAAAACCATGCAATGTAATGTGTGCATGTCTTTTTTGTGGGGTGCTGGGGCAATTCCTCCCCACTCCCCAGTTAATGGTTACAATGTGCAGTGTCTGGCGGCTGGGGGAGCTTTGTCCCTGCCCCCCAATAGAAGGAAGAGACAACCAGGGTTGCTCTGCAGCGGGATAAGGCTGCTGCTTTGCCAGGGCAACCAAGACAGTACTCAAATAGGAGCTGCACAAAAGGCACATCTCGCCCTACAAGAACTGATGGCACCATTTTGTTTTCCAGGCGTGAACACGCAACTTCACCCCTGCTTAGGCTGAGAGGTAGATTCGCCCACTCACCCACCCTATAACACAACACTGTAGGCCACACTGGTCACGCTTTACGCAGACTGGGAAGGAATTTTTCTGCCAAACCAAAATTGGCAACTGGTTTGGGAGTTTTTCGCCTTCCTCACAGTGCCATTGCAGAAACTGGCTTACTTACCAAGGGCAAATAGAAGCTGTTATAATTGTCACTTTCTTTGGTTGGGGTCCAGTTAGTCTATTAAAATTAGTGGTAGTATATCATGGAAGACGTTTCCTTAAGGAAACCAAGAGCAGGGGTGGCCAGGCTCCCCCCAAGGCCCAGGAGAAAGTTGAGCAATCTACCTGAGGACAGGGGAGTTTCCAGGTGGGTCATCGCCTCCTCTCCTGCTTCGGGTTGCTATAAGGATAGGATGCCTTCTCAACCAGCCAGATGGCTAGGGTGAGAATGACCTAGCACAGTTAAGTAAATTCAGGGGGGTACTGAGGGGACATCAGGCCACTCTTTAGAATAGTTAACCATGTTGTTTAGGGACCCTGGAGATAGACCCTCCTTTGAAAGTTTGATTTGAAGAAAGAGAGCGGCCTTTAAAACCAATGCAATGTGTGCTTGTCTTTTTCTGGGGGTGCTGGGATGATGAGCTGTTTGACAGAGGTGCGGAGTGGAGACTCAGGGGAGACAGACCGGAAATGACTGTGAACACACCACCTGATGTCTTTAAACACGTTAGTCACAGGGACAGGGGAAACACTCAAGTGCTGAACCCAAGTCATCTGTGCAATCAACAAGGAGTTAATGGGAGGCTAACAGAAGGCAGACCAGTGGCCAAAAATAGTTACCGTGCTTAGACACAATGCACATCCACACGGAAAATGTCTTAAGCAGCTGATTGCCATTGCATCTAAAGATGCACTAAATCTCACACGAGTTTTTGGTTCCCTTCGTCAGTTTATTGTCTGATCAGTGCTACACCCAGTGCTTCCAAAGTATGTATAACAGGCAAAATAAAGGGATCTCTCAGATCCCTTATTTTCACTCTCTGCCGGGGGTAACACTTTTGCCTTCAGGTAGGAATGTGCGAACAGAACTGAGCTCGGAAATTCGGTTTGGTTCGGTCTGAAAATCGAGTTCGGTTTGAAAGTTCAGTTTGATCGACCGAACTATTTGAGTTCGGTCGAATTCTGAACTTCCGAACTGAGTTCGTACATTCAAACCCAGGTTTTTTGGCCTTCGAAACTGGTTCGGATTCGACCAAAGAGTTCGGTTCAAAGGTTCGGTTTGGTCGACGGAACTATTCGAGTTCGGTTCGAACTCCGAACTTCCGAACTGCGTTCACACATCCCTACCTTCAGGTCCTCTAGCCTGCAGAAGGTAGCTGCCTCTCCTGTCAAAAATGTGCCGCCACCACCTTCAAAAGGAGTTTTCTGCCTTTTTATAGACTCTATCTAGAGCTAATTAAGAGTCCTTTAGCCTCTTAAGAGACCATGGAGGTTAGTTATCAGAGTTCTGGTATTCAGCCTGACTCTGCAATGACATATATACACTACTCTGCCACAAGCACATATATGCACATGCACACACGCATGCAGTGGCTGCAGGATTTCAATGAGCTGTGTTCACAACATCCATGGAAAGCCGCAGAGCAAGCAATGGCAACAGCTGAGTTCAGCAAAAGGGAAAAATAACCAAGGCCATTCTTCAGGACAGCCTTATCACCATCTTTTAGTTAACATTCAACACCACCCGTTTCCCGTGGGGATGTGCTCAAGGCTTAAGATCCGACAAACAAGATTCTGCAGGCATGCATGCAGCAGAGCACAGATGTCTGACTTGACCATAATGCAGCTACCATGTGTGATGTGTTAGTCATTTAAAATGCACACAAAACTAACCACAAATATCCCATTTCAATATTTATCAGGTTTAGGTTCTATATTCATAGATATACACATCTGAGAAGTCCACATGAAAGCAGTTGAGAAATATTAACCCCCTGAACTTTGCCTCCTCTCTCTCTCCCCTTCTCCCCTCAGTCTTTTCCTCCTCCTCCCCTGACTCTGCCATTT
Source organism: Sphenodon punctatus (assembly GCA_003113815.1). Lineage (NCBI taxonomy): Eukaryota > Metazoa > Chordata > Lepidosauria > Sphenodontia > Sphenodontidae > Sphenodon > Sphenodon punctatus. Next base: position 165,953 of record QEPC01010906.1, read on the forward strand.
CTGCTTTCAATGCATCTCTCGCCACTTCCCTTGACTCCCTTGCCCCCCTCTCCTCCCATCCTTCCAACTCCCACAACCCCCGTCCTTGGCTCACCCCCAGTATTCACCACCTCTGCTCCTGCACCTGAGCTGCTGAACGCCTTTGGTGTAAATCCCGCTCCCAGCTGACTTTCTTCACTTCAAATTCTGTCTCTCCAACCTTACTTCTGCTGATTCCCTTGCTAGACAGAATTACTACGCCTCCCACACTGAGTCCTGTTCTTGGGACCCTTGCCACCTGTTCTCCACCTTTGACTCCCACCTCAAGCCCCCCTGTCCTCTTCTTCCCTCTTCCCTTTCTGCTCAGGATCTTGCTTCCTCCTTCACCTCCAAGATAGACAAGATCCTCCTCAATATCGCTTCCCCCTCTTCTCTTCTTCCTACTCCCTCCCCCTCCCTCCTCCCCCTCCTTGTCTCCTGTCCTCCTTCCCTCCCACGTCCCTTGAGGAAATCTCCTCCCTGCTCTCCTCCTCCAACTCTTCCACTTGCCCCCTTGACCCCATTCCATCCAACCTCCTGACTTCCATTGTTCCCAAAATCGCCCCTTCCCTCCTGCACATCATCAACCTCTCCCTCTCTACTGGCTCCTTCCCCTCTGCCTTCAAGCACGCCACTGTCTCTCCTATCCTCAAAAAGTCCACTCTTGACCCCTCTGACCTTCCATGGCTCCATCCTTGACTGCTTCTCCTCCTACCTTTCTGACTGCTCCTTCAATGTTTCTCTTGCCAACTCCACCTCCTCCTCCCTTCCACTCTTGATTGGTGTTCCCCAAGGCTCTGTACTTGGCCCTCTCCTCTTCTCCTGTCTCTTATACACATCTAGATGTGTATAAGAGACAGCCCCAAGGCTCTGTACTTGGCCCTCTCCTCTTCTCTACCTACACCCTGTCCCTAGGCAAACTCATTGCCTCCCATGGCTTCCAATATCACCTCTACGCTGATGACACTCAACTCTCTCTCTCTACTCCCTCTCTCTCTCCATCTATTCAAGCTCGCCTCACCATCCGTCTCTCTGACATCTCTACCTGGATGTCTCAACATCAACTCAAACTCAACATGGCTAAAACTGCACTCCCTATCTTCCCCCCCCATCCTTCCTCTCCCTCTTCCCTGTCGATCCTCATCAATGGGGTCACCATCCTTCACATCCTCCAAGCCTGTAGCTTAGGCTTCATCTTTGGCTCACCCCTTTCTTTTAAACCCTACATCGACTCTGTTGCCAAATCCTGTCACTTCTCCCTCCATAACATTGCTAAGATTTGCCCTTTTCTCTCTGTCTCCTCTGCCACAACCTTTGTTCATGCCCTGGTCATCTCTCTCCTCGATTATTGTAACCTGCCTCCTTCTCACTGGCCTCCCCCACTCTCCCCTTTCTCCCCTTTTCTCCATCCAAAACTCTGCTGCCATCTCGCCCATGGCTTCAACTACGTGCAGCCCCTCCTCTCCTCTCTTCACTGGCTCCCCCTTCCTGAACGAATCCTGCACACGCTCCTAGACTTCACCTATAAAGCTCTTCACAACTTTGCTCCCCCCTACCTCTCTGCGCTAATTTCCCTCCATACTCCAGTCCGTGAACTCCACTTCTACTCTGTCCCCTCTCTCGCCCTGCCACGCCTCCCGTGCTCCCCTAACCGCCTTCGTCCCTTCTCCCTAGCTTCCCCCCATGCCTGGAACTTCCTCCCTGCCCACATCCACTTCGCCCCTCCCTTCGTACCTTCAAATCCCTCCTCAAGACCACTTCTTCCACTCTGCCCTCCCTGACTTCTCGCAATCCTCACCTAACTCTTGCTGATACCCTCCATCCCATATAATCTGTTACCTGAGGTCTGTGTACTCATATCCTCACCAACCAGCCATCATTCTTGATGTAACCAAGCCAAGGACATGCACCTGGAACCTCGCATCCTCATGAATGTTACACTCCTTGTCTCTCCCTCTGTTCCTCTTCCTTCGTCTTCCCCCGCCCCCCGCCCCCCCGGTCTCTCAGATTGTAAGCCCTAGGTCAGAGACTGTGTCTATTCAGTATTCAATTACTTTGTAAAGCTCCAGTTACATTGTTTGCACTATATAAATGCTTGCTAATAATAAAAAAATAATATCAAAAATTGTTGTCAGAGCAGGATGTCCTCTTACTTGAAACTCTGTTTTTATTAAATGAAATATCAATGAGAGATGGTTTCATTCATGTTGTCCATGCTCTCACTGGAGAGTGAAATAACATCCCATAGAAAACAGAAATAAATCTATATTGCCACTATTATTGCAGCAAGCAAGAGTCAATGATACTACACTGCACAGTGAATTCATGCAATGTTAACCCCTTTTACAGATATCAGCTGAAGTACAGGGAAGCTTACATGATTTTCCCAAGATGGACGTATAGATCAAACCAGGGATCTATTTTCATTGTTTTTCCCCAGTGCCATCAGTGAGGAAATTGCAGTGAACCTGGCTCCCTGGACATATCTGAGCTAGGACTAGAACCCATGCTCCTAAGGCTTTTTCCATGTCATCTCGCGTGTTCATTGCAGTTGGTGGGTTCGATCCCATAGCCCGTGGATATTGCATGCATGTGCACACAAACCGTGCACAAGTCTATAGCAAAGGCATTGTGCCACGCGGAATCCATGCAGTGGGCTTTGGGATTGCGGTCAATGGGTCCAGTTGTATGTGCCAGATGAGCAATGCTTACTTATAGTAATGATGACTAGTACTATGGAATGTAATGGGGTGAAAACAGATGTAACAATAGCTCATGTTGGCCCACTTTGGCCCAGGACACAGCCACTTGCATGTTTATTCTGTCCCTGCCAGATGTGGCCTCACATCTGCCCCAGGGCAGGAGGGCAGCTGCTATGGGACATGTCCTCCAGAAAAGCTCAGACACATATCCTGGGCTAAAGCCCATGCACCTCGGCCAATACAGGGCAAAACGGGCTCACACATCTGGTAGGCCTACCTAGCCCCACTGCCAGGTGCGGCAAGTGGATCAGGCCCTCTTGTTCATGCTGGTCTCACCAAACAGCTGCTGGGGTCGCTCCTGCCCTCCCCCCCCCCCCCCCATTGGCTGTTTGGCAGATAGATGAATGCCACAAAAAGCTGATCAGGGAACCCAGAAGAAAACACACACACACACACCATCATCTATTTGGTGGCAGCTTTTCCCAGAGCCCAACCCTGCTGCACCTCATTGTCCCAGGAGTCCTGTCCTGTGTGGACAGTTCGTTGGGTGAGGCAGGCATGGAGGGTCCCACACCTGGGTTAAGGGTTGTGAGCTGCTCATACGAACAGCCCTCCCCACCAACCTGAGGAGTGGCGGCTGTGGTTGTTCACCATGGGGCGGGCTGAGGAGGTGCCTCACCACCGGCACATCTGTTTTCACCCATGGTGGGTTAAATATCTTGGCATCTGGATATACCTTTCGATAAGTAGATTATTCCTATCACAAAGACGAGTAGCAGGTATGATTTTATGCAGAAAATCGTAGGATTAGTAGGGACCTCAATCCTCGTACACAAATCTATTATTAATAAAATTATGGGAAAGATATCCTCCACCATTAAAGTCAAGGAGAGTTTTCTCTTTGGCTTCAGTGAGTTAAGGACTGGACCCTAAGTGTCAGATACTCCTGGGTTAAGAAGTATTAGCCCCAGCAAGCCACTGTCTGCAACTCAAAACTGCACGACTATGAGATGAACCCTGCAAGTGCGATGAGCTTTCAAAAAAGGCAGATACACTTTGGGTAACAAAACTCCCTCATGTAGGGCACAGACATTCAGCACTGATTAGGTTGCTGCTGGAATATTGTGTTTAGTTTGGCCACTACGTCTTTTGATGTGGATAAATGAGGGAGGGTTCCAAGGACAACAACAAAGATGATAAAAGGTTAGGAATGCTGTATTTTGGAGGACAGGTTATAGGAACTGGTTATGTTTAGTTTTAAGAAGGGGAAGTTGGACGAGAACATAACTATTTTAAAATATGTAAAAGATTGCTTTAAAAAGGATGGAAATCAAATGTTTTCTGAGGGAATTGACAGGACAAAGCATACTGGGTTAAATTATAGGAATAAAAATGGGGGGGAAATCTTACCATACGATAGGCAATCAAACAAGGGAGGCTGGGTTTTAAAATGGGTTTTAAAAGAGGTCAAACATCTGTGTGGGATGGCTCAGGTTATAATAAGTCCTTACTCAGCAAGAGTGAAAAACTAGATAGGGCTTTCAGGTATCTTATACTCCTCCAATTCTATGATTTTAGAAATCCTTGCTAATCTGAGGCTGGGTTTTTGATGAATAATTAAAATTATACTGGGAGCAACAGAGAGTTTGTTCTTTAATATATTTTGTCAGATTTTGATGGGATGGTTGATAAGGGGATGTTCACAGCCTCCACATATGTTTGCATCGATTCATTTTAGAAACAAGCCATTTCTATAGGGAAAAGATCGTCTCATCAGAAAACAACAGCATATGTCCACTTTGCTTGGAGGGTGGGCAGATCACGGAATGGATAAAGGTAAAGGATTTGGGGGAGGGAGGCTTCAAAAATGCAAAAGAATAAATATATTTGAGGGCTGCATGTTTTGGAGAGTATTCGTTGACTTTGGTCCCTGATTTTTCTAAGTTTGTAACAGTGCTGCTTTTGTGTTAAAAGTGACAATCTAAAGCAAGGATGATGATGGCATAAAATCTTACTACAGTACTGATTAACCAATCTTAGCCACTTCAGTAAGGCGCACTTCCTAGACATTCTTCTATGTATTAGAATTTCTCATGCTGCAAAGTGGAATGTAAAAAGAAGCCGTACTTTCTCATGCCTTTTGCCCCCTAATTTAGTTTGCATGTGAATGGCAGCTGCTTGCTTGAAAGTAACAATCTAGTGACTAATAGATGCAAAAGAGATCTGAGGTCAGGAACCGACTCCTGTAGACCATTTGAAGAGGTTGTAGCCAAAAAAAGAAACACAGAAGCACACTGAAATTAGAAAAAGCTGCTGTTGTGCATCATCCTCAGGAAGTCTTCTTTATGTGTTGTGTGCAGGGTTCAAAAGGGGCATTTTCCATGGGAAAATCATTTCCAACAAGAATTCAAGGCTCGACTAATACCAGTTCCACGTAATCTAGAACTGGTTCTCAGCAAATGAATTCTCTTCCACAAGAAACTCCCTTCCGGCCAAGTTTTCATCCTGATTCAGGATTAATATCAGGCCCAAACTATAAGAATTTACATAGTAATGAAAATTTAACTTTCCAACCAGACCTAAATGTGTAAATCAAATATCCCTTCTCCGTGTCAAACTCTGGCTAGCCATTTAACCTCTCTTTAGGAAGTATGCAATGATCATTAATCTTGTGCTTCTCCAGGAATTGGTACCAATGCACCTTAGTTTTAAACTCCCTAGAAAGGATTGGATGCTGTTACAGCTTCTTAATTGTTATAACTTTCTATTTTGACTTAGGCTGTAGCATCATGAAATGTTTAGCTGAGGGTAAGTAGCCTTAACCCTGTGATTTACTCCAGAGGGTTCACACAGTGGTGACACATTCTGAGGGGAAATTGTAAGGTAAGGACTGGGTACAATGAGGCAAACCATCCCTTTTTAGATCAGGGTTAAAGGCCTTGGAGATTATTATTATTTTTTTAAACTGAGTAAACACCTGTTAACATGGCTTTACTTCTTGGTAATGTTGGAGTTAATTATCCTAGAGAAGTGTGACCCAACTTAACTTGTTTGTGAGAATACACCATATATTTTCTACCATCAGTCACAGTGAAACTCAACCGTCCTACGCAAAGGCCTGTTACGCAAACATCTTGCTGGGTAGAAATGTTGATTGAGACATAAGACAAGGTTGAAAGAGGAGTCAAAAAATCTCACACTCTCGGAGGCCCCAGATCACTACAGAGGTGTTTAAATACTCTGACCTTGCATCTCTCACTTCTGTTCAATAAGGTCATTATTTAATTTTTATTAATGATTATTAATTATTATTAAATATTTATTTAATAAATGTATTTATCTCCTCCTCCTCTCCTGATTCTGCCATCTCCACCTTCAACTCCTCTCTTGCCTCCACCTTTGACTCCCTTGTCCCTCTCTCCTCATGCCCAGCTCACTCCTGTAACCCTCACCCTTGGCTCACCCCTACCATTTGCCATTTCTGCTCCTGCACCCGGGCTGCTGAATGCCTCTGGCACAAATCCCACTACTGCCCTGACTTCCTCCACTTCAAATTCTGCCTCTCATTGCTCACCTCTTCTCTCTCCCTTGCTAGACAGCAGTACTATGCTTCACCCATTGAGTCCTGCTCCCAGGACCCTCACCGCCTCTTTTTCATCTTTCACTCCCTTCTCAAACCCCCCTGTCCTCCTCCTCCCTCTTCTCTCTCCACTCAGGATCTTGCTCTCTTTTTCACCTCTAAGATTGACAAAATCCGCCTGGAAATCACTTCCAATTCCTCTCCCCCTACCACTCCCCCCCTCTCTCTCCTCCCCCCACCTCTCTCCTGTCCTCCTTCCCTCCTACCTCCCTTGAGGA
>QEPC01010906.1:235934-308991 GCA_003113815.1 Sphenodon punctatus
GCCTGAATGTTTGTTTGTCTTCTCCCATGTCTCTCCCGCTGTCCCCTCTCCTTGTCTCCCCCTCCTTGTCTTTTAGATTGTAAGCCACAGGCAGGGACCACAGCTGATTGTATGTTCTGTACAGCGCCAGGTTGCTACTGGCGCTTTATAAATGTTTAATAATAATAATAATAATAATAATGTTCCTATTCCAAGGAAGCCAAGGGACTTGATTGTCTGTATGGGGGAAGATAATTATCTCCACCCCCACCAGCCCAGAAAAAAACTTCCATTTGTGTTTCCTTCACAGTATGTGTGCCTTACTGTTTGATTGTTATTCAAACACCTTCTGCTAGCAGTTCCCCACAAGTTCTCATGCAAGGAGATGAGGTGAAAGAAAGAGCAATTTAACCATTGGTTTCCTCTGCTTGTGAGAACAGAAACAGAGGTTACTCCAAAGTAACCTTTGCTCGTGAGAGCAAGCCTGAAACCTACCTCCTTGTAATGAAGGTATTTTTGGAGCCAGAAGAGTATCCCTTAACTTATGTTTTTATGTTAAAGTTTAACACACTGGTGTTTTATTCTTAAAAGTCTGTTTATTTGAATTAATTATTAACGCAAAGCTTTCAAGTCTGCTGGTGGAATCTAGCTGATATGGGAAAATAATGCATGTATTATTCTCCAGATTTGTATTTTTTTGTTAAACATCTAACTCAAGCTAAATTCCCACATTTTAGTGGGTTTGTACATGTTTCAGCAGCTCTTAGCCTGAAACACATTATCATCTTTTTTAACACTTGGTATGATTTTACTTGTACAACAGATCCGCCAGAGCATTGGACAATGAGCTCTCAGCCAAAACCCCTCACTAATACATTTGAAGAAGCTATTAAATAAACTACGTTCGCAGCTTGTGCAATCATTTTAGCTACTTACATAATCTTTTGTATTTTTAAGCTCAGCTTAGTCAGTATGACAGCGCTGAACAGATATTCAGCTAGAACATGATTATCCTAAAAAACATGGCTATGGAAGAAAGATGTCAGTTGACCTGGCTCTAATTCTTTGAATTTAAATGTTAAATTAATTCTATGAAATCTGTTTGTGAGAAACACAGGATTGTAATTATACTTAACTTGGAAATTAGCCAGATGTCCACCATAACTTCATAGTATTGGAGGGTAAAGAATTTGCACTAAATTCACATCAATGAGATTGAATAGGGATGTGCGAACGCGGTGCGACTTTTCGGTATTTGGCCCGAGCTCAGCCCATTCGGATGGCCGAACCGAATGGCCGAACCAAACGCCCGAAGCCCCAAACAGTTCAGCTGCGTTCGGATGAGTTCGGGCGTGTTCAGGCAGGAAAAACATGATTGTAAGGCCCGGGGGGGCGGGGGGGAAGCAGAGGAGCAAACTTCCTGGCACCAGGGGTGGAGAGGCTTGGACTAGCAGTCAGCCTGCCCGATCACCATCCCTCTTTCCTCCTCCTATTTCACCCATTTCCACACATTTACCTCTGTAGTTTCATTTATTTAGATTAGATTTGATAGATCTAGGTGTTATTTTTATTTTTTACCCCTCCCTGTGTTCTTTCTCCCTACTCTCAATTCTCCCTACTCATCCCTGATACCCTTCCCCTGTTTTTGGATTTATTGCTCCTGCATTAGATTGATTTAGGTTTCATTTCAGTTTTGTATCCCTCCCTGTGTTGTTTGTTGTGACCTGTATGTGCCCCCCCCCAATCCCTGTATATCTATATCTATATCTATATCTATATCTATATCTATATCTATATCTATTAGGGATGTGCAAACACTGTTCGGAAGTTCAGAGTTCAGACCGAACTCTAATAGTTTGGTCAACCGAACCGAACTTTTGATCCCAGGAATCTGCAATGCACTTTGTGCCAGAGGGTGGTGAAGTATGGGCAAGTGCTCACCAACCTTGGCACAACTGCCATGGTGAGGCACCTGAAGGGATACCACAGTGCTGTGCTGCTAGGAGGGCAGGCAGGGGCAGTGGATGCCAGCGGGTTCCCAACTACAGCGGCTAGTTATCCGCCTCCATCAGCGGGCAAGCGTCCTGCTCTAACAGCTGCTTCTAGCAGCAGGAGCAGGATCACTGCTAGGGGTGAGCAGCAGCAGCAGCAGTAGCATCAGTGCACCATGGAGGCGATGGGGTGGGGGCAGATGCCAAGTCCATTGGCAGCTGCAGGTTGTGGAGGATGGTGTAGCTTTCAATTGAAAGCCACGTGCACGTTGGGGGAAATGAAAGCGCTGGATGGGCAGCCCTTCTCGGTGGTCGGTGTTTAGGAGTCTGATTGCATTTCTGGCCCCCCAGTTTAAGATGCCCTCTCACACCACCCTGAGTCAGCATGTGGTACCAGCCCTGTACTGGGTTTTAAAGGAGCGGGTGAGGGAGCAGCTCGCAGGGGCTGGGTTTGACATCATCCACTTCACCACAGACCTGTGGTCAAGTAGGAAGGCGCAGCATGCCTACCTGGCAGTGACGCTGCCTGGTGTCAGGGCCCAGAGGCAACGTTGGGCAGTGGCAGGAGGGCTCCCAAAGCAGGATATAGGTGGGCCCTGCTTCAAGTGGATGTCATGGACAGCCCCACACTGCTTGGAACATTGAGGCAGCCCTGACTGCCATGGTTAGGGAGTGGGTCACACCAGGCGCGCCCTTCACCAAGAGATGTGCGGTGATGGACAACGCAGCCAACATACCAAGGGCAGTCCACGAGGGGGGCTTTACAAGCATCCCTTGCGCTGCACACACCCGTCACCTGGTGGTCAGGGACGCTCTGGACTTGGGGAGAAGGGGATTGGGGCAGGCACCCTTAGCTCCCTGATCAAGCAGGGGAGGAAGCTGGTCGGTTTCTTTAACCGGAGTGTGAAGGGTTGCGACCTCCTCCGGGAGAAGCAGACAGAGCAAGGCTCCCCAGTGCACCAGATGGTGCAGGTTGTGTCCACCCGGTGGAATTTGACCTTCCTGATGCTCAAACGGCTTCTCCGGCAGAAAACCACCTTACATCAGGTTCAACTGGTGATGGATAGTGGGGCACCTCCAGGGTACAATGGGGCAGAATGGGAGATCCTGGCTCACACTGTCTTCGTGCTGAGACCATTTCTTTCCCTGACAGAAACCGTCAGCTTGTCCACGGCCACCATCAGCCAGGTGACCCCTCTGGTACAGAGTCTCCTCAGGAGACTGGAGGAAATTCTCCAGGGGCGGGATTGTGGCTCTCAGGGAAGGAAGCTGGCGTATGAGGCAGTCGACCTGGTACTGCAGCTGAAGGCAGGGCTGAAGGTGCAGTTCGATGAGCTCCTGCAGCGGGCGGAATACGTTTTGGCAACCATACAGGACCCCAGGGTTAAGGGCAGCGTGGCGCGCCTGACAGCACTCTATGGACACTGAAAGGGTGACCTGGTGGAGGAGGAACTGCGCATCGAACCCAGAAGCAATCCCTTGGCCTACTGGGCCAGCAAGGCCAACGTGTGGCCGGCCCTGTCCAAAGGGGCCAAGGGCCTCTTGTCCTTCCCACCAACTAGTGTCCCCAGCGAGTGGGTGTTCTCCATGGCGGGGGACATTTGCTCACCGGACTGCCTGAGACCGGGGGCCAAGTAGGTGGAGCATTTGCTTTTTAAAAAGGTCAACCTTCTGCTGCTGGGATTCGCCGAGCTGTCCCTGGACATGGATTGATGGTGCAGTGGCACATGCCATTCCATGCTGGAGCAGTCTTGGGACGGGGCTCCTCCTCATTCTGGGCTGCTGCTTCTGAGGAGCTGTTTCTCCCTCCCAATGCACGGCGCCAGCCCTGCCTCTCTCTCTCTCTCTGACTAGATGGCCTCTGCCGACCTATCTGACTGACCTCATGATGCAGGGTGGCATTGGGAAACTTTAAGTCTGCCAGCTGGTCTCTGGCTAGATGATCTAGGCCCACCTATCTGACTGGATCTCTCTCTCTCTTTCACTGCACAGTCTTTGCCAGCCTATCTGAGTGCCCTACCAAGGTCCCAGCATGCTTTCCCTACTGCCTCTCATGCCACGCTGCCTGTCTGCCTGCCTGCCCAAGTGGCCAAGATCAAATCCTCCCTCAGACAGCCTTCCGATGCTCATGCCATGCTGCCTGTGTGCCTGCCCGCCTGCCCAGGTAGCCAAGATCAAAGCCTGCCTCAGTCAACCTGCCCATGCTCATGCCACGCTGCCTGTCTGCCCGCCCGTCCAGGTGGCCAAGATCAAAGCCTGTCTTAGCCAGTCTTCCCAGGCTCATACCACACTGCCTGTCTGCCCACCCGCCCACATTGCCAAGATCAAAGCTTGTCTCAGCCAGCCTTCTGAAGTCATGCCACGCTACCTGTCTGCCTGCCTGCCCAGGTGGCCAAGCTCAAAGCCTGCCTCAATCTGCCTTCCAATACTCATGCCAAAGTGCCTGTCTACCCACCCTGTGGGCAAAGCTGAATCCCTGCCCCATCCTGCCTGCCTTTAATGTCAAGGTGCCTGTCTGCCTACCATGGCAATCCTGGGTGATGTGCCTCATTGGTCTGGTAATCCCGCTGCTGCTGCCTGCTGGTCCATGGGTGCTCTGTCCTGGCAAATCCAAATGTGCCTATGCAATCCTGCTGCTGCCATCTGCTGCTGTATGGGAGATCTTCCCTGGCAAATCCTATCATCCTGGCTCCATGGGTGCTGCACACAGGCAAATCCTACTGCTGCTGTCTCTACTGTTCCACGGGTTCTGTTACCGGGCAATCCAATGTCTGCTGCTGCTGCTGCTGCTGCCAATACTCCCTCTGCTGTCTGTGCCATAAGTTCTGCTACCAGGCAATCCAATGTCTGTTACTTGGTGGCCACATAATTTACCATCTGGCAAGGCTCGACCAATTGGCAGAATAGCTTGTGGATTTACGGAGACTAGGATGCAAGCCTGCAACACCCAGCTAAGCAGGGGTGCCAGCCACTGAGCCCTCGGTGGTCCTCTGCCGCATCTTGACTGATGCCAGCCAGCCTCCAATGCCCAGACAAGCAGAGGTGCCAGTCACTCCAGCCTCAGAACCTACCATCAGGGTATTGGGGCCTACAGTACAAGGGCCATCGTTCCGCTCATGGGGAGCCATAATTCAACTTGTTTGCAAGTGTCCCACATTGAGACAAGCCAGCCTGCAATGCCCAGCCAGGTAGGGGTGCCAGCCACACCCAGACCAGTAGGGCTGCCAGCCACCAAGCCTTGGCCGGGCCTCTGCCACTGCTCTACCGATGCCAGCCAGCCTGTAATGCCTGGCTGAGTATGGGGTGCCAGCCAATCCAGCCCCAAGAACCCACCGTTAGGGTTCTGGGGCCTACATTACAGGCAGAGAGGGCTGTCATTCCACTTGTCTGCAAGTGTCCCACATCAAGACCAGCCAGCTTGTAACACCCGGCCAAGTAGGGGTGCCAGCCACCAAGCCCTGTCTGGGTCTCTGCCACAGATCTGCTGATGCCAGCCAGCTGATCAGGGGTACCAGCCACCGAGTCCTGGTCAGGTCTCTACCGCAGCGCTGCCGATGCTAGCCAGCCTGCAACACCTGGCCGAGCAGGGGTGTCACCCACCAAACCCTGGCTGGGCCTCTGTCAATGCCCCGTTGATGCCAGCCAACCTGCAATGCCTGGCCGAGCAGGGGTGCCAGCCTATTGTAGAGTTAACATTCTGTTCACCTCCATTACTCCTACTGTCGGCCCTTCCTTCCTGCACATCATCAACCTCTCCCTCTCTACTGGCTCTTTCCCTTCTGCCTTCAAACATGCCACAGTCTCTCCTATTCTCAAAAAGTCCACTCTTGACCCCTCTGACCCTTCTAGCTATCGTCCTGTCTCACTCCTTCCTTTTGCTTCCAAGCTGCTTGAACGTGTTGTCTACTCCCGCTGCCTTGACTTCCTATCCTCCAACTCCTCCCTTGACCCCCTCCAATCTGGCTTCCGCCCCCTTCATTCTACTGAAACTGCTCTCGCTAAGATCACCAACGATCTTCTGGTGGCTAAATCTAAACATCTCTATTCCATTCTTGTCCTCCTTGATCTCTCTGCTGCCTTCGATACTGTTGACCACTCACTCTTGCTGGATTCCCTTCACTCCCTTGGCTTTTGTGGCTCTGTCCATAACTGGTTCTCCTCCTACCTCTCTGACCGCTCCTTTAATGTGTCTCTCTCCAACTCCACCTCCTCCTCCTTCCCCCTCTCAGTTGGTGTTCCTCAAGGCTCTGTTCTTGGCCCTCTCCTCTTCTCGATCTATACCTCATCCTTAGGCAAACTCATTGCCTCCCATGGCTTCCAATACCACCTCTATGCTGATGACACTCAACTCTATCTCTCTACTCCCTCTCTCTCTCCCTCTGTTCAAGCTCGTCTCATCAACTGTCTCTCTGACATCTCTACCTGGATGTCTCAACGTCAACTCAAACTCAACATGGCTAAAACTGAACTCCTTATCTTCCCCCCTCATCCTTCCTCTCCTTCCTCACTGTCAATAACTATTGATGGAGTCACCATCCTGCCTGTCCCCCAAGCCCGTAGCCTAGGCTTCATCTTTGACTCAGCCCTTTCTTTTAAACCCTACATTGACTCTGTTGCTAAATCCTGTCGCTTCTCCCTCCATAACATTGCTAAGATTCGCCCTTTTCTCTCTGTCTCGTCTGCCAAAACTCTTGTTCATGCTCTGGTCATCTCTCGCCTCGATTACTGTAACCTCCTTCTCACTGGCCTTCCCCGGTCTCACCTTTCTCCCCTCATCTCTGTCCAAAACTCTGCTGCCAGGGTCATCTACCTCGCCAGTCGCTTCGACCATGTGCAGCCCCTCCTCTCTTCGCTTCACTGGCTTCCCCTTCCTGAACGAATCCTGCACAAGCTCCTAGTCTTCACCTATAAAGCTCTTCACAACCTTGCTCCCCCCTACCTCTCTGCACTTATCGCCCTCCATACTCCAGCCCGTGCACTTCGCTCCTCCTCTGTCCCTTCTCTCACCCTTCCACGCCTTCCCTGCTCCCCTAAGCGCCTTCGTCCCTTCTCACTTGCTGCCCCCCATGCCTGGAACTCCCTCCCTGTCCACATCCGCCTTGCCCCCTCCCTTCATACCTTCAAATCTCTCCTTAAAACTCACCTCTTTCGCTCTGCTCTGTCTGACTCTTTATCCTGCTGAGCCACTATTCCTATACCTACGATCGGTTTACCCTTATCCTTGCAACATGGACCTGCCTGCTGTCATTCTCATCGTAACCAAGCCAAGTACGTGCACTTGAGACCTCGCATCTTCATGAATGTTAGACCCCTTGTCTCTCCCTCTGTTCCCCTTCCTAAGTCTCTCCCCCAGCTCCTGTCTCTCAGATTGTAAGCCCTAGGGGCAGGGACCGTGTCTATTTTATTACTTTGTAAAGTGCCAGGTACACTGCTGGCGCTATATAAATGTTTGTTAATAATAATAATAATAATAATAACACACAGCGAAAGTTTCTTCAAAACAGAACTTTACTAAGAACTCAGAAGACATGCTTCGATACTACACAGACTGTATGGGACAAGATGGAGGACAGAGAGAGAAGAGAGGAGACAAGGGGGGGGAAACTGTTTCATCCCCTGACCCTCCCTCTACTGGACAAGCCCCATATTGAGCTTTCTGGGCTTGCAATGGGCTTTTACTTGTGACTGTTGCACATTCCAACACAGCCACAGTGCCCTGGCTGGGCCTCTGCTTCTGCTCCACTGATGCCAGCCAGCCTGCAATGTTCAGCTGACCAGGGGTGCCAGCAGCAGTTACTGTGCCCGGGCAATCCAATGTTTGCTGCTGCTGCTGGTACTGCAAGCCACGCATTTGCTCGTCCTTCTGGTAGACAGGCATAGCTGAAATGAGTGCGCTGGCGGGTGGGGGTTGGGTATCCACGAGATTCAACCCCGGGCAAGGCTTGCCCAATTTGCAAAAGAGATTCTTGAGCTCATTCAAGAAGGATGCCAGTCTGCAATGCCCAGCCGAGAAGGGGTGCCAGCCACCAAGTCTCTGCTGGGTCTCTGCTGCTGCTTCGCCGATGCCTGACTCACAGCCTGAAATGCCCAGCCAAGCAGGGGTGCCAGCCACTCCAGTTCCAGGACCCACCATCATGGTTCTGGGACTGTCATTCCACTCATGGGGAGCTGTCATTCTACTTCATCCAGAAGCTGCCACTCTAGTCCCAGCACCCACTGTCAGTGTTGTGGGGCCATCATTCCACTCACGGGGAGTCGTCATTCCATTTCATCCAGAAGCTGCCACTCTAGTCCCAGGACCTTCCAGCAGGGTTCTGGGGCCATCATTCCGATCATGGGGAGCTGTCATTCCACTTCATCTAGAAACTGCCACTCCAGTCTCAGGACCCACCATCAGGGTACTGGGGCCGTCATTGTGATCATGGGGAGCCATCATTCTACCGCCTCAAGAAACTGCCAGCCACTCCAGTCCCTGGACCCATCGTCAGGGTTCTAGGGCTGTCATTCTCACCATGGGGAGCCGTCATTCCCCTTCATCCAGAAGCTGCCACTCCAGTCCTAGGACCCACTGTCAGGGTTCTGGGGCCATCATTCCACTCATGGGGAGCCTTCATTCCACTTCATCCAGAAGCTGCCACTCTAGTCCCAGGACCCACCATCAGGGTTCTGTGGCCATCCTGATCATGGGAAGCCATCATTCCACTTCATCTAGAAGCTGCCACTCCAGTCCCAGGAACCACTGTCAGGGTTCTGGGGCCATCATTCCGCTCATGGGGAGCCTTCATTCCACTTCATCCAGAAGCTGCCACTCTAGTCCCAGGACCCACCATCAGGGTTCTGTGGCCATCCTGATCATGGGAAGCCATCATTCCACTTCATCTAGAAGCTGCCACTCCAGTCCCAGGAACCACTGTCAGGGTTCTGGGGCCATCATTCCGCTCATGGGGAGCCTTCATTCCACTTCATCCAGAAGCTGCTACTCCAGTCCCAGACCCACCATCAGGGTTCTGGGGTCCTCATTCCAATCATGGGGAGCCGTCATTCCACTTCATCTAGGAGCTGCCACTCCAGTCCCATGACTCACCATCAGGGTTCTGGGGCCTATGTTCCAGGCAGGGAGGGCTATCATTCCACATTGTCCAGAAGCTGCCACTCTAGTCCCAAGACTAGGGTTCTGTGGCCATTGTTCCGATCATGGGGAGACATCATTCCACTTCATCCAGAAGCTGCCACTCCAGTCCCAGGACCCACCATCAGGGTTTTGGACCATCATTGTGCTTATGGGGAACCGTCGTTCCACCGCCTGAAGAAACAGCCAGCCAATCCAGTCCCAGGACCCACCATCAGGGTTCTGGGGCTGTCATTCCGATCATGGGGAGCCATCATTCCACTTCATCCAGAAGCTGCCACTCCTGTCCCAGGAGCCACCGTCAGGGTTCTGGGACCATCGTTCCGCTCATGGGGAGCCGTCATTCCACTTCATCCAGAAACTGCCACTCTAGTCCCAGGATCCACTGTCAGGGTTCTGGGGCTGTCATTCTGATCATGGAGAGCTGTCATTCCACTTCATCTAGAAGCTGACACACTAGTCCCAGGACCTGCCATCAGGGTTCTGTGGCCTATGTTACAGGCATGGGGGACTGCCCGTCCACATCATCTAGAAGCTGTCACTCTAGTCCCAGGACCCACCTTCAGGGTTCTGGGGCCGTCATTCCACTCACGGAGAGCTGTCATTCCACCATATCAAGAAGCAGCCAGAAACTGCACTCCCAGGACCCACTATGTTACAGTCCCAGGACCCACTGTCAGGGTTCTGGGGCTGTCATTCTAATCACGGGGAGCTGTCATTCCACTTCATCTAGAAGCTGCCACTCCAGCCCCAGGACCCACCATCAGGATTCTGGGTCCTATATTACTGGCACAGGGGGATTTCCATCCACGTCATCTAGAAGCTGCCACTCTAGTCCCAGGAGCCACCATCAGGGTTCTGGGACTGGTCGAGCGCTGAACCTGCCTGCCAGGGCATCCCGGGGTGCCAAGCAACAAGCCTTCCTGGTCTCTGCTGCTGCTGCCGTTGGGTCTCCGACAGCCTACCATGCTGCCACGGGCACCCCTGGGTGTCCCTGGAGTGCCCTAAGCCTCCCAGTTATTGCTGAACTCCACCAAACATTCAGGGGGTCTGAACTCCACGGGACCGAACCCACGAACCCAAACTAAGTTTTTAGTCCAAACGGCTGAACATCTAAACTCCATCCTGTTCGCACATCCCTAATATTGAACTGCAAGAACGCAGTCTTTCTAAGATTTCACTTAGTAAGAACTGTTACATTTTCTTTCACTCAGGGAAAATTTAGATCCTCAGTTATAGAACGGTTATGGGTTTTTTAAAAAAAATACATCACCTTATATATCACTCACTGTACAAGACATTTTCTAGTTCAAGACAAAAATTATTTCACTAGACCTCTAGGTAGATATTTTACAGATGTAAATATTAGGGTTTTCAACCAATTTAAATTTTAAGTCAACCAAGTTACTTTTAACTGATTATTTGATCCATCAATTGAGTAGCAGAATACTAAAAAACCTCAATACAGTTTATACAATTCACTGTCAGTTTATTTATTGTTGCTAAAAAAGTACTTTTTTCAATTTTTGAAAGTTTTAGTTTTTTAAATTTTATGTTTAAAATCTTTTACATTTTAGATGTTTTCTACTCTTTAGTCTGTTTCAATGTATGAAATTTATAGCACTTTTACAGCAATTTCCAGCACTTCCCCCAGAACATATTCAGCACTTTTGTGTCTCCACAGCCCCTGTGGTTCACATGGGGTGCACATGGAATGAACATGGGGCATGGTTCACCCCTGTAGCAGCTCTGTTCAACTCACAAAAAACCAACAACAAATGGCAAAATCAGCAGAAAAGCTGGTAATTTTCCATTCTATCAAATGAAGACGAATGACCTCTTTTTGACAGAAACAGCCTTCACTGTAATTTGTCATTTCAGGCTTATTATGCAGGCATGAGATGAAAATGATCATGACTTAAACTGAAGACATTCCCTTCAGGAGCCACGTCAGGTGTCAAGCTGGGTGAGCCAATAGCATGGGCATCTAGTAGAAGGAGTAGGAGGAGACACAGTCAGGACAAGCACAGGTCAAGCTGGGTGAGCAGATAGCACAGGCATCTGGCAGGAGAAGCAGGTGGAGGTATAGACCACATCCATATCTAGGTGGGGGCTGGCTCCGTGCAGATTTTGGCTCCAGGAGAGAAAATATGTGTGGGGTTTGGCTCGTGTAAAAGCCCCCCCACCCCCAGTGACTTTGTTGGCAAAACCCTGCAAAAGTACAGAGCTGGATGTCCATGCTCGGTACTTTTGCAGATGTTTGCCAGCAAAGCTGCATGGGGGGTGGGGGAGGAACATTTACACTGACCAAACCCCACACATATTTTCTCTCCTGGAGCCAAAATCGGCGGGGGCTGGCCGCCGTCAAATTTGTAAAAGTGATCATAGTCAGGATGAGTGCAGGTCAACCTGGGTAACCAGTTAGCATGTGCATCTGGCAGGAAGAGCAAGCAAAGGCGTAATCATGGCAAGTATACTGGTATAGCATGGAATAACATCTTAGGAAGTGGCTATGACAAGTGTATGCCAATGGGACAGAAATACCAATCATATAGAAGGATGGTGCACCTAGGGATGGGAATTTGTATTGATCTACAGATTTGTATTAATTATGGAGCTGTATCTCAAATTTGATGGATTTCCAAATTACAGATTATGGTAGGGGGAAGCGAGGAGGCCTCTTCCAGCACACAGGATGAACGCATACCCCTGCTCCCCCCACTTCTAGCATGCAGATCCCCTCCCACCCACCCTCATTCTGAAAAGCCAAGTGCAGGAAGAACCCAGCTCATCTTAAATGGTGGCAGGGAAGGAACAGGGGGAGCAGCTAGCACTGCAGCCAAGCAGTGAGTCAATTCAGGGAGTCAGGCTATTTCTGTTCCTTCTGCCCAATTGCCATCCACAAATAGATGGCATGGCAGCTGGCCATAAAAGCCCCTCTCCCTGCCTTCCTACCCTCCCTAATGCTCACTGGAGCAGTGCAAAGCCAATGCCATCCCTGTGAAACTGCTTCAATGAGCTTTATGGAGAGCCAGAAATATGGAGATCCATAATTGGTGCAGAATTTATAGATTAAACTGTAACTGAAATTTTCAGGCAGCTATGCAGGACTGCCCTTACTGCGGGGCAGTTCAGGGCAACCGCCCTGGGCCCCGCTCCTGGGGGGGGTGCTCGGGGCTCCCAGCTCCTGACCACTGTCTGTCTCGGCCAGGGAGTGAGGGACAGGCAGAGACCCCAACTCTCTCTCACTCCCTGTCTGAGACAGGCAGTGGATGGGGCCAGGGAGTGTGAGAGAGGCAGAGGCCTCGCCTTTCCCTCACTCCCTGGTCCCTGTCACAGGGAAGGGGGAATTTGGGGTTGGCAGAGAGGAAATGGGTCCGCTTGCCTCCAAACACCCAGACTCTCTCCCCCAGGAGGTAATGACCTAGCCCAGGTTTCCGGTTTAGCTCATGAGGTTCAGAGTGGCTATCAGAATAGTGTGTTGGCCCTTTAAATCTACGAGGGATTAGGCCACTATCATCATTGGGTGCTGGATAACCTATGCAGGAATGCTCCTCCTTTCATACCACCCAACACACATAATGCACACTCACCCCAGGGGGTAGGGAAGATAGTGACAAAGGTGGGGGAAAGGAGGGTCCAGGTCCCAAGGTAGCAAGAGGGGAACCAGGGCTCCCACGGGAAGAGGAGGGGGGCAGGGCTCCCAGGGAGAAAGGAAAGCAGACTCACCCTACTATAATCACTAAGTTCAACACTCTCGCAGGAAGGCAGAACAAAGGGAAATAGGGAACACTCACCCAATCACTCAGACACCCGAAGCACTCCCACAGTCATCCACAGGGAATAGGGGGAAGAAGAACAAGAACAAGGCAACTCCACTACTCAAGTCTCTCTCTCCTCCAAAGCACACAAGGGGCCAGTCTAGAACAGATCACCGGCGTTGTGTGCCTCACAGCGCCGGCATTTATGGCTGAGACCATACCCCCGCGATGTGACTGGAGCCGCAAGGAGCGGCAAAGCATCTCAGGCTCCACCCCCATGCTCCGCACAGTGCCAGAAGATGGTGTTTCGTTAGCCTCCTGTTGCGGCGGTTGCTGGGCAACCGATGAGTCTGACACTGCACTGGCAGGGGGGTAAGCGACCCTGCCACAGGACCTGATGTCGGGGCTCAGTGCCCCGGGCCCAGTCGCCCATGAGGCCGTGGACACGGGCCCCTGGGGGGGCCCTGACAGTACCTCCCTCAAGCCCCCCGCCCAAGGGTCCGGAGGGGTCCGTGTTTCTCCGGGTGGCGTCCGTGGAATGGGTGGTACAGACACAGGGCTGAGATGAAGGAGGCGGGTTCCCAGGAACAATCATCGGGGCCATACCCGGCCCAGTCCACTAGTTAGTATAGGAGACCACGGAGTAACTTTGAATCCAAAATAGTCCGAATCTCATAACTAGCGTCATCGGGGCCTACAGGCATGGGGGGCGGCGAGGAGTCTAGGAGGGGCTCCGGTGCTGATGCCTTCTTGAGGTTTCCCTGGAAGGCCTAGTGAAGCGCTGAAGCCAGCCAGCACTGAAGTCTGCTGTGCTGCAGCCGCTGCTGCAAGTAAAGTAGGCAATCCCTGGGTGGGGGGGGGGGCAATCCACGCCAAAATGTTTCGTTGTTACTGGTCAGCGCAGGGAATGGAAAAAACCAAACACTCTATGCTGCTGACATGACAGTGAGTGACACATACTCACAATTTTGAAAATATCCCCTGTACAATGGCATTCCTGATGTTCAACCCAAAATGTTTGCTTCCCTTGTACGGGTGTGATAGTTTGTTCCCCCTGATCATAATACCGGTCTGTTGCCCCTGATCCTGCAAGCCGCATTGTGAAAGGGACACCCCATTAATTCGATGCTCAATGATGGTATCTTGTAGTACCAGAGACAATGAAGGGAAAATACTAGAAATTCACAGGAAAAAAATCAACTGAAAGAGATGCATCTCAAGATTCTCAATCCACCTTGCTGCCTCTTGCAATTTTTGTTTGTTTGTTTGTTTGTTTGTTTAATCACTATTCTCTAGTTATTTAGTTTTTCTTCAAGCTCCAGCTTCTGTTCATTATATGATAATTTCTCCATTACTGTTCACTAAATATAAGATTTTATTCCCTGTGGTTTAAGAAACTTCATTCCAGTACACTGTTCCAAAAAGATGGCAACTGCAAAGACTTAACACTTTGTCTTCTTTTTCCCTTGGGATTTTAGTGTTGTGGCATGTGTTAAGATGAATGCTTGGGGTGGCAATACAGCAAGTTGGTCTTAGTTAGAGGAATTTTACTGGCGTCCAGCAAGAATTTTAGGGGCAGTAGTATCAATTTTAAACAAGTTAGCAGGGTCTCCAATGAGGGCAAATAACTGGGGGGGAAAGGTCTCTGCCCTGCTCTTGTTACAGAAATACTTAGACCGTATTTAGACAAGGAGCTACACAAGTGTCTCCCGAGCCGTGCATTAAGAGAGAAGCCGGACACACTGCTGGAAGTGACGTTCTCCCTGTTGCCGGCAACGGTGGGGGCCGGAGACGTGGCGCTTTGCAGAGGCGCGTTCTAGAGACCTCAATTTTCAGGTCTCTAGAACACGCCTCTGCAAAGCGCTGCATCTCCGTCCGTCGCCATTGCCAGCAACAGGGAGAACATCACTTCCGGCAGCGCGGCCAGCTTCTGTCTTAACGCATGGCTCAGGAGGCGCTTGTGCAGTGCCTTGTCTAAAAACGGTGTTAGTAAACAGAGCCTATGGACAAAAACCAGTTAATGGTTTGCGTTATACCTGTGAAATTGAAAACCAATAGATACATTTTCAAAAACTATATTGCTAATATGAAGGACCTGAACTAAATTCTATTGCTTTGCCTTTGCTAAGTCTCTGTCAGTAACAATCAAGCAACCTCAGTTCCATTACATTCCAAGAGGTGATAGTACTACAACATGCATTCATAGTAAGGAAAGATATGTAGACTTCGTACTTAAAGTTGACTTTGAAAAGACTGCCGTTCAAAAGTTTTAGAAAAAATAAACAAGTTTTAATAACAACAATATATAAACGTTTCAAATATAAAATAATATATATAAACTATTTATCAGTGTCAAAATATATTAACATTTGGAATTATTAGTGTGTCCCCATCCCCTCCTCCTGGTTCCCTCTTCGTCCGGCTCCTTTCAGCTGCTCCAGTTCTGCCCGGATGGCATTTAATTCAGCCACTACCTCTGCCAGCTGATTCTGTACCGCATGGTACTCTTCCTGGCACCTCAGAATACTTTCACGAAACTCTTGTTCTGTCAATTAGGGAATGTGGAAATTATTTCTGATCCACCATTTCATATTATGGTGCTGTTCATTAAAACAATGTAAATTATGTAATTGTAGATATGATATGAACCTGCTTTAGCTTTAATGCCTACCATGATGTGCTATGGACCTAGACACCTTCTCCAAGGACTCTGCCGAAGTCCACACCATTGCCCAGATGGTAGAGGCCACATCAACCAGGATTTCACCTTCAATATACATTTTAATATTTATCAGGCCCTTTAGAAAGCCAGCTCTACACTGGCCCTGTCCTTAGCATTTAAGTCCTTTAAGTAACTACATTCAGATGACAAAATAATTTTGCTTCCAGTTTAGAATGCACTTACCAATTCGAAAAAGTGATTGAATGTAGGCCATTTTCAGTCACTCACACTGTCACAGGTCAGGTAGCAGCTCACTCGCTCAGAACAGTTGCTCTCCTGACAGTAGCGCTTTGGGGTGTGTCCCTCCCTCCATTCTCAGCCTCAGGCCTGTGGCGGGCGGCAGTGCCGCTCCGCAAACACCGTGCGACTCACAGCCAAGGCAGCAACAGCTTTGCTAAATTTTGTGTTAAAATATCTTTTCATTTCTGTGACTTATAGTACCTTAAATTAAAATTAAAAAGTTAAATAAAGTTGAAAAAACCCAAAAGGAGATAGTATTCAAACTGTGGTCTCCAGCTCAAGAGCAAACCACACTTTCATTAGCTGCAGCGCTGTCCTCTATACCAGAGTGTCTCCCTGCTCTCATCCTGTCCTCCGCTGACCTAGTTTGCTTACATCATAAACAGAGCACCTTGCAAAAAAAAACCTGCGTGTGGGACATCCTCCTTCAGTCCTAGTTTTCAAATGCATGTTTTAGTTAGGGGGATTTTTGGTGTATGCTTGGCCTTCGGCTGAAGAACAGATCTATTAAATTTAGATGTCTTTCAAGGTCACACATTTATACCAGACAAACGGCCACTATCTCGGGGGGGGGGGGGAGTTGCCCCTCTTGGATGTGCAGGTGTCACTACTATCTGACTCTCTGGGCTTTTTGCATGAGTTACATAATGTCAGTTTCCTGGAAGATGTTGCTATGAGAAAAAAAAGGATTCTTCCATCTCCGTAGTTCCCAATGGCATGCACATCATCATGTCTCCTACACTCTGGTCCTTGACCCTGACACAACAGGACTTTCTTATATGCTTATAAGTTATCAGTTCCCAGCCTTTTGTGATGAAAACTCAGTTAAAACTAATCTCAGGTAGAAGAAGAGCAATATCCAACCTAAGTTGATATGCATATGCACTAAAGTAAATGGTTTGCCCTGCCTTTGGCATGTCACTGTCGAGCAACCAGTTCCATTTTATCTGCAAAACGGGAACGTTGTGTCCTCCCTGGGCATCTGTTTTATCTTCTTGTGAATCAGAAAATGAAACCCTCTTAGAGCACCTGCCTCTCCAATTTGAAAGTTCATAAATACAATAAAAAGGATTACTATAACTCATGAGTTAAAGTAATGCATTTCTAACAAATGTATCCCTTCAAGGGGTATTTTCAGATGTTACGAGATCACAGTGAACCACAGTGAATACCCACCTGTGGTCACTGTGGCCTGCATGTCTGTTCGGCGGCCGCCAGATGTTCGCCACACTGAATACCCACATGGAATCAATTTCAACCAAGCTTCCAGGGCTCCCGGTGGGAAAATCCGCAGAAGCGTGGTGAAAGTGATTCCAGGCGGGCATCAATAAAAATAACGTCTGGTCGGCTATCACGGCACGGAATCCCCGGCGGGATTCCAGGCCATGGTGAACTCAGCCAGATGGTGCAGCGGCATTGGCCTCGCCGCCCACCCATCTCCCCAGAGGGTGGGTGGCGAAGGAGCGTGGAGGGGGCGAGGCCGTGCGGCCACACGTTGCACCGCGCGGCCCTGCCCCCTCCCTGATTCCCCGCCGGGATCCCCAGAACTTCTGTTTGCCGTGCCTGGGTGATCCCAGCGGGGAATCTCTGGGTTATTTTCGGGATGGGGCGAAGCCGCCCTGTCACGTCTGAAAACACCCAATGACGCCTACACAAGGGATGATTTCAAACATTACGTGGTCCCAATTCACCATAGTGGATTCACAGCAGGGGTGAAAAGATCAACCACCCCCTGTGGTCAAAGAAAGCCCCGAACAAACATAACGGGACCGGGATCATGGCAGGGAATCAGACCACCAGACCACCAAAATGATACTGCATGCAGGTTGGATCTACATCCTGGGAGGGGGGTAGCAGGCAGGGGGCAGCCTTCTCAGGTGTGTGTGTGTCCATTCAGCTGGGGGAGGGTTGGTTGTTCAGTGATGTCTCAGTTAGTTTGTCCTGGGACCAGCAGCAGTGAGCGAGCGCCTGGCTCCTGATGCTGATCCAGGGGATGGGGGTGAGGAGAGTCCCTGCTCTTCTGTGAATTCTCTTGTGCATTAGGGTGCCAAGGACAAATTCTTCCCTTTGCTGGGATGGCTCTCTGGCTCATTGTAGCTGCTCTGCACCCCCCACTTCTCTCTATGGGGTGATCACAAAGGGAAGAGGGTGGATCTGTCCATCCTTCTAACAGAGACAGCAGTGAACAACCAACCCTCCCCCAGCTGAATGGACCCCCCAGAGCAGGCTGCCCCCTACCCCCCTCCCAAGCTGTAGATGCAACCTGCATGGAGTGACATTTTGTTAGAAAATTCCCCCACCGTCTCTTTCTAGGCTTGGTACGCTCCCATTTGTGAGAATGGGAGGAGCCACTTGAAGGAGAACAGAAGGTTTCTGCCTTGTAAACAAGGTTCTTTGAGATGGCTCCAATATTCTCACAAGCACCCACCCTTCCGACCCCACATGGAATTTTCTTCCTAATTGCTTAGTGTTGGAAGGAACTGTGTTGGGTTTAGGTACCTTATAAAGGGTGGGGGCATGTGAACGTCGCATGGTAATTTTTTTAAGCTAGTGAGCTTGGTATATGCCGGTAAGAGAAGGGCACACAAGTGAGAATGGAGGGAGCCCCTCAAAGAAGAACTTTGTTTACAAGGCAGCAACTTCCCCCATGCCAAGGTGGCTACGCCCCTGACTGCAATGCTGTGAGAATCACAAAACTGCTGAGCTTAAGGGAAAGGGGTAACTGTGCAAACCTGCTGATTCCACATGAAATCTACAGTGGTGAAAATACCATGGCAGCAACTGTGGAAAGCCGTGAGTGTAAGGCGCAAATATTGCTCCCTTCCTAATTGTATTGAATATACTGTATATATCAGGGAAGAGAAAAAAATGCATAGAGGAGATTTGAACCCTGGTCTCTAGATGAAGTAAATTGCAGCAGGGAGGCACGTTCACCGTTACACCACACTGATGGTTAAGATAGTGATGAGATAATCTTCCTATACACCAGATTGCAGACTACCACACCAACCTGTCCATGTCCAGAGTAACCGACCAACTTACAGTCAAATAATTTAGTTTCAGTCTAGGTGAGGTGTTTGAAGCACCTATCGAACTATATTCCCAATACACACACACGCAGCAGTGCACTGAGCAGTCTGACAGCTAGCCTAGCAACAGTAATCACGGTGGCCCCCGGCGCCGGCAAGGGAAGGGGGAGGATAAATTAAGCAGGGTAGTCCATAACCACACACCATTCAATGATCATTCATATTTATATTAGCGCCGCGGAAACGCGCTGAAGGTGGAAGGCGCTATAAACCCGCTTGCTGTATTTAGCAATATTTTGTGGCTATTCTGCTAATGTAGGCAACATGGAATAAATTCAAAAATTGCAGAAATGACGCAACTGCCACATCTTGCAGCAGCAACTGCGGATCTGCAAAAATATCTATGGAAAATCTGCGGTAAGTCAGATTACGTGCTGCGTTCATGAAATGGAATCACGGTGTGGCAATACTTGATACCACATCAGCCCTATTGGGAAGTTCTGTAATTTGTAAAGGCCCTTGGGGTGCTCGTCCCGAGGTTTTGGTGCGTGCACAAGTGGCACAGTTGCTAACGTGTTGCTGAACATCTTGTGAAAGGGATGGCCACCAAAAGGATCGATGAATTATTCTGTAGGTCCGGTCACGACTGGGGTGTCCCACTAAAGGGGCATCATGATGGGCCCAGAGGATATGAGGTCAGCAGGAGGGGGGAACGACTATGCGACCCTGCTGCTTCAGGAGGCCTTGGTCCTTTATGTAGGCAGGGTCGGTGGCTGGTAACAGCTCTCGTGCCATGACCTGCACAAGTTGTTCTTGTGTTACATAGGTGCTAGCGTATACTTCACTATCCAGAATCCTTCACTTTTGGGGCTTCTCCTCATCTTTTCTTTCATGATAGCGAGATAAGGTATCAGCAAGAGTATTCAACATCCCTGAGTGGTAGCGAATCATGAAGGCAAAACATGCAAAAAAAAGAGTCCAACATGCGTGCCAGGTGTTGGTGATTTGTGCTGTTTGAAGAAAGGTCAGATTTTTGTTGTCAGTTACAACTATGACTGGGTGTCTCGCTCCCTCTAAATAATGTCACCAATATTCAAATGCTGCCTTGATGGCCAAGAGCTCATGACCAAAGATCATGTAATTCTGTTCAGCAGGGGTGAGTTGGCAGGAATAATAAGCACGTGGCAAAACATGGGTGTTTGAGGTATACGACTGTGATAGCACAGCCCCCAAAGCCCTGTTTGAGGCATAAACCTCAACTTGAAACAGTTTATTGAAGTCAGGATGGCACAGCAGAAGGGCTGACATGAAAGCTTGTTTTAGGTGGTTGAAACTTTGTTGTTGTTCCGCCCCCCATATAAAGTCTTGATGTTTCTTTAGTAACCGTGTTTAGGGAGTAGTAAGTTCTGCATAGTGGGGAATGTACTGATGGTAATAATTGACACTACTGAGGAATCGTTGCAAGGGCTTCACAGCCTTCGGGGGGGGGGGCAATGGCGAATGGCTTCCACCTTGCGAGGATCCATTTGGATCTCCGCAGGGGTGATGATAAACCCCAGGAAGTCCATGGATGTAAGGTGGAACGTACATTTTTATAGTTTACAGAATAGTTTGTGACTGCGTAATCAGTGGAGGATGCGGCGCATGTGCCCAACTTGTTCTTCCAGATTAGCAGAGCATATTAAAATATCATCAAGGTAAGCGATTACAATGATGTCTAGGAGGTCACAAAAAATATCATTGAAGAAATGTTGGAACGTAGCAGGGGCATTTGCCAGGCTAAACGGCATCACGCGGTATTCAAAATGTCCATATCCAGTTCAAAAAGCCATCTTCCATTCGTCGCCCTCCCAGATTCGAAGATTATAGGCCCCCCAAAGGTCGAGCTTTGTGAAAATACGATCCCCTTGAAGACGATTCAAGAGCTCTGGAATCAAAGGGAGGGGATATCAGTTTTTAACGGTCACATTGTTCAAGCCACGATAATCAATGCAAGGGTGAAGACTCCCGTCCTTCTTGGGCATGAAGAATATTGGTGCCCCTGCCAGGGAAGAGGAATGGTGGATGAAGCCATTACATAAGGCTTCCTCAAGGTAGAGGCAGAGTGTTTTGAGCTCTGGCGTAGAAAGAGCTTATATGCGGCCAAAACGGGGTTGGCCCCAGGTTGGAGGTCAATGGGGCAGTCATATGGCCTGTGCGGAGGCAAGGTGGAAGCAGATTGTTTATGAAACACGTCCTGGTATGATTGATACTCGGGGGGAAGGCTTATGGTTTCTGAGCCCGTGGTCCCAGGATGTATGGTCGTCATTTGTTGCACCAGAAAGGACTGCAGATATCTATGTTGGCAGTATTCAGATGTAATTTGCAGTTGCTTGTGAGTCCAGGAAATTCTAGGGTTGTGCATGCAGAGCCACGGCAAGCCTAAGACCACCAGGAACAAGGGGGTGCATTCTACATAGAATGCAAGGGCTTCCTGATGCTTCCCGATAGTGCATTGCCGTAGGCTGATTTGGATAGTGATGGGGCCAGAGATCAGGGGGGACCCATCTATAGTGTACCCCGGCTCCGGGGAAGGTATTTAGGTTCCATTGGTAATTTCTGAGAGTTTACTAGCTCCATGTCCACGAAGTTACTGGAGGCCCCTGAGTCAATCAAGGCCCACACCACAAAAGAGCTATGAGGAGAGGCCAAGATAGTCAGTGGTATTCGGAGGTGGGATTGTTTGATCGAGCATGCCAGGGAGTTGACGTTTAAGGCCAGGGTGAGCCCTGTGCACCCTGGCCGAGGGAGTTTCCCATCTGCTGGCCTTGCGTTGCCAGGGCCGGGCAGGCTTGGATAAAATGAGACATTTCGCCACAGTAAAAGCAGGCTCAAGACCTCCGCCGTCTATCTCTTTCTTCGTGAATAAGAGGTCCTCGAGCGGCTTCCAACTGCATAGACTCCGGGTCTCTGGGTTTACTAGGATCCCCTCCTAGATTGGCCACGGCTGGAATACAGGGAACAAAGGAGCGATTCTCCTGTTGTCATTCTCTTCGCCATTCAGTCAAGCAATCTGCAGCGTCAGGGTGGCTAGCCTTCCCCACGTCTCTTGTAGAGCAGTGAAGGCTAGTTGATAATTCAAATCCTCATTTAATCCCCTATGAAATAGAACCGTAAGTACATCTTCAGGCCAATGCAATTCGAGGGATAACTGTTGAAAACGAGTCACATACTCAAGTAAGGTGCCTTTCCCTTGCTTCAAGGACATAATCTGAGCTTGGGCGTCCCGGGTCCGATGAGGGTGGTCGAACAACGTTGTAAAGTCCCTAATAAAATTAGCATAGTTTCTCAGCAAGGGGCTTTTCTCTTTGAGTAACGATGTGGCCCACTCTAAAGCAATGCCACATAGATAGCCAATGATAAAGGCCACCTTCAATTCATCCGTGTGTTATGTAGCGGGTTGGACCATGAAGGTTAAGTCGCATAAGGCCAAAAACCCCTGGAAGGTCCACCAATCCCCCTGGAATTTATCAATCCTGGGTCCTTTAGGTTCCCTAAGTGGGGCAGCCCCTGTACCCCGGGGTTTCTGAGCAGGCAGCTGCACGGGGGGGGGGGCGAGGTGTGCCACTGCGCCCACCGGGTTTCCTGCCCTGGGCCCCACCTTGACTGCTGCCTCCAATTCTGCTTGTTTGGCATTTACATCCTGCATCTCCATGGCAAGGGACAGCACCGCTTGCACCATTTCAGCGAGTTGGCTAGCCACATCCATCGCTTCCTTCTCAATAGAGTAGGCTATTGTGCCGGTGATACTGTCACAAGGAAAGGGGAAATTGGGGTTGGCAGAGAGGAAATGGGTCCGCTTGCCTCCAAACACCCAGACTCTCTCCCCCAGGAGGTAATGACCTAGCCCAGGTTTCTGGTTTAGCTCATGAGGTTCAGAATGCCCATCAGGATAGTGTGTTGGCCCTTTAAATCCACGAGGGATTAGGCCACTATCATCATTGGGCGCCGAATAACCTATGCAGGAATTCTCCTCCTTTCCCACCACCCAACACACATAACGCACACTCACCCCAGGGGGTAGGGAAGATAGTGATGAAGGTGGGGGAAAGAAGGGTCCAGGTCCCAGGATAGCAAGGGGGGAATCTGGACTCACACAGGAAGAGGAGGGGGGCAGGACTCCCAGGGAGGAAGGAAGGCAGACTCACCCTTCTATAATCACTAAGTTCAACACTCTCACAGGAAGGTAGGAGAAGGGGAAATAGGGAACACTCACCCAATCACTCAGACACCCGAAGCACTCCCACAGCCATCCACAGGGAATAGGGGGAAGAAGAACAAGAACAAGGCAACTCCACTGCTCAAGTCTCTCTCTCCTCCAAAGCATGCAAGGGGCCAGTCTAGAATGGATAATTGGCGCTGTGTGCCTCACAGCACCGGCATTTATGGCTGAGGCCACGCCCCCTCGACATGACTGGAGACTCAAGGAGCATCGAAGCATCACAGGCCCTGCCCCCACACTCTGCACAGCACCGGCACTTCATTAGCCTCCTATGATGGGGTTGCTGGGAAACCACCGAGTCCGATGCTGCACTGGCATGGGGGGGCAAGCAGCCCCGCCGCAGGGTCTGATGTTGGGGATCGGCACCCCAGACCTAGTTGCCCATAAGGCCACAGATGTGGGCCCCAGGGGGGGCCCTGACAGCCCCCTCCACTGCCTGTCAGTCTCAGACAGGGAGTGAGAGAGAGATGGGCCTCTGCCTCTTTTTTACTCCCTGGATAGTCCAAGACAGGCAGTGGAAGGGGCCAGGGAGTGAGGGACCGGCAGATGCCCCACCTCTCCCTCTCTCCCTGGCAACATCCAGTGGTGGCGGGCATGGTGGCAGATTTAATCTGTTGCTGCATTGCCAGGCTCGACCCAGGGAGCCGACGAGTGGGTCCAGCATGGGACCCAGACCAGCGGTGGTGGATGGGGTAAGTGCCCCCCCAAAATGGCTAGGCTTGGGAATGTGCAGAGGGGAGTGCCCCCTCTGCCCGACCCTGAGCCCAGGCCCAGGTAGCACCCCCAGACCGAGCCAGGGAGCACCCCTAGGCCTGCCAGCTGCTGGTGACAAAGCCACTATGGGAGAATGGGGCCCCACATTTCTTCCCTGCTCTGGGCCCCGCAATTCCTAAGGCCGGCCCTGAAGCTATGAATTAATCCTAATCCAAAACACTCATCCCTACCTATCAATGCTGTTTCCCATGGAAAACACTGGTGGTAAAAAAAACAGCAGGTGCATTATATTCAGGTATTGAAGATGAGATCCCTTTACACAATAAATAGGGTTACATTAAAAGGAAAAGTTCAAACAAAAGCGGTAGGATAGAAGTCAAAACTGGTGGCTCTGGCAGTTTGAATTCATACTGAAAATGAAGAGGACCTGGTGAAGACAGAATGACAAAAAAGAGTAACAGGGGCGGGGAGGGAGGGGGAAGAGAAAGCCAATGAAATACTGGTGGACTGTATCAACTAAGATAAAATCTGGCCACAGTGCCTCCTTGGATAACCAAAGATAGAGGATACTTACATGGTGACGTGACCCGTGATGATGAGAGGAGGGAAAGAAGGAGAGAAGGTGAGGAAATACATGACAAATTCAAGATGATACACTTTTAATTTATGAGGAAAATGTTGAATTAATCTCTGGAATACCTTACCTTCCTCTATAATCCGTCTTCAAATAGGGGTGTGCATGTCATTTTTGTTATTAGAATAGAGATAACAAAAATGGTCATTTTCATTATCTTTATTGCAATAACAAAAACAAAAATTAATAATAATGAAAATAGAAATGAAAAGACATTTTGTTTTTTAAATAAAGGGAAAACACTGAAAAAATGTATTTTTGGCTATACCTTTTTTGTTTCTTATTCAATTGTGATTAAAAGTGGAGATATTGTACCTCCAATGGAGGGCATTATGTTCACCAATTTTCAAAATGCGTAGATCAAAGGAACTAATTGAATGTTGTGATTTTAAGAAAAGCTTAAAAGCTTCATGGCTACAACTTCTTTGTCTTCCATTTAATTTGCATGAAGCCTGTAAATATTATATCCCTCCCACAAGCTTAACTCTCCTGCCACGTTTCAGAAAGATTGGATAAAAGGTCCTGATGGTATAAGACATTCACTTGAAAATACATTTCCAGCTGTAACAATTTTAATTCCATCCTGTTTACAAGTAACTTGGCAGGAATTTATCACATACCTTCCCTGTCATCTCTGCCAAACTACAGGACAATTTGATAAAGGGACCCAATTTTATAAACAATTGAAGTTATCCCTTGAAGACCATTATTCAGATAAATAGCAACACATGCAGTGCCAATCAGAGGCAGGCACTTGGCATGGCAGGGGGAGGGAGTCCGTAGGAGGGAGGATGTGGAGCAACCCCAAAGACTGACAGACACATTCACTGGCCAATTACTGCATGCTTCCAGCTTTACAGAACCAATCAGTAGTGGCTTCGAGGTGGGCATAAGGGGCAGCCCTCAGGCGGACATAGAAGGGACATAACTGGGACTTTGTGGATAGAATCCCAGAAATTAGGAGACATATTTCACTCATCCAGGCAGGCCAATTATCATCACAATCACATCCTGCAGCACAGAGTACATAAGAGAATCTCTATTGACTCTTTCCTAGACAGATGCTTCTGACTTCCCAGTAACAAGTGGGGGAGAGATTTTGGGATGGTCAAAGCACTGAATGAGGATATTTGGTTGACATTTCTGCTAGCCAATTGGCATCACAAACCGATCTTATACCGCAGTGACATGTAAGAAAATCCCTGGCATAGGCTCCTTCTCTGCATATGATGTGGAGGCATATAAAATTGAGACCTTTTATCACATCTTTCTGATATTTGGCAGAGATGACCATGAATGTGTGTTATACAACCCTGCCAAATTTCATGTACACTGGTTAGACTACAAAGATGTTAAAGTCAGACATACATTTATAAGTTAATTGCTTATACAACCAGGACCCTTTATCCAATTCTTCTGAAAGTTGTCAGAGATAGTAAATATTGGAAGGGGTATAAATGTGCCAATTTTCATCTGTATTAAATGTGATGCAAGGAAGTTACTGCTAAGAATGAATATGAAGATTTTAGCAAAATAATACAATTCAACAGCTTATAGAATTGGATTAATTTTTCCAATAATTTTGGAATTTGGTGCACATAATGCCTTCCATTGTTGGTATATGCCCTCAAAGTGCCAGACAAATATAATAAAAAACAAAAAATATACAGCTGAAAATGTGTTTTCCATTTAAACCAATGGAAAATAAAAACAAAAATGAACGCAAAAATGACAATTTGATATTTATGAAAATGAAAAAGACATATTTAAATAACAAAAATTAAAAAATGAAAACCACATGGGGCCCTGGTGCTCACCTCTAGTCTTCATGTTCTGTCAATCTGCCTGACCCAAAGCCCACTGGAATGCATAAAGGTCTCATTGATTCTAGTGAGATTTGCATCAAGGCCTTGTTCTCCAGCTTGAAATACTAGGGAAAGATTTACGGTGATTGTTGGTCATTAAGAGCCAAGATCAAGTTATCTGGAAATAAAAGATAATAATGTAGCTAGCTTCACTGAAATAAATACAGCTAATTAGCATGGTGACCCCTGATTAAGTTTACCACTAGAGTAGAGCTGAAAAAGGGTACCTTCAAAAATGATAACCTGCTAAATTTCCGGTGCCCAAATTCACCTGCCAACATCAGGTACAACCCAATTCGGGTACCCAGTGTCGTGGAATGTCAATTTCTGTTCTTAGAATTTTGACTTTCTGGTACTTTAACAATTTTTTTTTTTTAACTTTTTGGTCAATATACTGATTTCTGACACCTATTTATTGGTTTTCTATCTCAGAAAAATGATCTTCCGCCCCAGAAAATCAATTTCTTCTCCCAGAAAATTACTTCTGATACCAATTTCTTAAAACACTTTTTTTTTTCTATTTATGGACTTCTGAGACATATTTATCCATTTTTCCCAGCCTGGATACTTGGGGTGGGAATATCGGTATTGGATTAATCCAATACACCCCAAAATCGGGTATATCAGATTAATCCGATAATCACCACTATCGGCATACTGGTTTTTTAACATTGGCTGATTTACAGGTTTTTTTACATCACGGCCACTAAAATAAATGGCTGCAATGTAAAAAAACCTGGTAAACTGGTCAATGTTAAATAACCAGTATGCCGATACCGGTAAATCCAATACCGGGCAGATCCGATACTGATAAATCCAGTATTCGGTATTCTCCCCGGTGTCCCACCCCTACTGGATACTGATTGGTATACCGATATATTGGTTGGAGATTGGTAAGTTGAAAAATTCGTACTTGAATTGGTCCTGATTGGTATCTGGGTAACCCATCAGTTACCCAATACGGTCCCCCAAAATGTGGGTATTAGATTAAGTACTCTTTTCTGCTCCATACCAGAGAGAGAATATTTTAATTTGTTCCTGTCAAAAATATGTATTGTACCAGATGTTGCTTTGGTTGCAAGACGGGTGATTAAATAGATGTATCGGAAATGAAGATTAGTTAAAATGATACATAGTAGTCTTATTTTCTTATTTTCATAGTAGTCTTATTTTCAGGAACTAGATGAAGCCTTAGTCTGAAGAATATACAGCATTTTAATTTATTGGCAAAATCCAACAGTCCTTAGTTTCAGGAGTCAGTTCAAAGCACAATTGCCTGGTAATAGGGGTGCAATTCCACAATCTAGCTTCACTTACTGCCTCTCCTCCTTCCTTGCACATGTGGAGGAAATTTTGGTCCTGCTATCTACTAGAAGTATGTGCAGACCATGCTCATCTACGGCACAATCCTCCATCATTAAACTCAGTGGGAGTTTTGTCCCTGACTTCAATGGATTGAAGATTGCTTCCCTGGTCTCCCATAGCAGTTCTCAATACTGCGTTCAACATTGCTGCAAACACCCTCTCTCCGGTAGCTCTAGCCTCAGAAACCCCAGCAGAATTAAAGCCTGTCTTCATTTTCTCTACAGAAATTCCAGATATACACCAATGAAACCAGTATCAAAATCTGGACCTGGCTTAGGTTTTTAAGAGAAAAAATGAAGGAAAATCCTATCTAAATTATTTTACAAAAAAGCAAAAAGAACTTAATTGACAAGTTGAGAATGATACCCTGAGAAAGAAAGAAAAGTATTCCTGAATATTTTATTTAATCGTATTAAGAAGCTACATAAATCCACATTGATTTAGTCTTTGAAAGGGCTTTAAATACAATATGTAAAGTAGAAAGGGACAGGTGGTACAATGAATAATTAACTGAGCATTTGTTTCCGTAATGAGAAATTAAATTCTAAATACACAAGCCCAAGACGATGACCCAAGAAGTCAAGTTTATTTTTATCTTTGTGTCCCTCTATGGATTAGAACTGCTCACTAATTTTAGTCTGATGCCTTTCCGGTGTCTTTCAATTTTTTCCTTTATTGTTTTCCTAGGAGAGGAGACAGCTAAAGAGACTAATGGAAGGGGGGAAAGTGGTGTCTATGATAAGGAAGTAAAGAGAAAGAAAAAATTAGTTCATCCAAATGAGAGAGGACAAAGGGATATTAA
This sequence comes from Sphenodon punctatus, assembly GCA_003113815.1. Taxonomy (NCBI): domain Eukaryota; kingdom Metazoa; phylum Chordata; class Lepidosauria; order Sphenodontia; family Sphenodontidae; genus Sphenodon; species Sphenodon punctatus. The sequence continues at coordinate 264,427 of QEPC01010906.1, forward strand.
AGAATATTAAATAGAAGGATAAGTATGGGAGAGAATAAAGCACAAAGTCCTCAAAGCAACCTATATGCAAAGTGGATAAAAGGAAGAGAAAGAGACATATATGGAATTAGCAGCAGCAGAATGTCCTTGACTAGGTGCCTTGCTCATTCAGTGGCAAGAACAGAATTCTTCATTTGCCTTGTAGAAAACAGTACTTCCCAAGGGCCCAATAAAAAGGTCCCCACCCAATTTTACTGCACTTTCTAGCTTTGATATAGTTTACTCCATGAAAAAATCAACGAAACTACTCATGGAGTGTGAGACTACTAAGCATTGTTATGGTGGGGAGGGGAACAGAAGTTCCTTATCTATAATAATTTGAGTGTGTCCTTCCTCCTTTTTCCATGAGGGAATCTGGGGATGGGAGGGCAGGGAGGGCATGCTCATAGGCCAGAACCTTCCTCTTTACTAGCTTGCCAAATATCATCTAGCTATCTGTGATTTTAAGTGGAGATAAAACACCACTAGTATGATTACCTTCTGATGAATCTTAATGTATTTTTAAATCCTATTATCTGGAAGTTCAGTGAGATCAGCTGTCAACTTATTCCAGTATAAAATTATGGGACATGTTCAGTCATAAATCTTCTAAAGTATTTAAATAAAGTAATACCTTTCCTTTCCAGGAATATGGTATGGCTCCAAAACCACATATGGGAGTACATCTCAAATAGTTATGAATTTACACTCAACCCCCTTGTGAGGTGGGGAATGTTGTTATTATCCACATTTATAGATGGAAAGCAACAGCACAATTGGTGTTGATTTTAGACACATGCAACTTATGTAACTGCATGGGAATGTCCATCATTGTGGTTCAGTTGCTAGTGCTGTGTTGATTCACAAGCAGAGGCTGGTATCTTTGAATCAATCTAGTAAGAAAGTAAAGGTGTAATGTTATGAGAACAAACAGCCCTCAACACACAGCCCGCTCACTGAGGGCATTGGGGATTGTTCCTTACACCAGTATGATGTAATGGCTAAGTGAGCAGTACTTGGACCAGGAGGTAGGTGAGGGCGGGAGACCCTGGTTCAAGTCTTGTCATAGACTGCTTTTAGATGTGCATGGCAAACAGACTGCATAAAATCACGCTGCCTGTAAATATGCTGTGCATGGGATTTAGATGTGACATTTCGCGCGTTAAAGCCGGTTGCACGTTCTTTTAAAGTCACAAATTAAATACCTCATTGTTGAGGTATTTAATTCACAGCTTTAAAAGAATGCGCAACTGGCTTTAATGCATGAAATGTCACTTCTAAATCCCATACACGGCATATTTACACGCAGCTTGATTTTGTGCAGGATGTTTGCCGTGCATGTCTAAAAGCAGCCTTAGCCAGAAACTCACTGGGTGACCTTAAGCCAGTCACAATATTCTCTCAGCCTAACCTACCGCACAGGGTTGTTGTGAGAATTAAAAGTTGTGTGTTTTTAGTTATATGCAAAGCACTCCAACTGTCATGGCAGGGGGGCGCTATATAAAAATAAAGATTATTAATTATTTATTACTAATTTCAAATTATTAATTATTAATTATTAATTGTTAATTGTTAATTGGTCATTATTAATTATTACTTAGTAACTATTAATTATTGATTAGTCATTAGTCATTAGTCATTGGTCGTTATTAATTATTCAATGACAGATATGACTTAGTAAAGTGAATATATTCAATACATGGTGAAGTTGCTGTCTGTTTGAAAGTAATATGTCAGCTTTTGACTGGTAAGAGTAAGAAATGGGGTCTCAGGAACGGAACATTGTATGCAGCCACTGTGAGCACACACCAGCACTGGGCACAATAAGATTAAAAGAAAATTTACAAAAGTAGCTAGGCGTTTGTGTCCCATTTTCTATGTGATTTTAACATTTAAATCCAGATTTATCAAATGAGTTTATTCATCTAATAGCCCTTTTTAAATGGGCCATGGCTGCGGGTCGGGGTGGGTGTGCATGCCAGTGCAGGGGCAGTGTGTGTGTATATGGACGCACACCCATCTCCACCCACCTCCACACATGGAGCAATCACTATTTTGGCCAAATGCTCCATGGGTGGGTGATGAGTGGAGATGGGTAGGCCACAGGAGTGCGTACACATGCATACCCACCCACTGCGGTGGCTATACATGCAACACCCACCCATGCCCACCTGCGTGGACCTGTGTGGACATACATGGGTTCGTCTCATGTAAAAAGGGCCTATATGCTGAACACTTCTTAAAATCTGGCCATCGGAGACGTAACAGATGCTTGTAAATACTCAGCACTTTTGTAATCTGGACCCTTATTTCAATGTCTAAATGGAAGCTGAACACTTTTGAAAAATGTAGCTCCAAGATCTTGAGACATTGTAGCTCTCAGTCACCAAAGTCATTTAGGTGATTTAAAAAAGAAAAGAAAAAAAAAAATCTACCTTAAGTGATATGCCTACTGCTACTGTCACACACAATTTGAGACAGAGCAAGAAAACCTAATGTATTCTGAGCCTTGGCTACAAATACAGATACACCTAAAAATAACATAGAGGTCTGCTGCCAGGACCAGACTTACCTAGCAATTGCCCCTGGCCCTGCTGTTTTTTTCCTACTTCCAGGGGCCCCACAGTGGCCCTAAGTGCAGAGGACTCCATTCCATCCCACTGGAGCCCCAAATAAGACCATCTCTAGGGCCCCATGGAGGGTTTCCCTGAGGGAGCAAGGCCACAGAGGAGGGGAGGAGCCACCAGGGCCCTCGCAGTTTATCTTTGTCTTCGGCTCCACTATTTCCAGGACTGGCCCTTTTTCTGGGTATAGTCATATATATCTGTCCCTCACTTTGGTGCACTAATAAACTCATTTATATTTTATCCGTGTTGGGCAGTGACATTTAGGAGAGACTAAAAGGGCTAAAAACTAAACACTGTAGGTTTCTCCATACGTTTAAGCAAGTGTCCTATTTTGCCATTTACATTTTTCACTTCTGTGAAAGATGTACACATCTGTGCTGGGTGATCTGTAGTGTGCTGGGCAGTGTGTGTGTGTGTGTGTGTGTGTGTGTGTGTGTGCACGCATGCACATGTGCATGTGCATGCTAGCCATGCTGCTTCTCCCCCAGATCATGTCCATATGTTTATAGCTACCATGTAGCCAATGTTACATGCAAATGAGTCCCTTGCAACATTCCCAGTCTCTTCCCAACATGGGAGAAACTTGGGTTATGGCAGGCAAATCTGGAGGGTATTCCTGATGCCACACATCAGAGGTCAATGGCAAAACACTCTGGCCGCATATTCATATGGGCAGCAGCACCATCTCACTCCACACATGGCAGTCCCAGTCTCTCCCTGGCTGTAACTGCTGCAGGCAGATCACTCAGGAAAGAGTTGCTTTCTGTTTCACAGCAGGCAGCAGCCCCCTTCCAGCACAACCTGCCCACAGCAGTGCCAGCTTCAGACCCAATCTCCTCCCTGCTAAGGTTAGCATAGATACTGCTGCAGGTGGCATGGGACAATGGTGCACAATCTGGTCCATATGTGAACCGCCAGTTGTAGGATCTCACACCTGTGCCACTCCATGCCTATGCTACAAGCAAGAGTAGCATGTGACATTCCCCCAGCAGTGGCCACCCCAGCAAGCTCTTCAAGTTGAACTGTGCAAAACTAGTGAAGCTCCAAAGTAGTTTAAGCAAGTCTGTTATTAACAATTAGCCAGTTATTGTAAGTTCTAGCTATCACATCTCACTAAATATTGGACAACATAGACAAGGGTAATCGAACCTCATTTTTAATAACATTTCCCAGCATTCTGCCAAGTATTATTAGGAAGCTGAAAATTACTCCTAACCCTAGGACGCCCACTTTATTCTGGCTGACTGCTGAGAATTTTCGAAAGCCTGGCCTGCCTCCCCTGTGCCTGATAACGGGTAAAGACCAACCCTGACTCATGATAGAGATGGGCTTTTAAAAACCTCTCAGTAGTCAGCACGGAAGGGAAGGGAGTGGGGGAGGCAGCAAAAACATTTCTCTCATTGTCATTTCTTCTAAATTAGAGCTCACGGTAGCTTATGACATTAACTGCCTCCTCCCAAAGCCCCACTTGATGCGCGGGAGTGGGATGGCGCAGCTGGCCTACCTTCCAGAATCTAAATAGAAACCTGAAGTAGAAATAGCTATAATTACATTACGCCCCCACAACCCATATAAAGAATAAGTCAACCAAACATCTGGAAAGCAAACTTTCCTGAGGACTTTTCAGAATAATTGATGTAGATTGATTTTATTTTTGTTTCTATTTTAACATAGCACGGTGTCAGGCCATCATCATATGGAAGCAAGGAATCACAAGGAGCTACATCTGCCTCTGATAATGCACGGCCACCTTCCAGAGAGGCTAGGAAAATTTGCCAATCAGATATGACTACATATTACCCTGCACTGACCCACCTCACCGACAAGCACACCCCAAGTATTGAGGCTATTGTAGAAATGGAGATCAGGCTTAGCTAAAGCTAATGGCAAGAGAATGAATTGCTACATTTGACACCACTTGATCCAGTTCTAGTTCATCAATTATTTATTTATTTTTTATTTATTATTATTATTATTATTATTAACATTTATATAGCACCAGTGGTGTGACCTGGCGCTGTACAGAACATAGAAATAGACGTGGTCCCTACCTGTGGCTTACAATCTAAAAGACAAGGAGGGGGAGACAGGGAGAGGGGACAGTGGGAGAGACAGGGAAGAAGACTAAAAAACATTCAAGTGGATGTGAAGTCTCAGGTGCGTGTGCTTGGCTTGGTTACAATCAGGTTGGTTGCAGCAGTCTGCGGAGGAGGTCAGACAGTAAGTATATGGGGAATGACTAGCAGGCATTAGGAAAGACGGCGAGGAAAAAGTGGGTCTTGAGGAGGAATTTGAAGGAGCGGAGGGAGGGCGCAAGGCAGATGTGGGTAGGGAGGGAGTTCCAGGCATGGGGGGCAGTGAGGGAGAAGGGTCGAAGGCGGTTAGGTGAGCAGGAGAAATGAGGGAGAATGAGGGAGGGGACAGAGGAGGAGCGGAGAGCGCGTGCAGGAGTGCGTAGGGAGATTAGGTCCGAGAGGTAAGGGGAAGCTTGGTCGTGGAGTGATTTGAATGTGCGTACCAGGAGTTTAAACAGGATACGTTCAGGAAGGGGGAGCCAGTGAAGAGAGAAGAGGAGAGGCTGCACATGGTCAAAGCAATGAGCAGAATGAATGACCTTGGCAGCGGAGTTTTGGATTGCGATAAGGTGGGACAGGTGAGAGCGAGGGAGTCCAGCAAGGAGGAGGTTGCAGTAATCGAGGCAAGAGATAACCATGGCATGAACAAGGGTTTTGGCCAAGGAGGTAGAGAGAAAGGGGTGGATCCGAGCAATGTTATGGAAGGTAAATCAGCAGGATTTGGCAACAGAGTCAATGTTTAAAAGAGAGGTGTGTGTCAAAGATGAAGCCCAAACTGCGGGTTTGGAGAACAAGATGGATGGTGACTCCATCGATACAGATGGGCAGGTTAGAGGGAGAGGAAGAGGAGGGAGGAAAAATGAGGAGTTTGGTCTTGGCCATGTTGAGCTTGAGTTGACGTCGGGACATCCAGGTGGAGATATCAGAGAGGCAGTTGACGAGGCATGAGTGGACAGAGGAGGAGAGAGAGGGGGTAGAAAGGTAGAGTTGGGTGTCATCAGCATAGAGATGGTATTGGAACCCGTGGGAGGCAATAATTTCACCAAGGGACCGGGTGTAGATAGAGAAGAGGAGAGGGCCAAGGACAGAACCTTGGGGAACCCCAACCGAGAGGGGAAGGGAGGGGGAGGTCGACTCGGGGAGGGAGACATTAAAGGAGCGGTCAGAGAGGTAGGAGGAGAACCAGTCAAAGACAGAGCCACGGAAGCCCAAAGAGTAAAGCGAGTCCAAGAGGAGCGAGTGGTCGACAGTGTCAAAGGCAGCAGAGAGGTCAAGGAGGACAAGAACGGAGTAGTGGCGCTTCGATTTAGCGACAAGTAGATCATTGGTGATCTTGGCCAGGGCAGTTTCAGTAGAGTGGAGGGGGCGGAAGCCGGACTGGAGAGGGTCGAGGGAGGAGTTGGCAGAGAGGAGGTTCAGGCAGCGGGAGTAGACGACACGTTCCAGGAGCTTCGAAGCAAAGGGAAGGAGGGAGACCGGCCGGTAACTAGAGGGATCGGAAGGGTCCAGGGTAGGCTTTTTGAGGATGGGGGAGACAGTGGCATGCTTGAAAGCAGAGGGGAAGGAGCCTGTGGAAAGGGAGAGATTGATGACATGTAGAATTGGGGGGGGGGCGACAGTGGGAGTAATAGAGGTCAGGAGACAGGAGGGGATCAGGTCAAGGGGGCAGGTTGAGGGGTTGGATGAAGAGAGCAGGGCGGAGATTTCCTCGAGAGAGGCAGGAGGGAAGAATGTGAGGAGAGAGGGGGGAGGGGGCGGTAAGGGAGCAGGAGGAGGAGGTGGGTGGGAGGCAATGTCCCGACGGATCTTGTCAATCTTTGAGTTGAAGAATGACTCAAGATCCTGAGCAGCAAGGGAAGAGGGCGGAGGAGGGTAGGGGGGTTTTAAGAAGGGAGTCGAAAGTAGAGAAGAGGCGGTGAGGGTCATGAGAGAAAGATTTGATCCTGGAGGCATAATAGTGTTGTCTAGCCAGGGAGATAGCTGAGGAGAGGGAGGAGAGGGAGAATTTTCTAGTGGAGGAAGTCAGGGAGGGAGCAGGAATTGCGCCAGAGGCGTTCGGGAGCCCGGGTGCAGGAGCAGAGGTAGCGGATGTTAGGAGTGAGCCAGGGGTGGGGGTTTTGGGGCCAGATGGGACGGGAAGAGAGGGGGGAAAGAGAGTCAAGGGTCGAGGAGAGAGAAGTGTTGAGAGCGGAGAGGGAAGAGTCAGGGGAAGAGTAGGAGAAAACAGAGGGGAGGAGGAGGGATAGAGAGGAGGCAAACTCCATGGGGGTAAAGGCCTGCATATTGCGGAAGGGGGTAGGTGGGAGAGGCTGAAGGAGTCAAGGAAGTGATCAGAATTAGGGCAGGGATCAAAGGAGAGGTCAGCAAGAGAGCAATGTCGTGAGAAGATGAGGTTGAGGGAGTGGGCGTCGGTATGGGTGGGGGAGTCGGTCCAGAGTCAGAGATCGAAGGAGAAGGTCAGGGAGAGAAAGCGGGAGATAGAGGGCATGGAAGGTTTGTTGACGTGAATGTTGAAGTCACCAAGAATGAGAGTGGGGGTGTCATCAGAGAGGAGGAAGATGAGCCAGGATTCAAAGTCTAGGAGGAAAGAGGAGAGTGTATCATTAAGTGATACAACAGAACACACCCCTATCCAGATATCTTGGAAGGCATCTGAATTATACATGCTCCATCGAGACCAGCATCATGTCAGGTCTGACCCAGTATGGCACGTCTTATGTTCTTATATTCTTATGACACCTGTCTAATTCAGATGACCGTCAAGGTATCTGGATATAGGTGGGGAGCAATTCATTCTCTTATTAAATTAGCGCTAAAATACTCCTCTGGCACAGAGGATTGGAGGTTAGCAAATGCAACATCAGTTTTTAAGAAGGACTCCAGAGGTGGCCCTGGAAACTACAGACCAGTAAACCTGACATCAATACCAGGCAAACTGGTGGAGCTAAGGCTGAAACTCATTTTCACTAATCTCACAAATCTTGTTGAGAATGGGCCTTTCAATGAGATTTTTAAGATCAAGAGAAGTACAAGTAAAGGCCATGGAGATGTGGCCCATCACCTGCAAACCACTCCCAACTACCTGTAGCCAGGGATTTAAACCCCAACTAGTAAGCATTTATAACTCTTTCCTCTAAGAATTTATCTAGTTTCTATTTGAAGTTACATGTTACTGATAGTAGTTCAGCAATTTCATATTTGAGTTCTTTCAGTACCTTTGGATGAATACCATCAGGCCTGGGTGGCTTGCTACTGTTTAAATGATCAAAATACAATACCACCTCTTCTGGCGTGATGCTAATTTCAGATAATTCCTCAGATTCCTCACCAACAACAAATAATTCTGGTGTGGGCATAACCCCAACATCATTTGCATTAAAAACCTTTTGCAAAAACTGATTTAGTTTCTCAGCAATAAATGTGTTGTGTTTCAGAGCCCCCTTTGTTTCCTGATCATCTAGTGGACCAACTGCCTTTCTAGCAGGTTTCCTGCCTCTGATATACAGGGGGGGGGCGGGGGGGGGGGGGGGTAACTATTGGATTTGGTGTCCTTAGCAAGTTGTTCCTCAAATTCCCTCTAAGCCAGTCTTATCATGGTTTCGCATTTTTTTCTGCCAATGTCTGTGCTCATTCCTATTTACCTCATTTGGAATACTTTACTTTCCCATTTTTGAAGGCCCACTTTTTGGCTTCAGTGGCCTCCTTAATAGCCATGCAGGCATTTGTTTGGGTCTTCTCCTGCTTTTTAAATTTCTGGTATACATTTAATCTGGGTGTCTAAAATGGTAGTTTTCAATAGCCTGCATGCGTCTTGCAGGATTTTGACCCTGATGACTTTCCCTTTTAGTTTCCTCTTAACTAACTTCCTCATCTTTGCATAGTTCCCCTTCCTGAAGTTTAACACACTTGTGGCAGACATTCACAGTAATCTCTCATCTATTCACTTGTTGAATTTAATTACATTGTGACCATCACTATTAGCAATTGGCTTTGCTAATTTTAACCCTTCTACTAGGCCCTCTGCTCCAGTTAGGACAAGCTCTAACATAGCCTCTGTTCTTGTGGGTTCCATGACAAACTCCTCAGGAAGCAGTCCTTTACAGTGTGTAGGAAGTTGGTTTCCTCAACACATCCCAAGGAGACATTTCCCCAGTCAATATGGAGGTAGTTAAAATCCCCCATTATTATTGCAATGACTACTTTTGTAGCCTTCCTAATCTCCCTTAGCATAACACAGTCACGGGGCTCGATCCCATAGCCAGCGTAAACTGCATGGAAGTTGCACGCGCGGTTTCCGCCCGGCACAATCAGTGAGCTATGGGGATACGTGTGGTTTGTGCATGGTTCACGTGCGCATAATTCCACGTGGTTTACACGGATTATGGGATCAAGCCCACTGTCCGGTGTCCACATCCTGGGGGAGGGAGGGCGGTGATGATACAGCCCCACTACTCTCCGGTTAACTTTTAAACATTGATTTTCTTTTTATAGTGATTCAAGGGAGAGTCTGTGTCATTTATGATTTTTATCATGTTTGACACAATGCTGCCTTTAACATACACGGCTACTCCACCCCAATATGATTTATTCTGTCATTTCTATGTATTTTGTATCCTGGTATTACAATGTCCCATTGATTCTCCTCATTCTACCATGTTTCTGAGATTCCTATGAAATAAATGTTCTCACTTGAAACCAAGTACTCTAATTCCCAAATTTTACTTTTGAGGCTTCTGGCATTGGTATAAAAACATCAAACCATTTTAATACCCTGGTGCTTATGGCTGCATGTTTTGTCTAATATGGAAATATTTACATTTGTATGTTATACAGTATTATCCTCCAGATCTCTCTCTGTTTTATCCCTATCCTTGTTACTGGAATACACTGTTCTAATACCAATGGTGGCATTCATTTGGGATTCCTCCATCCAAACTACATGACCCACAGCAACTGTCGACTTTCCCCCAGGTCTTAGTTTGAAAACTCCTCTGTTACCTTTATGATTTTTAGCACCAGCTGTCTGGTTATATTTTGGTGCAGGTGGAACCCATGCTTCCGGTATCGGTTCTTTCTTCTCTAAAACGTTCCCCAGTTCTTAATAAATCTGACTTCCTCCACCTTGCATGATCGGGTGAAAACAGACATGACGCTAACCACCCATGATGCTATTTATGCATGTTTCAGGGCTGTATTGGTGCCCTATGCAGCCCTGAAACATGGGGTATTTTCAGACGTTACGAGATCACGCTCAACCACAGTGAACTATGGTCAATCCCGCGATGGGGCCAACGCGCCCTGAACGTCTGTTCAGCGGCCGCCAGATGTTCACCAGTCAATACCCACATGGGGTCAATTTCAACCAAGCTTCCGGGGCTCCCCGCCGGATAATCCCTGAAAGCGTGGTCAAAGAGATTCCCACCGGAAACAACAAAAAGTAACATCTGGACAGCAACCACCAGCCGGAATCAAAGGAAATGATTCCCAGCTGGGGACAAAGCACGCAGCATCGCTGCCAGACAACCAGCAACAACACAGACTGGGATGGGAGATTTAAAGAGCAATCTGCAGCAGGGAAATGTGGCGGGATGGAGCGAGGAGGAAGGTGGAGGAGAGCGGTGGGAGAGAGGGCGAGGGAGGAGGAGGCAGTGGCAGTGGTGGAGGAAGTGCAGACGAAGGAGGGGGTGGAGGGGCCATTCTGTGGATGGAGGAGGTGGAGGGACAACAACAGCAGTAGCAGCAGCAGACAGGACAGGCCTCCCCGGGGACATCAGCAGGACTGGGGGAAGAGGCACCCCGGAAACAGGTAAGGGGAACCAAGGGGAGGGGAACAGGCGACACAGGGGCACCAAGGGGGGCCAGGGGGCTCAGCCGGGCAACCAGCAGGGAGGGGGGAAAGGGGGTGGGCTGTGGGAGTGGGCAGAAATGCACCCAACCATAACCCCCCCCCCTCCCCTGCGCCCTGCAGACACGGAAATGAACCCGGGTGGACGAGCCCCCGGAGGACACTGGCCCAGCCCAGCTGGAGAAGGAGGAGGATGAGGAGGAGGAGGAGGAGGACCACCCACAGGGGAGATGGGGGAGAAGGCCCAACCACAGAGGGGGCCATTGGGGGTTGCAGGAGATCCGGGACTTCATCAGAATCTGGGGGACCCTGGAGTACCAGCTGGACCTAGTGCTCAGTCAGCAAAATGAGCACGTCTATGAGGACATAGTGTGGGAAATGGAGGCGGCAGGGCACCACCGGACCATGGCACAGTGCTGCTCTAAGGCCAAGGAACTGAAGAGGGGGTACAAGGCCATCAGGGAAAACAATCGGCGGTCCGGACACGGAGCCCGGACTGGACCGCCCCTTTCTATGATGCCCTGGACCGCATACTGCATATGAAGGGGTCAATAGTCACCCCACGGCTCATGGGGCTGTCTCTTATACACATCTAGATGTGTATAAGAGACAGGCTGTGGTCCAGGGCAGGGAACGGGCCAAGGCACCCCCTCCCCTGGCTGCCCCCCCAGGAATACACATGCTCCAGGGCTCCGTACCCCCAGGAGGAACACCTCGGGACCTCCACCACCTGCAGCCCCCCCTGGAAAGCAGCCCGGAGAGCCCCCACCCCCAGGCCGGACAGGCGGTGTCTGAGGCCGGCACCCTCATCACCCTCAGCCAGTGGTCCCAGGGGGAGCACACCAACACAGTGGGACCAGCCTTGGAGGGATTCAAGACAGACATAGAAGGTAAGCGAGCAGCCGGGAGGGTAGAGGGACCAGGGGCATGGGGACAGAGATGGAAGCATGGTCCAGGGCCAGCCCCAGCCCCCCCAGTCAAGGCAGGAAGGGGACCTGGGCCCCATCCGGCCACCCGGACTCCCCTACACCACCACCACCCCAATTTGCCCACAGGGCACAGGACACCCCGGCACCAGACCCAGGCGGGCAAGGAGCCCAGGCAGCAGGTGGAGGAACCAGGTGAGGCACTTGAACCAGGTGGGGAGGGCCCTGGGGGGGGAAGGAAGGGGACCCAGGACACATGGGGCCGGTAAGAGGGGCCAGGGGGGAGGAAGGTACCGAGCGACACCCCCAGGGGGCCACGAAGCCCCGGGCCCATCCGAGGGCCAGGGGTGGGTGCCCGGGGTGGCAGGCAACTCACCACAGTTTACCCTACAGGGCAACCCAAAGATCCATGATCACCCGGGACCGTGCCCCCAGCACAGCGCATGAGGGAGTACCGGGCACAGCACCGCCACTGGAGGGAGGACCAGGCGGAGGAAATAGTCCGCACCTTGGCAGAACAGGAGGAGCGGATGATAGTGGCCGTGTACTGGATGGAGGCAGCCATAGAGCGATCCCTGGAGCAGGCGAAGGAGCAGGACATGAAGCTCCAGGCAGAGGCGCGCCTGGAGTGGAGGCAGGAGCACCGGAAGCATAGCAGGCAGGTGGAAGCGCTCGAGCGGCTGGAGCAGGCCATCACAGGGATGGTGCAGGAGCACTCGGTCAAACTGGATAGTTGGCCATCACAGCTCCCTGGTCCACCAGCTGGACTGTTTGGTTCAGGACACGCCCTCCATAGCCTTGCAGACATCCCAGAGGACACAGGCAACGGTGCTCAGGCCGACCCCGAAGTGCTGGGACATGGACCAGCAGGAGTCAGACGTTGCCAGGGCCCAGACCCCAATGGCCACCCGCTGGACCATGGGAATGGGGGTCCTCATGGGGGTGTTCTGGTGCTCCAGCCCCGGCTCATGGCCTGCTGGTCAGCCACAGACACCCTCTGAGCCCTGATCCGGGCCAGGGCTCACCTGCGGCCATGGTGGGCCCTATGGGACTGTGAAGTGCACCAGGCCACAGAAACCCACAGGTGGGCGCCCAGGTGCACCTCTGTGGTAAGGATGAGCAGCTGATCAGTGTAGGTGCGATACCACTCGGCTGCGAGCGCGAGGTGCATTCAGTAGGCGGCCTCCCTGTCTTGCTCCATGGTGTTGGCAGCCCCTGGGGTTGGGTGTGGGTTATGCCAGCCCAGTAATGGGCTGGGTCAGCCAGTGCCCCACCCACAGCTGCCCGGGCCTCCCACTGCGGGGCAGGTGTCCCTGCGCATGCTGTTGGGTGCACCTGCTGTCCTTGCATGTTGCCTGGCGCACGGATGGGCATGCGTTGCTGTGCGCTACTGTTGCAGCTGCATACCTTCTGCCATCACCCCCACCCCCACCCCACTCCCTTTTTGCAACACCTGTTTCCTTGCCGGCCTGTCTGGGTGCTTGTTTCCTGCAGCTGTGCCGGGTCTGCACCCCATGCCTCGCTCTGTTGCTATACATTGTTGCAACCCATGGCCACCTAGCTTGTCCTTGGGACCCCTCAGAGTTCCCCCCCCCCGGACCTTCGGGGAATGTGTACCCCCCTATCCGTGGTAATATTCTCCCTGTCTGACTGGACCATGGCTGGTTGTGCTTCCACTGGGCTCCCGCTTCCCGGCCCCCATGGGGCCCTCCATAGCTGGACCTTCCACGAAACCATGGCCCTGTGTGACCTGTGGCATACCCCGGCTGTCCAGATGCTCCTGGGCTGCCGGGGCAGCCTGTCAGGTGCTTATCCAAGCCTGTGCTCTGGGCGTCAATACTTCGGCTATGAGGCGAGTGCTCGGGATTGCCGGCTGCATGAGCAGACACTGGGGCTGGTCCCCTTTCCCGATGGGCACATCACGGAGATGAGGTGCTCTCATGTGGCCTGGTCAGCAGCTGAGACTGTGTCTTCCCTGTCTGTGTGCAGCCTAGCCATATACATGCTCTGCCTTGAGGATGGGGGCCCTGCCTTGGCTGTGTCCTACTTTGGCTGTGTTCACGGGGCCCATGGGTACCAGTGCTCTCGTGGGGCGGTGTATCACTGGCTGTTGGAGCTGAGTCAGCTTCCATGGCCCCCTGCTGTTGAATGCTGTGTGTCGGAGCCTACCATGGCGGAGCTGTCGGCACTGTCGGGCATGTGGTTCCGTTCGGATGTGTAGTTGGGGCTGTCCATGCAGGATCCATTCGAGACCTACTACCTGATTTCCCAACACATGTCCTTTTTGGGGTACCACCAGGGCATGATCTATTGGCCCCACCTGTTTCGCTGGGTGGGGCCCCTGGCCCTGTTGTGGCCCTCAGCAGCTGGCTGTGAGTCCCGGTGTGCCTCCTGGCACCCAGTTGCCTGCCCCCATGTGGGCCCTCGTCCCTGCCCAGGGGCCAGGTTCTGCTTGAAGCTCCCTCCCTGCTGTCTCTGCCATGCTGCTGTGCTGCCTGCTTCCCAGGGTGGTGCTGCCCCTGCCTGTGGGCCCGTACCCTCTGCCCCCCCCTGTCTTCCTCTGCACCTGGTGTTCCACTCCATTGTTGCCGTCCCTGGTGCCTGGGTCCGGCTCTCTGCATGGTTTCCCCAACTCACCTGGGTCCATCTGACTGTCCTCACCCACCAGCGCTCCCTCCTGTGGCCCTACCCCCCCTTGGGTGCCTGTTTGACCTCGGGGTTCAGGGGCCCCTGGACCTCCCCCTGGCTTCCTCAAGGGGGGGTCTGCTTCTTTGGACCTGTTGCGCTGCACCGGCTCTCCTGCCAGCCCTCCATCACCCCCTCACCGGCGTGTGGGGTTCGAGTGTGCTTCCTGGACTGTTCCCGGCCCAGTCCCTGTGACATGTGGGCTCCAATTGTGCCTTTGCCCTGAGCTCCTGGGGCCCCCCATTCCAGGACTGCCTGTGTTGCTGTAGGGGTGCCCGTGTGGACTGTTTTACTGTGGGGGTTGTGGTTGTCATTGCCTGTGTCCTGCCCTGCCCCTGTGCCATTCCCCCCCCTTCCCTGTTTCATGCCCCCTCTTGTGTGTTGTCCGTGCGCCTGTGTCCCCCCTTCCCTTCCTTTCCCTTCTGTGTGTGTGTGTGTGCCCGGGCATGTGCTTGTGCTGTGTGTTCCACTGTGCCCCCATTGTCTGTGTGCCTGTTGTGTGTGGTACCTGGCTGGCTCTTCTCCCTCTCCCCCCTCCCTTCCCCTTTCCCTTGTGTGGGTGTTCCCTTTTGTGCCTTCTGGCTTCATTTGCCCTCAGGCATCCATGTCTGTGTCCCGCCCCTGCCCTGTGGCTTGTGGGTGTTTTGACCATGGACGGGAATCGGTGGCATGTCTGTTGCGCAGCCCCAGGCCGTGATCTGGCAGCCTGATTCCCTGTCATGGTCCTGGTCCCATCACGTCTGTTCAGGGCTTTTTTTGACCACGAGGGGTGGTTGTTCAGTTCACCCCCACCAGGATTCCACTGTGGTGAATCGGGACTGCATAATGTCTGAAATCACCCATGCATAAATGACCACCAAGGGTGGTTAAAGGGTGGTTAGCGTCATGTCTGTTTTCACCAATCATCTCATCCACACATTAAGACTTTCTGT
Source organism: Sphenodon punctatus (assembly GCA_003113815.1). Taxonomy (NCBI): domain Eukaryota; kingdom Metazoa; phylum Chordata; class Lepidosauria; order Sphenodontia; family Sphenodontidae; genus Sphenodon; species Sphenodon punctatus. The sequence goes on from QEPC01010906.1 coordinate 279,535, forward strand.
GCGTGAAACAGGAAGCATATTAGGGAAAATTTTCCTGGAGGTTCTGGATTTCAATCTCCTGCCTCCCTCCTAAATTTAGCCTCCATAACCTCTTTCCTACACATTCCTATGTCATTGGTACCAGAATGGGCCATGACAACTGGCTCCTCCAGAGCACTCACTAAAATGCTGTCTAGACATCACGTGAACACCTTTGCAACCAGCAGGCAATTGACTATGTGGTCTTCACAGCTGTCACAAACACAACTATCTCTATATTCCTAATAAACAAATCACCCACTACTACAGCCATCCTATTCCTGTCAGTTGGGGTCCCTTCCCTTGGAGAAGTATCCTCAGTGCAAGAGTGTCCATATATGGGGAAGTCATACAGCATGTCCAGAATAAAGAAGAATATGGATGGGGAGGTTATAATCAGGACCTTGATTCTCCAACAGAATTTTTTTAAAATTCCACAGGAGTCTGCAGGCCTGAAGGCCCAATTCTGCAGACCCCTCCCCCCCTGTTTCATCAAAGGGGGGAGGCTCCCCACTGCTGAGAAGACTGGGATGAGTTGGCTGGGTTGCCTTCTCTCCCTCCCTCCCTTTGCCCATGGCCAATTTACCCCGGTCTGCTTGGCAGTGGGGAAATCTTGGTGCAGTGGCAGCAGCAGGATCCCAGAGCACTCTGGGCTCCTGCTGCCACCACCTGATGCACTGGGGGGCAGATTCCCCACTGCCAAGCAGGCCAGAGTAAGTTGGCCAGGTTGACCCCTGTAGAAACACAGCTAGTATTTTTAAAGTGCAATTTTGCTTCTTGAATTTCAGCTGCAGGAGTTTCCAGGTCTAATCAATGATTTTTGAAGGAGGCTGCAAAGCTATTTTCTAGGGCTACACTGAATATTTTTAAAAATATTCACAACTATTTCTGAGGGTATGAGGACCAGTCCCAAGTGATTGGGCTGGTCTGAGAAGCCTTGGAGAATACTCAGGCAGTTTTCAAGAGCGGGACAAGGAGGGGGCCAAAGGGAGCCTGGGGGGAGGGAATGAGACAGGGAAGAGGGGATGGGAGCCTAGTGGGGGCTTAGGGGTAGAGTACTCACCCTCCACAGGGCATCCAGTGACACATGGCTTCCCCCTGGGGTGGATACATTTTTTTAAAAGGGTGGGGGAATCTGGGTATGCTCAGAAGGGTCATATGGAAAGCTCTGAGCATGCTTGTTCAATTTCTGGCAGTTTCTGAGGGCAAGGGTGAGGAGGGGGCCAGAGGGAGCCTGTGGGGGAGGGAATGTGCCAGGGTGGGGTCCTAGCGGGGGCTTAGGGGTAGTGTGCTCACCCTCCAGAAGGGTTCTGGCAATACGTGGCATCCTACAAGGCTAGGTAATTTTTTTTAAAGGGGGGAGAGGATCTGGACATTCTCAGAAGGGCTAAATGGCCCCTTCTGAGCATGCTCAGACATATCCAAGGTGGCACCCTGCCAGCACCATCTTGGAAAGGTTTGAGCAGGCTCAGAAGAGGTGAATGGAAAGTTCTGAGCATGCTTGTTCAATTTCTGGCAGTTTCTGAGAGCGAGGGTGAGGAGGGGGCCAGAGGGAGCCTGTGGGGGAGGGAATGTGCCGGGGTAGGGGTCTAGCGGGGGCTTAGAGGTAGTGTACTCACCATCCAGAAGGGTTCTGGCAATACGTGGCTTCCTCCAAGGCTAGGCAATTTTTTTTAAAGGGAGGGAGAGAATCTGGACATTCTCAGAAGGGCCAAATGGCCCCTCCTGAGCATGCTCAGACATTTCCAAGATGGCACCCTGCCAGCACCATCTTGGAAAGGTTTGAGCAGACTCAGAATGGTCCATTTGGCCCTTCTGAGCATGCCCAGATTTATTTAATTTTTAAATGTACCCAGCCCTGGAAGAAGCCATGCATTGCTGGACACCCCCCCCCCTTCCAGAGGGTGAGTACCCCTGAGACCCTGATAGGCTCCTGACCCTCATGCCCAGGCTCCCCCTGGCCTGTTCTCTCCTCGGCTAGCAGGGGTCAGGGAAAGGGGAGCCTTCATCTAGCACCTGCCCTTAGCCAAGGTTTTCCAAGGACTGAAGTTTCGAGGCCCCATCCTCAAAACTTCAGACCTCAGAAAATGGAGGCAAATACATCTGTTCTCAGTGTTTCTGAAGGAAAACTGAGGGCCAAGTTGCAGCACTACTATTTTCTGAGACTTGATAGCTGTTGGATATTTGTTGATGCATCCCAGAATGCAAGGACAATGTAGTTGGGTTTCAACAGCTGCACTCTTTATTCCAGTTCCAGAAGCCAATTCTCTAGTTGGCAGAATTGCCATAAGGCAATTTGGATCCAGTACAACAAATGCTAACAATTAATCCTAATGGTGGGAACTGACCTTGATGCACCCTCAAGTCCCAGTTCCCTATTTAGATGAACTAAACCTCACTTGAGCCCAGGCCGCACAACCTGGGTAAGGGAGGGCTATTAGGGATGTGTGAATGTGGTTCAGATGTTTATTTATTTATTTATTTATTTATTTCATAAATTTATACCCCGCCCCTCCTGCCACGCAGCTCGGGGCGGCTTCCAAAGCTCGGGCAGTTTAGAATTCAGCCCAAACTCGGTCTGTTCAAACGTCCGAACCGAACATCCGAACTGAACTCAAAAATGGCCGAACAGTTCGGTTATGTTTGGGTGGGTTCGGATGAGTTCGGGGTCGGGAAAAACTTGACTTTGGGTGGGAAAAATGTGACTGGAAGGGGGAGGCAGCTGAGGAGCAGACTTCCTGGCACCAGGGGTGGAGACCAGGGGTGGTCCCAGGGCCAAATGATACCGATAGCGGAAAAAATATTCGAATTTGGTCTTGATTTTTGTATCGATAGTGCTATTTTCAGATGTTTGGCCGAGTTCAGCCAAACCAAACTCCACCGAACCGAACCGCTGAACCCGAACTCGGGTTTCAAACCAAATGACTGAACATCCAAACATCTGAACCGCATTCTGTTCCCACATCCCTAAGGGCTGTGCTGTCCTTTGCAGACAGGAGAAAGGAGTCAGGTGCCGTAAGACCATCTGGTCCCGTTGGTCCTACCAATTCACCCCTCCTAGGGACACAACCCCAGTGCTTGCTGCACCCTTGTTCTGTGCCAGGCGTCATTTCCCCGATCTCATAAGGAGCTGACTCAACTGTATGCAAACTGTTCAAGAAGCAACTTGCAATCAGTACTGGACCCCTGCACAAAGGGACAGCCAGCACAGCTCAGTTAACCCCAACCCCCACCCTAACTAGTCATGAAACAGCCCTCTCAGGCTATCCTTCAAGACAGCCAGGTATTAGTCGGTGCCCTCCGGGGACAGGTGGATCCCGTCCAGGCGATAGAGTTCCAGTCTCGCATGCGAGATCTGAAAATGTGCACCGTAGCTATCACCTTGGTCCAGCAATCACTTTCCCACCTCTCTGTTAATTTTCTTACATCCCTTGTCTATCTTACCTGGATTAACTGCATGTGAGCAAACTAAATGCTCTATTAACTTAGTCCAATCAATTCAGGTAGAAGGAAAAAGTTTCTTCACTTCCAGCAAATCAGACTTAACTTTAATTATTAACTGTATTCCTTTCAGCTGTGACAGATCATTCTCCCCTAAGTGCACTACCATTAACTCTGGGTGAGGCCCCCTTTCGTTAGCCCCAAGGGAAGACAGTAGCTGGTGCCAGCACATACCATTGTGCCCTTTCCATACAATCTCTCCACTCTGGCTGAGAGTCCTAGCTGTGTTCCCCACTGAGTCTTCATGGCTCTCTTGACTGACCAACATATGAAACTGTGGCTGATGATCCACAACAGCCTCATGCAAGGGGGCACATGTGGCACCTGGAAGTAATGACACAAGAATTAATGTGATTGTGGGAGGTTTAGAACGTACGATCTATACACCCTGGACTGCCAACACTCACTCAATCCCCTTGATATCCTGCTCTGGCAAGCCCAGGGCTGCAGCAAGAATGCTTTGCTCCTCTGCAACTTTAATGCCAGATGGGAAAACCCTTGTGGTTTTGTAAAAGGTTTTTTTCTTGATGCTCATTAAGTCAGGCCTAATGGCTGCTATGAGATAGAGCATTTTGGAATTTAACTGATTTTTAAAAATATATATATGCAGATTTAGTTGCTGTTAGTGTGTGTTGCTTTGATTTTCTTGGATACTTGCTTGTTCTGTTTTAAAGTGGAGAACTCTTTTGCCTATGTATGGAAGCTTTCTGCTTGGTCAGTTGCATATGGATGTGAGCGGTTTGGAATTTTACTGCTACTTCTTCCTTTATGTTTTGCTGTAATCCTCCAATGTTTCTTCATGTTGTGGAGAAGTTTTATATGGAGGGAGTTCCCATTGGGAGCAACCATCGAATGAAACTTTGCTACCTTAGTCTAAAACATTTCTTGGTTGTTTTGTCTCTTTTCTCAGTCTCAAGTTATTTATTAGGCGTGGCTGTAGGCCATTGCAAACTTGTCTCTTTTAATATTGACAGACCTACCCAAAAATACATTTCCTGGGAGGGATGGAGGGTTAGATATTTAAAAACCCTTTCATTTCACCTTGAGTGCAATTCTTGGGTGAAATATATCACATGATAGTGAATCTTAGCTGAAGTCCCATAGAAGTTAATGGGACTTGTGATAACTGTGAGCATGAATGTGCATTATCCTGCAAGAGATTGCACTGTTAATGTGTTTTCATTTCTGAAAAGGCAGAACTTGAACCCTGGGATTTGCTGCAGTCACCCAGCAGGTTAAATGTAGGGAGGTGCGAAAAGACTGGAGTTCGGAAGGTCGGACGTTTGGGCATTCAGACTTAAAACTTAGTTCAGGTTTGTGGCTTGAGTTTGGTCCCGCGGAGTTCAGAAAGTTCAGCCACGGCAGAGGCTTGGGGTGCTCCAGGGGTGCTCACTGGGGCATAGCATGCCATCAGAGACACAGCAGCAGGAGCAGCAGCAGAGACCAGGATGGCTTGGGGCTTGGCACCTCGGGTTGCCTGTGCAGGCAGACTTGGCGCTTGGCCCCCATGGGGGCATGGCCAACCGTCTAAGACCCAGTGGCAGAAGCAGAGGCCAGGCATTGCAGGCTGCCAGGCATTGGCAGAGCAGCAGCAGAGGTCTGGGCCGGCCTTCATTGCTAGCACCCCTACTTGGCCGGAAGTTGCAGGCTGGCTGGCATCGGTGGAGCATTGGCAGAAAGTGAAGTGGAACAACAGTTCTCCCTGCATAGAACATAAGCCCCAGAACTCTGACGGTGGGTCCTGGAGCTGGAGTGGCTGGATGATGGCTATTTCTTGATGCGGTGGAATAATGTCTCCCTGTGAGCGGAATGACGGCCACAGAACCCTGACGGTGGGTCCTGGGACTAGAGTGGGAGCTTCTGGATGACGTTGATGGACAGCCCTCCCTGCCTGGAATGTAGGCCCCAGAACCCTGATGGTGGGTCCTGGAGCTCGAGTGGATGGCTGTTAAGGATGTGAGGACAGGGTTGGGGGTTTGGTGTTCAGTCTGAACTCGAGGTGTTCAGGCCATTCGCAAACACCCTGAACCGAACTGCCCCCCCCGCCCCGCCTGAACTGGCTGAACAAAGTTCAGATTTCGAACCCATTTGGGAAGGGGACAGGGGGGAACCTAGTTTTTCCTCCCCCCTCCAGACTGCTTGGGTGGAAGGGGCACCAGGACTCACCTCCCCCCACCACCCTGCCCAGTCTGGTAATTTTTTATTTTTTTTAAACCCACCCTAGGGATCGACCTACCTGGTGGTGCCGGGGGTCTGACCCCGGGTCCAGTGGAAGCAGCGGGTCTGGCTCTGGTGGGGCTCCAGAGCACCGCCAGAGCTGAAGATGCCACCACTGCTGCCGCAAGACCCAGGGTCAGAGACCCTGCACCACCAGGAGGGTTGATTCTTGGGGTGGGGTTAAAAATAAAAATTTACCAGGCTGGATGGGGGTGGGGGGAGGTGAGACCTGGCACCCCTTCCACCCACGCAGCCTGGAGGGGGGAGTGAAAACTGGGTTCCCCCAGCCCCCCCAAACAGGTTTGGTGAAACTAAACAGGTTCAGGCCAAACAGCCTGAACCCAAATGGTTTCGTGGGAGCCGAACCCTGAACAGGCCAAACACCGAACCTCCCAGTGTTTGCACATCCCGATTGGCTGTTTCTTGATGTGGTGGAATGATGGCTCCCTGCTAGCAGAATGATGGCTGACTAGAGTGGCAGCTTCTGAATGGCATGGATGGACAGCCCTCCCTGCCTGGAATGAAAGCCCCAGAACCCTGACGGTGGGTTCTGGGACTGGAGTGGCAGCTTCTGGATGAAGTGGAATGACAGCCCTCCCTGCCTGGAACATAGGCTGTCTGTCATTGGTAGAGCATTGGGAGACAGTGAAGTGGAATGACAGCCCTCCCTGCCTGTAACAGAGGCCCCAGAACCCTGACAGTGGGTGCTGGAGTAACTGGCTATTTCTTGATGCGGTGGAATGACAGCTCCCCATGAGCGGAATGACGGCCCCAGAACCCTGATGGTTGGTCCTGGTACTAGAGTGTCAGCTTCTGGATGATGTGGAATGACAGCCCTCCTTACCTGTAATGTAGACCCCAGAACCCTGATAGTGGGACCTGGGGCTGGAGTGGCTGCTTCTTGATGCAGTGGAATGACAGCTCCCCGTGAGCGAAATGATGGCCCCAAAACCCTGATGGTGGGTCCTGGGGCTGTAATGACTGCCTTTTTGTTGATGAATTTGAATGACAGCTGCCTGTGAGTGGAATGACCGCCCCAGAACCCTGACGGTGGGTCCTGGGACTAGAGTGGCAGCTTCTGGATGATGTGGAATGACAGCCCTCTTTGCCTGTAATGTAGGCCCCAGAACCCTGATGGTGGGACCTGGGCTGGAGTAGTTGCTACTTGATGCGGTGGAATGACAGCTACCCGTAAGTGGAATGATGGCCCCAGAGCCCTTATGGTGGGTCCTGGGGCAGGAGTGGCTGGCTGTTTCATGATGTGGTGGAATGATGGCTCCCCATGAGTGGAATGATGGCCCTAGAAGCCTGACAGTGGGTCCTGGGAGAAGAGTGGCAGCTTCTGGATGAAGTGGAATGACAGCCCTCCCTGCCTGTAATGTAGGCCCCAGAACCCTGATGGTGGGACCTGGGGCTGGAGTGGCTGCTTCTTGATGCGGTGAAATGACAGCTATCCATGAGAGGAATGATGGCCCCACAGCCCTTATGGTGGGTCCTGGGACTGGAGTAACTGGCTATTTCTTGATGTGGTGGAATGACAGCTTCCCGTGAGTGAAATGATGACCCCAGAATCCTGATGGTGGGTCCTGGTACTAGAGTGGCATCTTCTGGATGAAGTGGATGGACAGACCTCTTAGCCTGGAATGTAGGCCCCAGAACCCTGATGGTGGGTCCTGGGAAAGGACTGGCAGCTTCTAGATGAAGTGGATGGACAGACCTCCCTTCTTGGAACACAGGCCCCAAAACTCTGATGGTGGGTCCTGGGGCTGGAGAGGCTGGCACCCCTACTTGGCCGGGTGTTGCAGACTGCCAGGCATCGGCGGAGGAGTGACAGAGGCCTGGCCAGGGCTTGGTGGGTGGCACCCCTACTTCACCAGGCATTGCAGGCTTGCATCCTACTTGCCAGATCTGAACAAGCTCTTCTGCAAATTTGTTAAGCCTTGCCTGGTGGTGAATCACATGGCCACCCAGTAGCAGACATTGGATTTATATTTTATATTTATTTATTTCTGAATTTCTACCCCACCCCTCCTGTAAACAGCTCGAATTTCCGGGGCACAGTACCCATGGCACAGCAGAGGCGGCATTGGCAGCAGCAATAGACATTGGATTATCTGGTCGCAGAACCTGTGACACAGTAGAGGCATCATTGGTATCAGCAGGAGACATTGGATTGCTTGGTATCAGAACCCATGGCACAGACAGCAGAGGCAGCAGAAGTGGACATTGGATTGTTAGGGCACAGAACCCATGGCACAGAAAGCAGAGGCCACATTGGCAGCAGCAGCAGAGATTGGATTGCCCTTTTGCAGAACCCATGGTACAGACAGCAGAGGCAGGATTGGCAGCAACAGCAAACATTGGAGTGCCGGGGAACAGAACCCATGGTACAGACAGCAGAGGCAGTATTGGCAGCAGCAGCAGGCATTGGATTGTCTGATCTCAGAACCCATGGCACAGCAGAAGCAGCATTGGCAGCAGCATCAGACATTGGATTGCCCAGTAGCAGAACCCATGTCACAGACAGCAAAGGCAGCATTGGCAGCAGCAACAGACATTGGATTTCTGGGGCACAGAACCCATGTCACAGACAGCAAAGGCAGCATTGACAGCAGCAGCAGACATTGGATTGACCGGGCACAGAACCCATGGAACAGAGGAGATGGTAACAGCAGGATTTGTCTGTGTGCAGAACCCATGGAGCCAGGATGGTAGGATTTGCTAGGGAAGACCTCCAGAAAACGGCAGCAGCAGGATTACGTGGGCACATTTGGATTTGTCAGGGCAGAGCACCCATTGACCATCAGACAGCAGCTGCGGGATTACCAGGCCAGTGGGACACATCACCCATGGTTACCAGGGCAGGCAGACAGGCACCATGGCATGAGAGGCAGGCAGGTTGGGGCAGAGTTTCAGCTTTGCCCACAGGGCGGGCAGACAGGCACTTTGGCATGAGCATCGGAAGGCAGACTGAGGCAGGGTTTGACCTTGGCAACCTGGGCAGACGGGCAGACAGGCAGACCGTGGCATGAACATGGGAAGGCAGACTTTGATCTTGGCAACCTGGGGAGAAAGAACACAGGGAGGGGTAAAAAATAAAAATATCTATCTAATCTAATCTGAATAAATGAAACTATGGAGGTAAATGTGTGGAAATGGGTGAAATAGGAGGAGGATGGCAATGGATTGGGAGGTACACAAACTGCTGGGAGAGGGAGACTTCTGAAAACGCCTGCTGACAGGATCAGTGGCTAGCTCAGAAGGAGTTGGAAGGGGGGAGGGCAATGACTTTTGTTATTTGCTGCACCTGCCTTACCACAAGCCCCATTGACTCCATGCAGCCTAGCCCATGGCCAATCACAGACTGCGAAGCCAGTGGTCTGAGGAAAAGAGGGATGGTGATTGGGCAGGCTGGCTGCTAGTCCAAGCCTCTCCACCCCTGGCACCAGGAAATCTCCTCAGCTCCCCCCCCTCCCTAGGCCTGCCAGCCCTGTTTTTCCTGCCCAAACTCATCCAAATGTGCCTGAATGTGCCCAAACTGTTCGGCACTTCGGTTCGGCCATTCTGTTCGGCCATCTGAACTGGCCGAGTTTGGTCCAAACATTGTACATCCGAACCACGTTCACACATCCCTAACATCAAAATAGGGCATTATTCTATGGAACAAGGAAAAGAAGTAGAGGCACTCCCAATCTGATTATAGCATGTTCATGAATGATCTGGCCTGAATACTAGTCTTCAAATCTCAACTCTCTACTCGTATTTAGTTAAAGCACTCAATGCGATCCTCTCTGTGCTCATAGATGATGTTGACTGTCCGCATATTGAAGTTCCAGCATGTTATAGGTGCTTTGGGGAGCCTTCTCTTCACAACCTCATCCAGAACTTCAGTCCTTTTTGGAGATGAACTGAAGAAATGAGGAATGCCAGACAGATCTTGAAATAAAATCCTTACTTGCTTTATTTGAGAGACAGCTTGCTGCATAATAAGATTCAACCAATGGCCAAAACAGTGACAAAAGTGTGTGTTTGGGTATATACATCCTTTATCTGCCTCTGGACTTCACCATGCTCTCCATGCATCATGCTTGGGCCTGGACTTAGGGGCAAGCCCCCTAGGCCCGGGACTTGGGTGGAGTTTTCTGGGGAGCAGCAATCCTGACGCCCGCCCAACCCCGCTTCATTTTTTTCCCTGCACAGTGCCACCCGCATCTGAAGCCTGCTGCCTGGGAGGGCTCAGGGGACTGCTGCCTGGCCTCATAGGGGCATCCCCGCACCTGGGCTGAGATAGATGGACTAGAGGAGGCCCGGATGGAGTGCACCCATCATCTACCTCTGCCGTATGCCTGCTAGTAGTGCTGCTGCAGGTGCAGCAGCAGCCGATCAGACGGGGAGATAAAGCTGTTTGTAAACAAACAATTCCTCCCCATGTGAGTGATCAGAAGGCTGTTGCCTTGCAAAGAAGGTTCTTCGAGATGGCTCCTAACATTCTGACAACTGAATTGTGCATGGCATGCTCACCATATTCAAATAATAGACCATGTGATGGTCTCAAGCTCCTTTAATATAAAAAGTACTCTCCCTCTCAGAATGACAGTTTCTTCCAACCCTTTCTAGGAATATAAGAAAATTTCATGCGGGGCTGGAAGGGTGGGTGTTGTGAGAATGTTAGGAGCCATCTCAAATAACCTTGTTTACAAGCCAGAAATCTTCTGTTCTTCTTCAAGTGGCTCCTCAAAGCCCATTTTTACACAGCTCTGCCAGCTCAGGGACTCTGTGATCATGCCGGTGCATGGGTAGGGTGTGTACATGGCCACACACACATCCCAACACACACCCACACTCATCTGAACCCACAGAGCAACCGCCATTTCCCCCAGTTGCTCTGTGTGTGGGGATAAGTGGGAGGTGGTGGGGATGTGTGATGTGGGTGCATGCAGGCACCCCCACTCACCATGGATGCGCACACCATGTCGTTCAAATGGGGATCCCCTACCCATGAACATGCAGTGTGGGGACTGGGCTTGGCTTCGGGGCTGTCATATCTGGGCCTTGAACTCCCAGCCTCGGGGGTTGCCCGAGATGCTTGCTGCCTCCTGCACCACTGGGGCGTTACTGAAGAAGGTGGTTTCCCTCCCTGCCTTGTCATTCCCTCTTTTCCTTCCAGCTGTGTCCCGTTGCCCCTGATGGGGGGGGCGTGGACCCAGCTGCTCCAGCCTGATTGGCTCCTTAGGGTATTTAGGGCTACTGGGAGCTGGGGCAGGTGCGGAGCTTCAGTTCATTCCCCTTGGCTTGTGTTTGGTTCTTGCCCTTTGCTCTCCTCTCCTCTCCTCTGCTGTTTGTCTTCTGCTGGGGCTTCTGTCTGTATTGGTGTGTGTTATGCCCTTCCCAATCCTCTTGTGTGGATACCTGTTCTGCTTGTCCTCCTTGTATGTTGAGGGGTTTCTTACCTAAGTTCCTTTCCCCCTGTTGATTGTCTGCACATGGTGGATGCTGGTGGGTGCCTGTTCGCCCTCTGTCTGGTTTTGTGTTGAGTGGCTCCCTTCCTCCCTTGAGACCCCCATAGTCTGTCTGTCTGTTAATCTGTTTGTTGGCCTGAGGGACCTTGCCCGCTGGTCACCTTTTGTTTCACTGGGAAATCCCCCCATTGCCTCTGCCTCTAGCTCCCCTCGCCTCTGGCTCCCCTCGCCTCTGGCTTCCTCCGTTGCCTCTGCCTCTGGCTCCCCTCACCTCTGACTTCCTCCGTTGCCTCTGCCTCTGGCTCCCCTTGCCTCTGGCTTCCTCCGTTGCCTCTGCCTCTGGCTCCCCTCGCCTCTGACTTCTTCCATTGCCTCTGCCTCTGGATCCCCTCGCCTCTGGATCCCCTCGCCTGTGGCTTCCTTTGTTGCCTCTTCCTCTGGCTTCCCCTCTCCTGTGGCTTCCCTCGCCTGTGGCTTCCTCCGTTGCCTTTGCCTCTGGCTTCCCCTTGCCTCTGGCTTCCCTCGTTGCCTCGGCTTCTGGCTTCCCTCGTTGCCTCGGCCTCTGGCTTCCCTCGTTGCCTCTGGCTTCCCTCGTTGCCTCAGCCTCTGGCTTCCCCTCACCTCTGGCTTCCCTCGTTGCCTCGGCCTCCCCTCCCCTCTGGCTTCCCTTGTTGCCTCGGCCTCCCCTCCCCTCTGGCTTCCCTTGTTGCCTTGGCCTCTGGCTTCCCTTGCCTCTGGCTTCCCCTGTGTTGATCCCTTGATCCCTGTCTTCCAGTTCCCATCCCTGTGTGTTTCTTCCCTGTCCCTCCACCTCGATGATGAGTCGTATGCCNCCCCCCCCTCCCTAGGCCTGCCAGCCCTGTTTTTCCTGCCCAAACTCATCCAAATGTGCCTGAATGTGCCCAAACTGTTCGGCACTTCGGTTCGGCCATTCTGTTCGGCCATCTGAACTGGCCGAGTTTGGTCCAAACATTGTACATCCGAACCACGTTCACACATCCCTAACATCAAAATAGGGCATTATTCTATGGAACAAGGAAAAGAAGTAGAGGCACTCCCAATCTGATTATAGCATGTTCATGAATGATCTGGCCTGAATACTAGTCTTCAAATCTCAACTCTCTACTCGTATTTAGTTAAAGCACTCAATGCGATCCTCTCTGTGCTCATAGATGATGTTGACTGTCCGCATATTGAAGTTCCAGCATGTTATAGGTGCTTTGGGGAGCCTTCTCTTCACAACCTCATCCAGAACTTCAGTCCTTTTTGGAGATGAACTGAAGAAATGAGGAATGCCAGACAGATCTTGAAATAAAATCCTTACTTGCTTTATTTGAGAGACAGCTTGCTGCATAATAAGATTCAACCAATGGCCAAAACAGTGACAAAAGTGTGTGTTTGGGTATATACATCCTTTATCTGCCTCTGGACTTCACCATGCTCTCCATGCATCATGCTTGGGCCTGGACTTAGGGGCAAGCCCCCTAGGCCCGGGACTTGGGTGGAGTTTTCTGGGGAGCAGCAATCCTGACGCCCGCCCAACCCCGCTTCATTTTTTTCCCTGCACAGTGCCACCCGCATCTGAAGCCTGCTGCCTGGGAGGGCTCAGGGGACTGCTGCCTGGCCTCATAGGGGCATCCCCGCACCTGGGCTGAGATAGATGGACTAGAGGAGGCCCGGATGGAGTGCACCCATCATCTACCTCTGCCGTATGCCTGCTAGTAGTGCTGCTGCAGGTGCAGCAGCAGCCGATCAGACGGGGAGATAAAGCTGTTTGTAAACAAACAATTCCTCCCCATGTGAGTGATCAGAAGGCTGTTGCCTTGCAAAGAAGGTTCTTCGAGATGGCTCCTAACATTCTGACAACTGAATTGTGCATGGCATGCTCACCATATTCAAATAATAGACCATGTGATGGTCTCAAGCTCCTTTAATATAAAAAGTACTCTCCCTCTCAGAATGACAGTTTCTTCCAACCCTTTCTAGGAATATAAGAAAATTTCATGCGGGGCTGGAAGGGTGGGTGTTGTGAGAATGTTAGGAGCCATCTCAAATAACCTTGTTTACAAGCCAGAAATCTTCTGTTCTTCTTCAAGTGGCTCCTCAAAGCCCATTTTTACACGGCTCTGCCAGCTCAGGGACTCTGTGATCATGCCGGTGCATGGGTAGGGTGTGTACATGGCCACACACACATCCCAACACACACCCACACTCATCTGAACCCACAGAGCAACCGCCATTTCCCCCAGTTGCTCTGTGTGTGGGGATAAGTGGGAGGTGGTGGGGATGTGTGATGTGGGTGCATGCAGGCACCCCCACTCACCATGGATGCGCACACCATGTCGTTCAAATGGGGATCCCCTACCCATGAACATGCAGTGTGGGGACTGGGCTTGGCTTCGGGGCTGTCATATCTGGGCCTTGAACTCCCAGCCTCGGGGGTTGCCCGAGATGCTTGCTGCCTCCTGCACCACTGGGGCGTTACTGAAGAAGGTGGTTTCCCTCCCTGCCTTGTCATTCCCTCTTTTCCTTCCAGCTGTGTCCCGTTGCCCCTGATGGGGGGGGGCGTGGACCCAGCTGCTCCAGCCTGATTGGCTCCTTAGGGTATTTAGGGCTACTGGGAGCTGGGGCAGGTGCGGAGCTTCAGTTCATTCCCCTTGGCTTGTGTTTGGTTCTTGCCCTTTGCTCTCCTCTCCTCTCCTCTGCTGTTTGTCTTCTGCTGGGGCTTCTGTCTGTATTGGTGTGTGTTATGCCCTTCCCAATCCTCTTGTGTGGATACCTGTTCTGCTTGTCCTCCTTGTATGTTGAGGGGTTTCTTACCTAAGTTCCTTTCCCCCTGTTGATTGTCTGCACATGGTGGATGCTGGTGGGTGCCTGTTCGCCCTCTGTCTGGTTTTGTGTTGAGTGGCTCCCTTCCTCCCTTGAGACCCCCATAGTCTGTCTGTCTGTTAATCTGTTTGTTGGCCTGAGGGACCTTGCCCGCTGGTCACCTTTTGTTTCACTGGGAAATCCCCCCATTGCCTCTGCCTCTAGCTCCCCTCGCCTCTGGCTCCCCTCGCCTCTGGCTTCCTCCGTTGCCTCTGCCTCTGGCTCCCCTCACCTCTGACTTCCTCCGTTGCCTCTGCCTCTGGCTCCCCTTGCCTCTGGCTTCCTCCGTTGCCTCTGCCTCTGGCTCCCCTCGCCTCTGACTTCTTCCATTGCCTCTGCCTCTGGATCCCCTCGCCTCTGGATCCCCTCGCCTGTGGCTTCCTTTGTTGCCTCTTCCTCTGGCTTCCCCTCTCCTGTGGCTTCCCTCGCCTGTGGCTTCCTCCGTTGCCTTTGCCTCTGGCTTCCCCTTGCCTCTGGCTTCCCTCGTTGCCTCGGCTTCTGGCTTCCCTCGTTGCCTCGGCCTCTGGCTTCCCTCGTTGCCTCTGGCTTCCCTCGTTGCCTCAGCCTCTGGCTTCCCCTCACCTCTGGCTTCCCTCGTTGCCTCGGCCTCCCCTCCCCTCTGGCTTCCCTTGTTGCCTCGGCCTCCCCTCCCCTCTGGCTTCCCTTGTTGCCTTGGCCTCTGGCTTCCCTTGCCTCTGGCTTCCCCTGTGTTGATCCCTTGATCCCTGTCTTCCAGTTCCCATCCCTGTGTGTTTCTTCCCTGTCCCTCCACCTCGATGATGAGTCGTATGCCTTCCTAGACCAGCTTAGCTGGTACTTATGTGGAGTGCTTTATCTCCTGGATATCAGAGAGCAGCTGAGAGGTTCCCTTGCTAATCCTGTGTTTCCCCATTTGCCTTCCCTCTTCTTCCCCTCCATCCTTTCCCTAGGCTCCAACCCTGGAGCCTGACAGGGGCGGAGTTTGGGGGCAGTAGCCTGAAAAGGGCCTTGGGACGCAAAATTCCTAAGTCAAAATTCCGAACACTTGCTTCATCATAGCTCTGAGCTATCAGTTTCTGTTTGTCACAGTCCTCTGGGAGAGCAGGACTGAGTTTTTCAAGCAAGACTGCAGTAATTGTTCCTGCACGAGAGTCTGTCAAGTACGTGAAGCTGAATAAACATTCCGTGGTTAAACCCCTGCCATCAATGTATCAAAAAATCATTACTGACTGGCAGTGGGTTGAGACATCTGTGGTGTCATCAGCTTCGATTGCCACAAAATCTGCATATTTAATTTCCTGAATTATGAAATCATGAGCAATTTCCAACATGTAGTCCACAAGTTAGTTCTGCACAGTTTTTGAAGTCCCCTTGAAGACGGTTACAGTCTTCAAATATTGCTCTAAAGTCCTCTCAGCAGTGGCAAGCAAATCCACAGCACCTCGAAACACTCCTGGATTTACAGATCCCACACTTTCATCATGTCCATGCAGCACCAATTCAAAGGCACCACAGAACTTTATACAATCAATTATTCTGTAAAGCAAGTATCTGTTGTGCTCAGCATCCCCATTGTGTTTACATACAGCCGCATGGTAGCCTTCACCAGTCTCTCTGCAAAACATGCTTCTTTTCCTTCTCAGACAGGTGCTTTATGTCCTTTACTCCAGTCTTTGTCTATGCTGCATCATCACCAAACAGCAGACAAAGAAAACAAAACAACCAGTTTTTGGAAACACTGACACACAGCCACCACAACTTCTCATACCAGGAAGTGTTGAATCTGTGTGTATTGCCTTTCCCTCTTTCCTGTGAAGCTTGCTCTATCTGCAGTTCAGGATGATCAGGTCCTAGTTGCTTCACTTGCAGTTTCTCCTCAAGACAGCGTAGATAATGGCTTTGCAAGAAGTGATATTCACTGTCAAGTAGCTGTGCTAGCCAGGTCTGTTGGTTTCTGTGGTAGAGCTATTTATGAAAATATAAAGAAGAGGTCATCCGTTATCTACAAAAATCATTTAGTATGGCAAAGAGATAACTGCCACTGCACAATGTATGTTGACACTAAGGCTGACTGCATTGGACAGATATAGCCACAATCGGGTCAGACAGGCAGGGTGAAGTTGACAAGGTGTGTGAGAGAAGCTTTGTTCCTCAAAGTTCCCCAACATGGAGATGACCCGGAATATCAAAGCATTCAAGGAAGATATCTTTGCAGACAGGTCTACAAATAGGATTTTTAGTAAATGCAATGCCTAAAACGAGGAATCCCTCCTCCCTTATTTAAAATGAGAATGTCTCCACTTCTACATAGATTGGAAGGATTAGAGACAGCAGCATAGCAATACCCAGCAGCAAGATAAAATCAGCCCAAATAAAGGGGCCTTTCCCCACCACACCTGAGTAGGACTGGGGGGGGGGGGAAGAATAAAAACCACATTTAAACCATGAATTTCTTTGCCCCCCACAAAACCTCAGGCAAGAAGTCATATACAACCACAGGCAAGAAATAATAATAAAATTACTTTCTAGCAGGGACCAGCTGCAGGCAGAACAAAACAAAACCAATTCAAACCATACTTTTTTTGTGCCACACAAAAAAAACAAAGTTGAAAGTTCATTGTCAGGACACACACAGCAAGGCACAACATACATTCAGGCAGCATTAATTTCCAACAGGATTGGGGGAAGCTCCCAGCCTGAGCCCTTGGTTCCACATCCAACAACCATAAAACAATGTATTGTTGCATAGATTTAGTTTAAACTGTATTAAGACTAAAAAACCAGGCAGCCACAGTGGCTCATCCTCACAAGTTAATTTAAATTGACTTAATTTGACCCCTTCAATTATCCTAATTTAAGTGGGAATTGACTTAAATTGTCCCACTGCCAACCCACACAAAACCAAATCCCCAGGAGGAGACACAAAATACAACTACATAAAGCAAGAATAGAGATTGAAAGATTAGAAAAAGTTTTCCTGCTGCCAGGGAGGGTCAAACTACCACCAAA
The DNA here is from genome assembly GCA_003113815.1 of Sphenodon punctatus. Lineage (NCBI taxonomy): Eukaryota > Metazoa > Chordata > Lepidosauria > Sphenodontia > Sphenodontidae > Sphenodon > Sphenodon punctatus. Next base: position 296,586 of record QEPC01010906.1, read on the forward strand.
CCACAGTCCAGTTGAAAACTAAGGTTCCCACCACCACCTAGGGAGTGGGGGACTAAAAAATCACCCCTCTAAAAAAAAGTACCACCATACGGCAAGCAAGCAATTCGATTTTTCCCTCAAGTTCCTTCCTTCCCCTCCCCACACAATAAAAGTATTAAGTATTAACTCATTACTAAATAAATAATTAACTACACCTTTGTAACTAAGCCAAGCACATGCACCTGAGACCTAATGAGTTCATGTATGTATCCTTGTCTCTTCCTCTGTTCCTCCCCCCCTCCCCCATTGTCTCTCTTAGATTGTAGTCTCCCTGGGGCAGGAACCATATCTCTTACAACTATAAAGTGCCAGTTACATTGCTGGCACTATATAAATGCTTAATAATAATAATAATAATAATAATTAATAATTAATAACAACTTTCTTCCTCCTTGAGGCTCCCATTCCCATTTCATCCACCTGTCCCAGGACCAGTGTCCTAATCAGGGTCCCTCACAAGCAATAGTAAAAGTTCATTATTCACCACAGCAGCAAGAAGGAATCAATCATGGCACCAGCAGCAAATTTATAAATAAAATAAATTCCCTATCATGGCCAGGCCAGGCACCAAGGGCAGCTGAACAGCACAGCTAGAGCAGCCTCAGCTCAGACAGCACACACATAGCCTGCAGCAGCAGCAGCTGCCCCAAAACCCAAGTCTCAACAACTGAAGCCGAACACAAAAACGGAAGCATCTGGACAGGTACAGTAGGTAGGCTGAGGCAGCAGCAGGGGAGTGCAAAAACCCTAGTTGGCAAAAACTCTAGCAGGCCTGCCAGCCCAGCCAGCCAAAAAAATGGCACCAGCCTAGAAAGTTTATTTCTTCCCCTCCCTCACAACAAAATAAAAGCATTAACATAACTCCCCTTCCTGAGGGCTGACTCCCAGTCTCATTCCATCCAGACAGTGTCCCAGAGGTCAGGTCAGGGGTCCCCAGCCCCCCTCCAAAGCAGCAAGCATTAGTAAAATTTCAGTACAGCAGAAAGGAATCAATCACAGCACCAGCAGGCAGTTAGTTTATTTATAAATACAATTAATTCCCTAGCAGAGCCAGGCCAGATCCCCGGGGACAGCACCATGAGAGCTTAGTTGACCGCGCGCACCCACACACACACAAACAGCCTGCAGAAGCAACTCTAGCTGACCAAAAAACAAGCCTGAACAACTGAAGCCCCACACAAGAGGGACAGGTAGGCACTAGGCAGGCTGAGCAGCAGCAAGGTTTGAGGAGCCAGGAGAGGAGGCAAAAACCTGAGTATGCCAGCCAGCCAAAAAAATGGTGTCAGCCCAGAAAGTGTCTTCCTTCCCCTCCCCTCACAAAAAATAACAGCATTAACTCGCTCCCCTTGGGGGCTCCCAGTCTCACCCACCATCCATCCAGTGTCCCAGGTCAGCTCCCTCTTCCAAAGCAACAGTAAAAAAGTTTAGTACTACTCACCCCAGAAGAAGGAAATCACCAGGCAGCAGCAAATCAATCTCAGGGTCAAACCACACGCCAGCAAGAACTCAGCTCAGGAGAACTGAGCATGAAAATAACACATTTTTTAAAAAGGCAAACCCCTGCCCCACACCACACAACAAGGGGGGAAGGTAGTAGGCACGAGGCTGATGCAGCAGGCAGAGCCAGACCAGAGACAAACTCAGGTGAGCAGACAGAAGACAATTACCACGGACCAGCACAAAATGGTGCCAAAGCCCAGCAGCCAGCACTTCCAGCAGCAGGGTGTGGGTGTGAGAAAATGTGTGCATGCTTCACGCACTCCAATCCAGACCTACTCCTCCAAATTAACATACAGCAGGCTGAGTGACCGGCTGGCTGCTTAGCAGCACCATCTCCAGATTGCCCCTGTCCCCGAGAGTGGTGCACTGCAGTGACACACAGCTCACTGAGCCCTGCCTGGGGGTGTTTGACTCGGGTGCCTAAGTTTCAGCCCCAATAGGGACTCTGATAATACTGCCCTCTCTGGTCAAAAAATGGAAGTTGCCTTGAAGGTGCCTGCAGTATGGGCTAGAAAGACATATGCCCATACCAGGAAACATCATAATTTGTCCCTCACTGGCTTCCTTCCTGTTCCCTCACTCAGCACCGGAGCACCCGACCCATCCACAAGCACATGTCAGCTAACTCCCCTTCCACTGACACTCCCTCCTCCTCCCACTAGCTGCTAGGCCCATCCACAGCCTCCAAGTTCCCTGCACAATGCTGGCTGATGCTGATGCTATTTTAAGCAGTTGAGAAGCACCACTGCACATGCACACAGAGTGACAGCGTATGCACAGTTATCAATGCCTCCCAAACCTAGAAGTGCAGGTGCGCAAGCATCTTCAAAACAGTGGCAGCACTGCTCCGGGTCTGGTGGCATCAGGAGGGATATTGGAGAAATATATATATATTTTTAAAGCTAAGTAGCGTGATTGGGGAAGGGGTACCCTGGGGGCCAAGAGGGGGAATCGCCCCTGATGCCCTAGGAGGCACACTGCACCTGGTAGGTGAGCAGATGGAATGACAGACAGAACAAATTATCTTATGCTTAGCTCCATGTCTTTCTCCTGCAGACAGATGATTTCAGATTCAAAAGGCAAACCCTTTGTTGGATAAGACTTCAGGAGAGACTCTGGATTAGATGCACGCCAAACCCAGGTGTTGAACATGCAGTCTTTCCCCAGAGGTGCACATTCTGCTGACAACACGGGATGAAATGCGTTCTGTGTGGGTTTACTCATTGTATATTCTATAGAATGTGTCAAATTTTAAGTGACCCTTCCCCCAAGTAGCCCAGCCCACCACTCTACCAGCCTAAAAGTTCACCAGCTACTACTGCATGACACTCGCCAATGTAATGGAACTGGAACACTCAGGGCCTTTTTAATTGTGAGGGATTTTTCCTGCAGTTTAAAACTGCAGCTCTGGTAAACCCCCGCAGGGGTGGGGAGGGGGCCTTTAGACATGCCTATGTAAACCGGAAGTCACCTGGGTTCCATTAGAAACAACAACGCCACATGACTCCCAGGTGTTTTGAGATATGGCCTAGATAAGACCTTGATTATTGGGGTCTTATCTAGTCCACATCTCAAAACACCAGGGAGTCGCATGGTGCCTCGCATGGTTTCAAATGGTGCCCAGGTGACTTCTGGTTTACAGAGGTGTGTCTAAAACCCACCACCTACCCCATGGGGATTTCCCAGAGCCCCAGTTTTAAACTGTGGGAGAAATCCCACACATTTAGAAAAGGCTTTCAGACATGAAGGTAGTACCTCGGAAAGGGCATGGCATCAACCAGCCCTGGCAGGTGAGTCAGAGAGCATCTCAGTAGGGTGGAGGCTGCTGAGGAAGCAAGATCTGAGGGGAGAACTCTGCTCTGGTTAGGGGCTGAAGAGAATGGGGTAGTCAGGGCCTGAGGGGCCTGCCGGGACAAGCATTGAAGTAAGTAGGGATTGCCTATATCTGGAAAGGCGGGGAGTCTGCTGGGAGAAGGCAGTCATCAGACGGGGCTTCTGGAGGCTAGGGAATCCTGGACTAAGGGACCTTGGGAGCCACAGAGAGCAGTTGGGACTTGTGAACAGCCAGGGAAGGCTGGAAGTTGTATTGGGTATAAGCCAATGTAACTAAATGGACATGGAGAATTAATTCCCTGGGGAGATTATGTTGAGTCAATCCCTGATCCTGAAAAGACTTACGGTTGGCAAATCCACCCTGCTACAAAGTGGTGATGAATGTGGGCAACCCCAACATTGGCCACCAAGCCATCTTTGTTGAAAGGTGATTAGACCTGCAGTAGGGTGCTTGGCAGTATATTGTGCAAAAGGAGGACTGTATCTGGTGGAGACAGAAACTGAAAGAGAAGCTGCAGTGAGGAGTAGCCTGGTGGATTCCCTGGGACAGCAGAACCCACAGGCCAGAAGCAGATGAGCTGGAGAGGCCCTGCAAGTCTGAGGCAAGTTGGCAGCAGGAGAACTTCACCCCTGTTGGAGACAGCCATTGAATCTGTGGGGACCAGGATTCAACCTGTACAGTGTCAAAATCTGAATCATGGGCAAAGCCTACACCATATTCTTGCCGAAGTGACATCTCACTCAGTGGGTGTGCAGTTATCACCACAAACAGCAGCAGTACTTTTGTATGCTGCAAGTGAGAGGTGAGTTATTACATATTATAGACTATATACTAGCTTACTCTTCACTGACAATGTCACATCTTAACATAGATTAGGAGGCCAAGTCATGGACCAGGGCACCATTGTGCTAGGCACTGTAAAGGCACAGAACCAAAAGACCATCCCTACCTACAAAGGGCTTATCATCTAAATAGTGAAAGATATTTAAATGTTCTGAAAAAAAAACGAATGACTTGTAGTTGGTGCCAACCATTCATTTTACCAGACGAATTCCTCCTCCTGTGGCTTCAGCTGTCAAGAACAGTTCTTTCTTTTTCACCCAGTCTCCACTGTGCACTGGCCATGAGGTGTCGAACTTTGACAGGAGAGGTGCCTGATCCTTCTTTACAGAGAGAGATGCCAGTAATAATGAGTCGGCAAGAGATCTATATTCACTAAATTATAATTTGAATCTGATGGGTGCACTAGATTGTTGGCACTCTGCTCCTCTCACAGGCAGAATTGAAAGTGCAGAAGGAAAACAACCAGCCTTGTGTCACTGCAAAGCCTTTCTTTAAATCTAATATTTAATATTAAATTTCTGAAAAAACAATATCCAAAGAAAGATGAACAATATGAAAGCTTTACAGGTTCAAGGTTAGATTCACCCATTTTACTATTCACTCCCACCATGTTTGACTTTGAAAATCTCAGGGAAAAAATAACAAAGGTCAACATACTTAATTGCAAAGGACTACAGTTTCACTTTTTGTGAACTCCTTTCACTTTTTGTGGAATATGTGAACACAGGGCAACAGATGTAAAGCAGAGAATTACACTGCTTCTTTTGCCTAGTACATCAGGATTAGGGCTGAAACGATAATTCTCAAAAACAGGAATTCCCATCGAAATCATGGTTCCTGATGCCGTCTTAGTTGAATCAAGAAACAATCAGTACTCAATAAAGTCTCAATCAACATAGCATTTCCCAATTTACACACATTAACTGAAAATCCACTTGCCGTTTACCACTTTTCTGTCAATTTACTTTTTTATGTAATATCATTTTTTCTGCACTCTATTCTCCATTATAATTCCTTGTCATTCATTGACTGATACACAGATTCCTTTACTAATCTCCAATATGGTTACAGATTGGTCAAAGGGGCAACAATTCTGATTGGTTGTCAGAATGAAATTACTGTCTGTCTGTCCCCAATTCAATCATGTCATGTAGCACACTCCTGCACTCGCTAATGGTGAAAACAAATGAGACAGTAGCAGCTTGCAAGTCACCTGTTTGTCAGTTCAGTAGCCACTAGATTTTCATCTACTTCTGCCTCGGGGCAGGCGGCCGGCTGCTACCAGACATGTCATCCAGAGAAGTTTGGTGATTCAATGTGTTCTAAGGCTCACCTAACTGGGCTAATCCGACCTAACGTGTGCCTTCCCATCTGCTAGTCCCTGCCCAGCCTGGCCACAAGGCGAGGTTCGAGAATTGGGCCCACAAGAGCATGCTCACCCCAGCTTGCTTAGCTTACTTGTACACAGAACCAAACCCCTGTAGGTGGTGTGTCTGAAGTAGATAAATGTATAGGTTTCACTAGATTCATTTAAGTGTTTCGTCTTGTTTTGTGATGATTTACAATATAGTGTCCTCAGACTCAATTTAATCCTATGCTCCTTTGTTGCAATTTCTTTTGGATTTTATTTCTCTTTATCATTGGCTATTTATCAACACAGCCTTAAACATACCAATCCACTCTCTTGTATGACCTGCTAGTCAATGTGCCCAAAAGAAAAAAAATAAATATCCAGCATCTTTGGTGAGGAACTACGGCAAACTCAATTTGCCTGTAACATTAATGAATTTAGAACTTTAAATAATAATGAATTGAAGTTGGGTTAATCATGATAATAAAAATGACATGTAATCACCTGTAGGAATCCATCATTCTTAACAAATTAAAAGGGACCTGTTATGGCAATTTCTTAGCATATAGCTGATTTTGGATGTTGTCCTTGCTTTAGTCATATAGCTTTGGTGACTTTCTAACTTTATGGCAGAGACATAGCTAGGTTGGAATGGGCCCTGGTACAGAGGATGGAATGGGGCTCTCCCATAATTTTTGTCACTTTCCAGGACTTTTTCTCACTTTCTGGTAACTTTATGACCATTTTACACCAGCACTTTGATGGCAATTTCCAGCACTTTCCCAGCGGTTAGCCAGCACGTTTTTGTCTCCACGGCCCTTGAGGGTGCACGCAAAACACACATGGATCTTGGCGCCGGCCTGTAACAGCCCCATTCAACTTGTGAAAAATAATGGAAAATAGCAAAAACAGCAGGAAAGCTGGTAAGTTTCTATATTATGTGAATCTCAGCGAGTATCCTGCTTCCAACAGAAGCAGCACTTGCCAAGGGTAGGGGACAGATCCACAGTACAGATCCATGATCTGGGTCCTCCTTTTCTTGAGTAAACCTGTTAAGCCCCCCCTCCCCGCCCCCAACCTCTATGTGACCCTCAGAGCTCATACTAATATTCAATGTGGCCCAAAGGACAGAAAAGGTTCTCCAGCCCTGTTGTAAACTGACAAAGTGCTGACGGACACTTACAAGAATTCCTGAAAGGTTGATATTTCCCTTCGGAATGGGAACACTTGCTTTTGTATCAGCCCTGCAGGGGACAGAGCTAAACCAGGGGGCGTGGCAATGGGGCAGACTTGTGGGCCCTGGTGCAGCTGCACTGCCTCTCCCTATTATAGCTAAGTCCTTGCCTCATGGATATTCATACCAAAAGTACTGTAGCTCCAGCTGCTTCCATAAAATGATGCTGGTGAGAAAAAATACAGCTAGAGCTATTTTCTGCGAGAGGAAGACTTTTTTGTAAAGCAAACAAAAGAAGAAAATGGAAGGAAGGAAGCTTAGTTTTTCATAATGAAGGCATCTCACAATCCAGAAGGGATACGTTGGGTTTGACTCTCTGATCGAGTGCGATAGAAGTAAAATATAGAAAAGACCTGTTTGGTCATTAATTTTCTCTCTCTGACAATGAAGACTGCTTTTTACAGTATATTTTCTAGTGTTCTGTCCACACCACTAAACAAGGCCAAAGATCTTTTTGGTTCTCATCAGCAGAGGAAAAGGTATGTATCTCCCAAGAGAAGGAATCTCTGGAACATTTGATTGTGTTTCAGGCGTTTCTAAATAAAAGGAGACTGAAGAAAAGAATTCAGGAAACTTGCTTTGTTCCCTCATATTTGACTCCCCGAAAGAAAGGTTTTCTCAAAGGAGGACAAGTTTATATATATATATATATATATATATATATATATATATATATATACTTTCACAGCAAATGGAGAAGGGCTTGATAAGAATGTCTAATCCAAATGAAGAATGCTTCCTAATTATCTCTGACATAGAAGAACTCTCAAATCTGATTCAAAAAGGGTATTTAAATAATTTAACTCAAGAAACAGTGGAGGAAAAGAAAACAGAAAAAGTGCCTGAGGTTAGATAGCTACCACATTGTAGCTTACCTTAATCTAGCCACAACTTTTTGCCTATTCTAGATGAGATCATTGAAGTGTTCAAAGTAAACCACAATGTGGAAGCCTAACCACACCTGACCTTCGTTTTTCAAGTGTAGGCACTCCCAGAAAAGAATTTGGAACAGGAGGAGATTGGGGACATGCTTTTAGGTTGCATTTTTACTGACCATGGTCCCCAATAGCATCACCAAACTTTGCTTCTGGTTTAGTACATGGATTACTGGTTTTTCCATGACATCTGAAAAACAATCTACTATGTGGTAATTCCAAAGTGATCCACAGTAGCAGCACCACACAAAAAAATTACCAGGGTGCCTCTATCTCAGATCAGGTTGGTGGTACCAGGCTAAGAGCTCTTCAGACATCATAAAAATGGCACCCTGCAGTAAACCAGAGGCAAATTCATGGTACTGCTGCTGGATTCTGCAGATTGCAATTGTGATATCTGAAACCACACATCAATAACTTGATAGTAAATGCTAGGGGTGGGAATATCGGTATCGGATAAATCTGATACACCTGATAATCAGGTATATCAGATTAATCCAATAATCTTATAAACCCCGGTATCAGCATACCGGATTTTTAACAATGGCTGCTTTACCGGTTTTTTTACATCGCGGCCATTGAAGTGAATGGCTGCAATGTACAAAACCCCGTAAAGTGGCCAATGTTAAAAATCCAGTATGCCGATACCGGTAAATCCGATATCGGGAAGATCCGATACCGGTAAATCCGGTATCTAGTATTCTCCCCGGTGTCCCATCCCTAGTAAATACATCTAGTTCACCACTTCTGGGAAGATATTATAAAACAGATGGAGAGGTGGAACAGAAGCCAGTAACTTAGAAGGTGAAGGAAATATGAAATTTAGGTCATACTCAGGATACCATACGTTTTTATACTATGTTGTTATCTATTTAGTAATGAATCTCTAGCAACAAGTGCAGGATCACCATATAGTTTAGCAGGCAAAGAGCTGGAAACTTAAACACTTCTGCATTAAAGCTGAAGTGATTTTACCCCATTGAAATCCTGCTGAAAAAGAGTTGAGAGTCACTTCTTGCTGCTTTGGAGAGCTGGTAGCAGCTCTTCCAGCTTTAAAGATCCACTTCCCCAGAGGGCAACTGAGGAAATTTATGACTCAAACTAGGGACTAGGAGATACTGACAGGCTCCGCTTGCCTTGGTCTTATAAAATAACAGTTCCAGTGTTGAATCAGTGTTATAATAACTCTGAAGTAGAGACCAGGGTTGGAAAGGCCATAGTTGGTGACAGACTGACAGCTGGGTGTAATTATAAGTGGAGGGGATGTGAGGAATGTGTCCTGCACAAATTCTCTCCCCTTACAATTCTAGAGATATAGGGGCTGAACTTATGTGGATTGACGCCCTCCTCCCCCCAAATTTTAGCCCAAGGTTACTCCCATGTAGAGAGTGTCTTTTCAGGATGTCCAGGACTCAAAGATTATTTCATATAAAACCATGTACATGTTTCCTTTCAACTCATTAGGAAGAAGGACTTCATCCCATCAAGTCCTCTCACTGCTTCCCAAATGCTTATGTAAGTTTTCTTAGAAAACAGGGGTTCTTACATTTTAACTGACACCTGGCAGGGAAAGATGAGACTGGGTGCCAAAGCAATTTTCAGCCAGGCTTTATGTAATAGTGTGTGGCCTCTGGAATAAGTCTTCTCAGGATCCACACCCCCACTGAGGCCAGCCCAAGAGGGATCTTATCATAAGTGTCCTTTATTCACCATATCAGTCCTTCAACATACAGAGTCCATATCTATATTCCCTTTAAATGGGGTCTCTCCCTCTGACTAAGCATAGTCCTTCCTATAGTCAGATGGTCCCCGTACATAGTCCCCTTGATACAGGTAGTAACTCAGGCCTCTCCAGCTGGACACAGTCCATCCTGCATCCAGGTAGCCAGCTCTGAGGCAGAGTCCTTCCTGCCTCCTACCTCACCCACAGCCATCCTCTCTACTGAGCTCCAGGTGGCTCAGCCTTTTAGCTTCTGGGCTAGCTCCCCACAACCAGGCCAGCTGGCCCTACTCAGGCCCTTGGTTGCCCAGTTCTGGAGCCTAGCCTAAGAATAAATGGCCATTTTTTTCAAGTTGGAGAGGGGAAAAATGACGGGGTACCTCAGGGATCAGTATGGGGCACCAGTGTTAGGATTTAGGGAATTAGCTCTCTTTGGATCGGGGGACCCACACACCCTGGTTTGCACATATGAGAGATTCACATAGAAGGGATCTTAAATCATAGTTATAGATTTATTTAGTTGTTCACACATTTATAAAGCCCAGTCTGTAATGATCCAGCAGCAGTTACCTAGCTATACAATATCCCACACCCAAAGTCAGTCTTACATGTCTTGAAAGCTCAAAACGGTGGATGTCATCTGTTAGGAGCAGGAGATAGGGTTGTAGGACCCCCTATGGAGGGGTCCCGGAAAGGGTCAACAGCCCACGAACACCAAGTTAGATGCCAAGCGCTGAGACAACGTTCTGGTCTCTGCTTCAGTCTTTTATAGTGTTTTGGGGAGAAGATGTTCTTCAGTATGCATATTCCAGGGTGCTTGATTGTGCAATGTGCTTGCTGGTATTCATCTTACAGAGTCTGGCTGTCATCTCCCTTTCCCATCCATCTGGAGCCTGGGTGCTAATGGTCACATTCCCAGTTTGTTTGTTAGTCAGGGTGGGCACTTGATAACAGGACATCTTTTTCCCTCCCTTCAGGCAGGGAGTAGATATGCCTTTATCATCTGTGCTGGTGCAAAAAGGGTGATGGCCGCTTGAATGGCTTCTGCTTGTCAGTTGGCAACTCCCTGAGCAGAAACATCTCCTCCTTCCCCTCCAGGCGTGAAGGAGATATTCTTCAGGGGTGTTCAAGCACCCTCTCATCAAGCCCCTTTGTTTTAGTCTTTGTCAGTGCTTTGTTCCAGGCTGGGTGCGGTTGGTCAGCAATATGATGCAAATCACTGGTCTTGCAAAACATGATGATGTGGTTGGGAGTTTGTGAAAGTCATGTGAGATTATTTTCCACACAGCCTACCTGGCTATTTCTAGAGATCCTGCCTACTGGATCAGTACAGAGAATTCAGAGCTTTGGTACAATAGTTATATGCATTTTCAAATATGGTCATTGGTTCCAGTATATTAATTCTCATAGTATATTGCATACAATCAAATCGTAACACCAGTATCGTATAACCTACTCATTAATGATCTGGAGAAGGGAGTAATGAGTGAGGTGGCTAAATTTGCAGATGACATCAAATAATTCAAGATAGTTAAGACCCAGGCAGACTGTGAAGCACTACAGTCATTCTGCATGACTAGGAGAATGGGCAAGAAAATGGCAAATGAAATTCAGTGTTGATAAGTGCAAAGTGATGCAGATAGGGGAAAAATAATCCTCACTTTACATACATGTTGCTAGGTTCTGCTGTGGGTTTAACCACTCAGGAGAAGGATCTTGGAATCATTGTGGATAGTTCTTTGAAGACAGCAGCTCAATGTGCTGCAGCAGTCAAAACGGCAAACCAAATGCTAGGCATTATTGCAAAAGGAATAGAAAAAAAAAGGGAAAGTATCATAATGCCGCTATATAAATCTTTGGTACAACTCCACCTTAAATATTGTGTGCAGTTCTGGTCACACCATCTCAGAAAACATAATAGAACTGGAAAAAGTTCAGAGAATGGCAACAAGGATGATGAAGGGATGGACTGACTTCCATATGAGGAGAAGTTCAACAGATTAGGGTTGTTTAGTTTTGAGAAGAGGTGATTAAGGGTGGATATAATAAAAGTTTTTAAAATCATGAGTGGTGTGGAAAAAGTAAACAGAACTGTTGTTTGCCCTTTCTCAGAATAAGAGAACAAGGAGATACTCTCTGAAGTTAAATGGCAGCAGATTTAAAACAGACCAAAGGAAGTACTTTTTCACTCGACAGACACAATATAGTTGTGGAACACATTGACAGAGGAGACAACCAGCACCTTAACTAGCTTTAAATAGAAACTAGATAAATCCTTAGAGGATAGAGCAACAAATGCTTACTAGTTAGGGCTTAATCCCCTGGCTACTGGAAGTTAGGAGTGGTTTACAGGAGATGGGTCACACTTCCATGACCTGTATTTTTGTTGACCTACAGGAGCTGGCTACTGTCAGAAACAGGATGCTGGACTTGACAGACCATGGGTCTGACCCAGCGTGGCGCTTCTCATGTTTGCCCAGCTGAGGTGTATTAAGGCACTATCCTACTCTGCCTCAGTGCCTCCGCCTCCCAGGCCTGCACTACCCTCGTCAAAGAACCAGGCTCAGTCACCCAGCCTGTACCTGCTACACCCTGCTTTAGCAAAAACATTTCTGCATTTAACAACAGGACTGTTCCTGTGTCAAAATACATGTTTAAGATGTGCTTGCTGTGTATTTGTTGATGTGGGCTAGCTCAAATCATTTCTTGGATAGAGTCATGCAAGAGAAATTGATGTTCCTTTTAGAACAAAAATGAATAACAAATAATATACTTATGAATATTAGGGATGTGGTAATGCGGTTCAGATGTTTGGAGTTCTGCCCAAACTCAGCCAGTTCAGATTATTATTATTATTATTATTAACAAACATTTATATAGCGCCAGCAGTGTACCTGGCACTTTACAAAGTAATAAAATAGACACGGTCCCTGCCCCTAGGGCTTACAAT
>QEPC01010906.1:311442-321893 GCA_003113815.1 Sphenodon punctatus
CTGGGATGCTATCTCAGAAGTCCCAGTTATGTTGCTTATGCCCGCCACAGGGCCGCCCCCTATGCCCACCTCGAAACCACTACCAATTGGTCCTGTAAAGCTAGACGCTTGCAGTAATGTGTTTGGCCATTGAATGTGTCTGTCAGTCTTTGGGGTTGCTCCACATCCTTCCTCCTACAGTCTCTCTCTCCCCCTGCCATGCCTCTGACCGGCACTGAATATGCTGATATTCATCTGAATAATGATCTTCACAGGGACAACATCAATTGCTTATATAATTGGGTTCCTTTATCAAAATCTCCTGTACATTTGCTAAAATGGCAGGAAAGGTATTTGATACATTCTTGTCAAATATCCTGTAAACAGAATGTAACAGCTGGAAATGTATTTTCAGGTTAATGTCTTATACCCTTGGAACCCTTTATCCACTCTTTCCTAAAATTGGAAGACATATTAAGGATATGGAGGTATGTAACATGCACAAGTTTCATGAATATTGGGTGCAAGATAAAGAAGTTGTAGCCATGAATGTGTATGGAGCTTTTCTTAAAACCACAACATTCAATTGCTTCTGAAATCGGTTTCCTTTATCTAATAATTCCAAAGTTAGGTATATTTGGTGCCCTCCATTGGGGGTACAATCTCCCTAAATTTCATCAAAACATAATAAGAAACACAAATGTTATGGCCAGAAATATGTTTTTTAGTTTTCTCTTTTTATTTCAAAAACCAAATGTCATTTTCAGTTTCTGATTGCACCAAACTAAAGATCGAACTAATTCCGACGGAACCTAATATCGAATATGAACTCAACATTCGACCTGAATGACCGAACAACCAAATATCTGAACTGACGAACTGAACACAGCCGAACCGAATGGGCAAACCAAACGGACAAAACAAACGCAGCCGAACCCAATGGCCAAACCCAAACTGTGATCTGTTCACCCATCCCTAGTGGTAAGGTGGGCACAGCAAGTAACAAAAGTCATTGCCCTCCCCCCTTCCAATTCCTTCTGAGCTAGCCACTGATCCTGTCAGCAGGCATTTTCAGAAGTCTCCCTTTTCCAGTTTGTGTTCCTAATTCATTGCCATCCTCCTCCTATTTCACCCATTTCCAAATATTACCTCCATAGTTTCTTTTATTTAGATTAGATTAGATAGATTTAGGTGTTACACCCGGCATCAAGAAGCAGCCACTCCAGCCCTAGGTCCCACCATCAGGGTTCTGGGGCCTACATTAAAGGCAGGGAGGGCAGTCCATCCACGTCATCTAGAAGCTGCCACTCCAGCCCCAGGACCCACCATGGTCAGTCAGGGTTCTGGGGTCATCATTCCGCTTACAGAGAGCCGTCATTCCACCACATCAAGAAACAGTCACTGACTCCATCCCCAGTACCCACCATCAGGATTCTGGGACCTACATTACAGGCAGGGAGGGATGTCCATCCACTTCATCCAGAAGCTGCCACTCTAGTCCGAGGACCCACCGTCAGGGTTCTTGGGCTGTCATTCTGCTCACAGAGAGCCATCATTCCACTGCATCAAGTAACAGCCACTCCAGCCCCAAGACCCACCACCAGGGTTCTGAGGCCTACGTTACAGGCAGGGAGGGCTTTCATTTCACTTTATCCAGAAGCTGCCACTCTGGTTCCAGGACCCACCACCAGGGTTCTGGGGCCGTCATTCCGCTTACAGAGAGCCATTGTTCCACTGCATCAAATAACAGCCACTTCATCCCCAGGACTGACCATCAGGGTTCTGGGGCCTAAGTTACAGGCAGGGAGGGCTGTTGTTCCACTTCACTGTCTGCCAATACTCCACCGATGCCAGCCAGCCTACATTCCAGACAGGGAGGGCTGTCATTCCACTGCATCCAGAAGCTGTCACTCCAGTCCCAGGACCCACCATCACAGTTCTGGGGCCTACATTCCAGGCAGGGAGGGCTGTCCATCCACGTCATTCAGAAGCTACCATGCTAGTCCCAGGACCCACCATCAGGGTTCTGAGGCCATCATTCTACTCACAGGGAGCCATCATACCACTGCATCAGGAAATAGTCAGCCACTCCAGCTCCAGGACCCACCATCAGGGTTCTGGGGCCTACATCGTAGGCAGGGAGGACTGTCATTACACTTCATACAGAAGCTACTGCTCTAGTCCCAGGACATACCATCAGGGTTCTGGGGCTGTCATTCTGCTCACAGGGAGCCGTCTTTCCACTGCATCAAGAAACAGCCAGCCAGGGGGTCGACTGGGCATGCACGACTGAAAGGACGTGTGCGGCAGAGCTCCAGTGATCCCGTGAACTGAAGGCCAGATAAAAAGCGCCCAAATGAAGAAATATCCCCTAAATAAGTGAACATTACATTGAGGAATGAACAGGGACAAAAAAAAAAAGCTGAAAAAACAATAGACAAGTTTTACCCCCCGCAACGCAGAATGAGAAGAACAGACACCGGCCTGTACAAAATGGTCGATGGAGCAGAGAAAGGCACGCAGGGGGAACCGGAGGCTTCAGAACAGGTGATTATCATGTTTAAATCCATTAAAGCTGACCTGGCTATGAATAAAGAAGGCATAGCTACAATTAAAACAAGTTTGACTGAAATTAAAGCTCAGATGGAGGGGATTAATAAAAGAATGGCAGAGGCAGATTCAAGAATCAGTGATCAGGAGGACAGAGATAATCTCCAGGAGACTAGAATAGTGCAATTGGAGGATGCGGTGCATGGAGTTAAACAAAAACTTGAGGACTTAGAGAACAGATCCCGTAGAAACAATCTCAGATTCTTGGGGATACTGGAAGGAAGGGAAGGCAGAGGAGTGAGAGAACTGGTGGCAAATGTACTCAAGACAGTTTATGTGGAACAGTCAGAGCTTCATGAAGTGGAAATTGAAAGGGCTCACCGTTCCTTGAGGCCAAGACCAAAGGATCCAGCACCCCCGAAAGTCATAATAGTTAAATTTCTGAGGTTTCAAGACAAGGAGGCTATCCTCAGAGCAGCTAGAACCATGAGGGACATGCACTTTGATGGCAGTAAAGTCTCAATATTCGCTGATGAGACAGTACAAAGAAGAAAAGCATGGTGGAAACAAATGGACAAACTTAAAAACATGGGGAAGAAAGCTCAAATCCTGTACCCAGCAAAATTATCCTTCATTGATCGAGGTAAAAGGAGAAATTTCAACGAGGAGTCTGAATTGGAGTACTACATTGAAAAAAAATTAAGACAAGGTCCTAGGAGCCACAGAGAAGAAGAGGCTGTTTGACTCTGAGGTAGACTTATAAAAGCTCTGCCAAAGTTCACAATACAAAATGTGGGCAAAGAAAAAAGGTCAGAAAATGTACAGTAATGAACATGGGATCAGCTGGTAGCGAAAGCTGGCGAAACCGTTTCTCCTATTTAGGGGACACACATACACACACACACACCCGAATTGTAAAATAGCAGTGAATTGAAATGTTAAATTTTTATAGGTTATGGTTTGGCTTACAGTTAATGTTAAGAATTGATGTATTACTTAGTGTAAAGAGGAAAGGTCAAGATTGGGATATTTGTGCACTGTGTGTAAAACAAGCTATAGACATGCTCAACAGAATTACTGGTAAGAATCTAGTTAAGAAAGGCGGCTGCAACAGGAAGAAAGGTGTAGCAAACCGGTGGGCCCTTTCATTAGGGCAAAAGAAAAGAGGGAAAAATAAAAAAGGGCAAATAATCATAATCAGCTGCAGGGTTCATGGCTAACCTTAAAGTATTATCCCTAAATGCATGTGGGATGAATAACCAAGTGAAAAGGAAAAAGATTTGGCAGCTGGTAAAACAGGCACGATTACATATTTTTGCTTTGCAAGAAACCCATCTATTTAGAGTAGATAATAAAAGATTTACAAATAAGGACTATAAAATAATTTACTCCAATGGGGAAAAGAAAAAGGCAGGGGTATTAGTAGGCATTCACAAAGAACTAAAACCACAAATACACAGTGTATACAAAGATGAGAAGGGAAGGATCTTAATAATAACTGTTCAAATACAAGGGGAGGTATACACTATTGTTAACCTATATGCCCCTAACTCTAATACAGAGGAATTTCTGATAGATACACTGGCACTGATTTCGCAGAAAGCAGAGGGCAAAATTATAATCTGTGGGGACTTTAACGGCCCGTTATCCCCCCTGGATCAATTCAATAAAATAAAATTGGACAAAAAGCAGGAACAGGTAGTTAAGAAGATAGAACAGGGAGAATGGAGGGAAATATGGAGAACAATACATCCTAATAAACAAGAATTCACTTTCTACTCGAACCCCCACACTACAGCATCAAAAATTGATCATATGCTAGTTCATAAAGTCCAAATATCGGAATGTAGTAACTCTTTCATACAGATAGTACCCTTCTCTGACCAAAATGCAGTGGTAGCAATTTTCAATCAAGAGGACAACAAGAACAATAGTAAACATGATAGTGGGTTAAAATATTTTTATTTTAGTAATAAATGGATACAGGAGGAAATAAAGAAGGCAATACAAGAATATATTCAATTCAATGATTTGCCGGGAACATCACCACAGACACTGTGGGAGGCTGCTAAGGCTGTCCTTCGGGGGCATTTTATTTCATTAGGGTCACACCTAAAAAAAGAAAAAAGGAAAAACATTAGTGAATTATATCTGCAACTTAGGCAGTTAGCTAAGCTACCCAAACTAAATGCAAGTAAAATTGCAAGCCTTAAGAATCAGATAAACTTAATAGAAACTGAGATAATAGTCACTAAAATTAGATACACTAAAGCTTTTTACTATGAGAAAGCCAATAAAGCAGACAAAGTACTAGCATGGCTTACACACAAAAAAAGACAAAAAATAAACATACCCTATATACAAAAAACACGTGACTCTGAAATATTAACGGGTGCAGCTAAAGTCCAATGTTTTGTGGACTTCTACGAGTCACTATATGGCAAAGAAGACCCCCCAGATGAGTTAATTCAGAGAGTATTGCAGCAAGTTAAGCTACCACACATTACAGCTGAACAAAGAGGTTATTTAAACCAACCTGTCACTCTAGTGGAAGTACAAGGGGTATTTAAGCAGCTACCAGGGAATAAAGCAGTGGGACCGGATGGCTACACGACTAAGTTTTATAAAATATTCTTAACGCAATTGGCCCCGATGCTCACACAATGCTACAACTCATTTCTTAAGTTACAGACTATGTCGAAACCTTTATATGAAACAAATATCGCCCTATGTTCCAAACCAAGGAAAAACCTGGAGCTATGTAGTGGATACAGGCCTATTTCACTACTAAATGTGGATGCAAAAATATTCACAAAAATCCTGGCGAATAGACTAGTTGAAGTTATGCAGCGTTTGATTTCACAAGATCAGACCAGATTTATGTCAGGGCGATTGGGCGTGGATAAAGTCAGGAAAATTGTAAATATAATACACCATGTCAAAAGAAATAATAAAATAGCGGCGATGATTTCACTCGATGCAGAAAAAGCTTTTGACATGGTACAGCACAGATACCTGCTGGCTATTATGGAAAAATGGGCATAACGGGAGCTTTCGCAGACTGGATTAAACTAATGTATAAATTCCCGACTGCTAAAATACTCATTGATGGAGTTCCCTCCAGAGAAATAAGTTTGAAGCGGGGTAATAGACAGGGCTGTCCTATATCCCCTTTGTTGTTCAATATAGCAATTGAATCTTTGGCCATTATGATAAGAAACTCAAAGCACATAACCGGAGAGGAAATAAAAAATAAAGAATACAAGGTGGCAATGTACGCAGATGACATGTTAGTTAGTTTGACAAATTTGCCGAAATCGGTACCGGTCTTAGTTGAAATCATAGAACAATTTGGTGTCGCCTCCGGTTATAAAGTAAATATAGAAAAATCAAAGATGTTGCTGTTTAATGAGGATAGACTTACTGAAGAGGAACTGCAAAGGTCAACATCGTTTACAATAGAAAAGGTGGAATTAAAATATTTAGGAATCACTGTCACAAAAAAATCTTAAAGACTTATATAAGGCTAACTATTTACCACTTACTTATACAAGGCTAACTATTTACTATTAGAGGAAATTAAGAAGAAAGAAGCATGGAAAAACTTCAAAGTTTCATGGGTGGGGAGGACGAACCTAGTCAAAATGATGGTATTACCTAAATTAATATATACTTTTTTTGCGTTGCCAGAACAAGTGCCTGGGAAATTTTTTGGAATATTGAATAGAGTGATATCAACAATGATTTGGTCGCATAAAAAAACGAGATTAAAAAGATCAGTACTTTATACCCAGACAGAAAAAGGGGGCATGAATATGCCTGAATTTAAGCTAGATTACTGTGCGTCAGTGTTAAGAGGAATAAAGATATGGTATCACAATTTTGACACACCAGATTGGTTGGGAATTGAAAAGGATTACTGTCAAATCCAAGACTTCAAATACTTCCTGACTGATAGCCTAGATATAAAAGTTCCTAAAAACAAGGATCACCCAATCGTCCATATAGCTTTACAGGTATGGGAGAAATGTCTAACAAAGGCTGAGATAGATAAAGAAAAGAATCCCTATACTCCAATCTTTGGGCCATGGGCAAAAAAGGGTGGGATACCAGACAAAGTAATAAAAGAGTGGAAAAAGAAAGGTCTTAGATTTGCCACTCACCTGTCACCTAAAATCAAAAATAAATTTAACTCTAGACAAGACAGACTCTTATATACAAGAAAAAGATAGGAGATTGAAGTGGTATTATACGGGGACGCCAGCTATAGTCATATGCTATCCAGAATCTACAGGGTACTGAAAAAAATATTTAATGAACCTGATGAGGGGTATGTCAAGAAATGGGCAAAGGAATTAAATGTTGAAATAGAAAGCAAAAAAATCCAGGCTATATGGAATGGAAGGAGATGCGGGTAGGCTCTGGATCATTAGCGGTCAGGGAACCACAAATTAAAGCTGCGTATAGGATATATTTTACCCCTGAACAACTACATGGTATTAATAAGAACTACTCAAGTAAATGTTGGCAAGGTTGTGAAGCGACAGGGACCATGTTGCATTGTTGGTGGGAATGTCCTGACTTACAGGACTTTTGGATAAAAGTGGGCCAATACATGAGTATAGTAGCGCAACAGCAAATTCAAATGCAGCCAGAGTTTGCGAACGTGGGAATTTCCCCGGAACTGCAGATTACAAAGAAAAGAAAGTTGGCCTGCCAGCAGCTTCGTCTTGCTGCCATCCACACGATAGTTTGTAATTGGAAGTCGAAATAGAAACCTGCAATGCATAAATGGTGGCAAAGACTTTGGTGGGCTTTAACAATGGAGCGTATTCAAACCGAGATACACCAAGACTTAGAAGGCTACTACACTACTTGGAACAGTGTCTGGAACTTATTGCAGCAGCATGTGGACATGTCTGAAAGCAGTATAACAATATGTCTAACCAAAATATGAACAAATGTAGAGATTAAGAAATACAGAAGTTGATGTAAATGGACCAACACCGTAACGGGTGTCTCCTGAACTGGTCCAATTTGAAGAACTGTAATTGTGTATATAGTTCCTTTTGCTTTTACTGTGTGATGTTTAACTTTAAGGAAAAATAATAAACATATATACACACAAAAAAAAGAAACAGCCAGCCACTCCAGTCCCAGAACTCACCATCAGGGTGCTGGGGCATATGTTACAGGTAGGGAGGGCTGTCCATCCACATCATTGAGAGCTGGGGTGGGGACAGCTGCCAAGTCCATCAGCAGCTGTACGACATGGAAAGTGGTGTGACTTTCAACTTAAAGCCACGTGCATGTTGGGGGAAATGATTGCGCTTGATGGGCAGCCCTTCTCGGTAGTCAGGGAAATGGGATTTAGGTGCCTGATTGGCTTCCTGACCCCCCAGTTTAATATGCCCTCACACACCACCATGAGTCAGGCTTCCACTGATGCATGGCAGCCTGCAATGCCTGGCCAAGTAGGGGTGCCAGCCACCAAGCCCTGACCGGGCCTCTGCCGCTGCTCCGTTGATGCCTGGCAGTCTGCAACGCCCAGCCATGATGTTGACTAGAACTGGAGAACCCAGCATAGAGTGAGCAGAACTGGAAGCCTGCCCGCCTACAACGCCCAGATGAGTAGGGGTGCCAGTCACCAAGTCCTAGCCGGACCTCTGCCGACTGCCGCTGCTCCACCGATGCCAGCTGGCCTGCAATGTCTGGCCAAGTAGGGGTGCCAGCCACCGAACACTGGCCGGGCTTCTGCTGCTGCTTCACCGATGTCAGCCAGCCTGCAATGCCCGGCCAAGTAGGGGTGCCAGTCGCAGTTACTGTGCCCTGGCAATTCAGTGTCATTGTCGTCGTCTGCTGCTGCTGCTCCTGCTGCTGCTGCTGTTGGTGCTGATGCTGCTGAGGCTGATGCTGATGCTGAGGCTGAGGCTTCTGGTACTTCACATCAGCCATTTGCTCCTCAATTTTGTAGATGGGAATACCTCAGATGAGTGCACCGGTGGGCAGGTACTAGGTGTCCACGAGACTCACCACTGGGTAAGACTTGACCAATTTGTATAAGAGCTTATTGAGATCTGGCAAGTAGGATGCAAGCCTGCAACCCCTGGCCAAGTAGGGGTGCCAGCTACCAAGCCCTGGCCGGGCCTCTGCTGCTGGTCCACTGATGCCTGGCAGCCTGCAATGCCCAGCCAAGTAGTGGTGCCAGCCACCAAGTCCTGGTCGGGCCTCTGCCACTGCTCCATCGATGCCTGGTAGTCTGAAATGCCTGGCTGTGATGGTGACTAGAACTGGAGAATCCAGCATAGAGCAAGCAGAATTGGACACCTGCCAGTATGTCTGTTTAAGATATTAAACAGCCCAAACCCCCACTAGGCCTACCCTTCACTTCAGAGGGGGTAACATCCACAACAAAGGACACATACCCGTCCAAGTCCAATTGCCCCACATGCCACGTTTCTTAGAGCAAAATAATGTCAAAGGATCTAATGAAACAACCAATATCACTATCCATTAATTTGGTTTTCCAACACAAAATGTTCCAAGAAACTATAGAGATAAAAGACTTCCTTATGGGGCCTGCCCATTATTCCTCCACTTCATCTTCAGTTGCAAAACCCAATTGGTTTGAGGGGAGATCAAATTCCTCCATCCCCAATATTGAGGGAGAGAGAGGAGATTCAGGCAAAGGATCCATCTTAACTGTACATAATACTGAAGTATCAGAATCAGTATTACCCAACACTGTGCATGTCCACTTCCCATGTGCCAAAGCGCCCAGGGAAGTGACCTCATGCTGAATATTTTGTGACACAACTTCTTTTACCTGCTCTGTTACTAAGACCACTTTCCCTTGAGAATGTTACCCTTCTAAATACATAATAATTGCAGGCTGCAAGGCATCGGTGGAGCCATGGCAGAGGTCCGTTCCGACCCGGGCTTGGTGGTGGCTGGCACCCATATGGGGCCAGGAATTGCAGGCTGGCATCCTACTCGTCAAATCTCAACCAACTCTTCTTCAAATTGGTCAAGTGGCCTTGCCCGGTGGTGATTCACATGGCCAGCCAGCCACCTCCTGCCATGATGGTGAATAGAAATGGAGAACCCAGCATAGAGTGAGCAGAACTGGAGGCCTGCCAACCTGCAATGCCCAGCCAAGTAGAGGTGCCGGCCACCAAGCCCTGGCCAGGCCTCTGCTGCTGCTCCATCAATGCCAGTCTGCAATGCTCCACCCCCTATGTGTGCCAGCCACCAAGCCTCAAGCCTTCCCGGTCTCTGCCACTGCTGCTGCTGGGTCTCTTTCTGCAAGCCATGACAACATGCGCAACTCCACTTTGGGAATTGGCAGGCACTACTTGGCTGGGCATTTCAGGTTGCCAGGCATCGGCGGAGCAGTGACAGAGGCCTGGCCAGGGCTTGGTGGCTGGCACCCCTACTTGGTCGTACATTGCAGGCTGGCAGGCCTCCAGTTCTGCTTACTTTATTCTGGATTCTCCAGTTCTAGTCACCATCACAGCAGGAGTGACAGGGCTACAGTCATGCCTGCCGGTGCCCAAAGCAGGTTTGCGTGTGTTGTCATGGCCTGCAGGCATAGACAGGCAGCCCAGCAGAACATCTGCTTTCAGCAGCCTTTGGGTGGGCAAAAGCATTGCTCATTTGTAGAAGAGGACAGGAGTCAAGAGAACCCAGTTCTAATTCCTGGTTTGGAAGACATTTGACCTCTCTGAATTTCAGCTTTCCTAGTTCTAAACCAGAGGGCTACTGTTCTGGAAGCTCACAGGAGAAAGAACCTGTATGGGAACTAGACTTGAGGTATGCAGTTCCTTGTTTGGTCCCCACTCTCCTGTTATTTTGATGTTTATGTAAGACCTGGCTGTTCCGTCAGGCCTTTGGCGAGGGGTAGGTGTTGGGTGGGTGGGGTT
>QEPC01010906.1:337264-349489 GCA_003113815.1 Sphenodon punctatus
GTTTGCTTGCAATGCAGCCCCGAAAGGGGCCAAACTTTTAAAAAGGGCTTGGACAGGCATTTGGTGGTGTAGCTAGCTACTAGGGATGCTGGTCTTGAGGGACTTGGTTTGCTTGCAATGCAGCCCCGAAAGGGGCCAAACTTTTTTTTTTTTTTAAAGGGTCTGTGTGCTTGGACAGGCATTTGGTGGTGTAGCTACTAGGGATACTGGTCAAATGGTCAAACTTTTAATTCCACACCTTGCTTCACTCTTCTTGTGAACAGAGGAGAAAGTAGGTAGGAGCCCAGCAGAAAAGAAGGCTGCAGACAACAAAGAAAACCCTTTGCCCATGTTCCCCACTGAACCCATCTCTTCCCCCTTCCTCTTTTGGGCAGCTCTTCTCGGTGGCCAGGGATATGGGGTTTAGGCGCCTGATTGACTTCCAGGCCCACCAGTTTAAGCTGCCCTCGCGCACCACCCTGAGTCGGGAGGTGGTGCCAGTCCTGTTCTGGGCTTTAAAGGAGTGAGTGAAGGAGCAGATGACAAGGGCGAGGGGTGCCACCATCCACTTCACCACTGACCAGAGGTCGAGCAGGAATGCACAGCACACATACCTGGCAGTGACGGTGCACTGGTGGCAGGACCCGGAGGCAGCGTTTGAGAGTGGCAGGAGGGGTCCCAAAGCAGGCTTCAAGCTAAAGTCATGGACAGCCCCCACTCTGCTCAGAACATCGAGGCAGCCCTCACTGGCATGGTGAGGGAATGAGTCACGCCAGGTGTGCCCTTCACCAAGGGGTATGTGGTGATGGACAATGCGGCCAACATACTGAGGGCAGTCCACAAGGGGGGGATTCACAAACATCCCTTGTACCACAGACACACTTCACCTGGTGGTCAGGGATGCTCTGGGCTTGGGGGATAAGGGAATTGGGACAGGCACCCTTAGCTCCCTGATCAAGCGGGGGAGGAATCTGGTCGGTTTCTTTAATTTAAGCATGAAGGGCAGCAACCTCCTTTGGGCAAAGCAGGCAGAGCAAGTCTCCCCAGTGCACCAGCTGGTGCAGGATGTGTCCACCAGGTGGAATTCGATGTTCCTGATGTTCGAGTGCCTTCTCGAGAAGAAAACCACCTTGCATCAGGTTCAACTGGCGACGGACAGTGGGGTACCTCCAGGGTATGATGGGGAAGAATGGGAGATCCTTGCTCACATGGTCTTCATGCTCAGACCATTCCTGGCCATGACAGAGACCATCAGCTCCTCCGTGGCCACCATCAGGCAGGTGACCCCTCTGGTCCAGAGTCTCCTGAGGAAGCTGGAGGAGATTCTCCAGGGGCAGGAACATGGCCCTCAGGGCAGGAAGCTGGCGGATGAGGCGGTTAACCTGGTGTGGCAGCTAAAGGCAGGGCTGAAGGCAGGTTCAATGAGCTCCTGCAACAGGCGGAATATGTTTTGGCAACCATGCTGGACCCTAGGTTTTAGGGCAGCGTGGCATGCCAGACACCACTGTATGGGCACTGGAAGGGTGAGCTGATGGAGAGGGTCCATCAGGTAGACTGGGCTCTGGAGGGTGCATGGCAGCAGCAGCATGATGCCCCTGGGGATGGTGGGGGTGGGAGCAGCCACCCCGTTCAGCCGGCAGGGTCTATCCCTGTCCCCAGCCCTAGAAGTAGAACCATCAGCAGCAGGCTCAGCAGCAGCAGAACCCCTATTGCCAGCACTAGCAGCTCATATGTGCAGGGCACAGCAGTGCAGGCAGCATGTCTGAAGGCAGTGGTGGAGGTGGTGCCCAGGCAGTTACGTGAGGGAGTATGACAACGCCTCAGCAGCAGTGGAGAGCTACCTGGAGGAGGAGACATGCATCAAACCCAGCAGCGATCCCTTGGCCTACTAGGCCCGCAAGACCAATGTGTAGCCGGTCCTAACCAAAGTGGCCACGGGTCTCTTGTCCTGTCCACCAACAAGTGTGCCCAACAAACTGGTGTCCTCCATGGCGGGGGACATTTGCTCACTGCACCGCCTGAGACTGGAGGCCAAGCTGGTGGAGCAGTTGCTGTTCCTTAAGGTGAACCTTCCGCTGCTGGGATTCCCTGAGCTGCCCCTCGCCATGGATTGATGGTGCAGGGGCTCTTCCTCAATCTGGGTTGCTTCTTCTGAGGTGCTGACCCTCCCTCCCAATGCCCAGTGCCTGCCCTGCCTCTTTCTCTCTGACTAATCTAGGGGTGGGACACCGGGGAGAATACAGGATACCAGATGTACCGGTATCATATCTCCCTGGTACCAGATTTACCAGTATCAGCATATGGGATTTTTAACATTGGCCACGGTACCGGATTTTTTTACATTGCAGCTATTGACTTCAATGGCTGCAATGTAAAAAATCCAGTACTGCGGCCAATTGTAAAAATTCGGTATGCCGGTACAGGTAAATATCGGATTTATCAGATTAAGACAATACACCAAAATACCGGCAATATCGGATCTCGGGAGAACCGGAATTCCCACCCCTACTGATTAGACAGCCTTGGCTGGCCTATCTGACTGACCTCATGATGCAGGGTGGCATTGGAAACCTCAAAGCCTACCAGCCGGCCTCTATCTAGACAATCTTGGCCCACCTGTCTGACAGGCTCTTTCTCTCATGTGTCTTCTCCAGCCTATCTGAGTGCCCTCCCAAGGTCCCAGTCTGCCTTTCTTACTGCCTCTCATGCCACGTTCCTGTCTGCCCACCCGCCCAGGTGGCCAAGATCAAACCCTGCCTTAGTGTGCCTTCCCATGCTCATCCAATGCTGCATGTCTGCCCGCCCGCACACCCAGATGGCCAAGATCAAAGCCTGCCTCAGTCTTCCTTCTCATGCTCATGCCACGCTGCCTGTCTGCCTGCCCACCCACCCAGACAGCCAAGATCAAAGCCTGACCCAGTCTGCCTTCCCATGCTCATGCCACGCTGCCTGTCTGCCTGCCTGCCTGCCCGCCCAGGTGGCCAAGATCAAACCCTGCTTCAGCCAGTCTTTCCATGCTCATGCCACGCTGATTGTCTGCCCACCCACCCAGGTTGCAAAGCTCAAACCCTGCCTCAGTCTGCCTTCTGCTCATGCCTAAGTGCCTGTCTGCCCGCCTGCTTGCCCAGGTGTCCAAGGTCAAACCCTACCTCAGCCAGCCTTTCAATGCTCATGCCACATTGCCTGTCTGCCCACCCACTCAGATTGCCAAGCTCGAACCCTGCCTCAGTCTGCCTTCTGCTCATGTCAAAGTGCCTGTCTGCCCTCCCTCTGGGCAAAGCTAAAGCCCTGCCCCAGCCTGCCTACCTCTCATACCAAAGTGTCTGTCTGCCTGCCCTGGCAACCCTGGGTGATGTACCCCACTGGTCTGGTAATACTGCTGCTGCTGTCTTCTGGTCCATGGGTGCTTTGCCCTGGAAAATACAAATGTGCCCAAGCAATCCTGCTGCTGCCATCTGCTGCTGTATGGGAGCTTTTCCTTGGAATATCCTACAGTCCTGACTCGATGGGTGTTGCACACAGCAAATCATGCTTCTTCCATCTCTGCTGTTCCACGGGTTCTGTGCCCAGGCAATCCAATGTCTCCTGCTGATGGGAATGCAATCTCTGCTGTCTGTGCCATGGGTTCTGTGCCCAGGGAATCCAATGTCAACTGCTGCTGCCAATGCTGCCTCTGCTGTCTGTGCCACAGGTTCTGTGTCCTGGCAATCCAATGTATGCTGCTGCTGCTGCCAATGCCGCCTCTGCTATCTGTGCCATGGGTTCTCTGCCCGGGCAGTCTAATGTCTGCCGCTGCTGCCAATGCCGCCTCTGCTTTCTGTGCCATGGGTTCTGTTACTGGGCAATCCAATGTCTGCTGCTGCCAATGCTGCCTCTGCTGTCTGTGCCATGAGTTCTGTGCCCGGGCAATCCAATGTCTGCTGCTTCTGCCAATGCTGCCTCTGCTGCCTGTGCCATGAGTCCTGTGCCTGGGCCATCCAATGTCTGCTGCTGCTGCCAATGCTGCCTCTGCTGTCTGTGCCATGGGTTCTTTGCCCCGGCAATCCAATGTCTTCTGATACTGCTGCCAATGCTGCCTCTGTTGTCTGTGGCATGGATTCTGTGCCCAGGCACTCCAATGTCTGCTGCTGTTGCCAATGCTGCCTTTGCTGTCTGTGCCATGGGTTCTGTGCCCAGTGAATCCAATGTCTACTGCTGCTGCCAATGCTGCCTCTGCTGTCTGTGCAATGGGTTCTGTGCCCCAGAAATCCAATGTCTTCTGCTACTGTTGCCAATGCCACCTTAGCTGTCTGTGCCACGGGTTCTGTGCCATGGCAATCCAATGTCTGCTGCTGCTGCCAATGATGCCTCTACTGTCTGTGCCACGGGTTCTGTGCCCTGACAATCCAATGTCTGCTGGTGCTGCTGCCAATGATGCCCCTGCTGTCTGTTTCACAAAATACCAATGTAAATGACTACACCTATAACAAGTACAAAGTTAATAATTAGTGACGCTTTTATCTAATTATATCACACTGGAGAAAATTTATACAATGCATGCAATAATGAAAAATAAAGTCAATGTATTTCCAGTGAGGACTGTTAGACTGCTGAAAATATAATTATACAAAATAAGCAGAACAGATTCATACAATGAGTACAATAATGAAAAATAGAGACAAAGATTTTCAGTAAAGACTGAATACTGAAAATGTAATCATACAAAATATCCAAAAATTCAGATCAGAGTAAATGTAAATACAGCACACAAATAGGTGTCAGTAAGAAGGATGGGGGGCAGTAAATGATCCAAAACAGAAAGTATTTCTCAATTAGAAGTCGCAAATAATGAAACAAAATGTACCATCTGATGTCTGTTTGTACATAATGCTTGTTAGTAAAAATCAAGGTTTGCTGCTGACTGCAGCTTCCTCAGGAATTTACAGAGAAATTTCTATTGTGCTTCTGCTGAAACGTTCCTACTGGGAATGTGCCTTATTCATATCCAGAGTGCAAGGAGATTATTCAGGTACCACAATTTCCTTCTCTAGTAATCAAATAATTCAACCAGTTGGTTCAACTGATAAAGTTGAAGAGTCCTGATAAAAAGGCTTCCATAGTCGTCCTGCTGCTAGTGAATGAGGCCAAAAGACTCTCCAGCCTCTGCTCTCTGTGGCATGGGTTCTGTGCCCGGGCAATCTGATGTCTACTGCTGCTGCCTATGCTACCTCTACTGTCTGTGCCACAGGTTCTGTGCTCCGGCAATCCAATGTCTGCTTCTGTTGCAAATGCTGCCTCTGTTTTCTGTTCCATGGGTACTGTGCCCCAGCAATCCAATGTCTGCTACTGGGTGGTGACATAATTCACCACTGGGTAAGGCTTGACCAATTGGCAGAATTGCTTGTTGAGATCTGGAGAGTAGGATGCAAGACTGCAACGCCAGGCCAAGCAAGGGTGACAGCCACTAAGCCCTGGCTGGGCCTCTGCCGCTGCTCCACTGATGCCAGCCAGACTGCAATGCCTGTCCAAGCAGGGGTACCAGCCACTCCAGCCCCAGGACCCACCCTCAGGATTCTGGGGCCATCATTCCGCTCACGGGGAGCAGTAATTCCACTTGTATGCAAGTGTCCCACATCCAGGCCAACCAGCCTGCAACACCAGGCCGAGTAGGGGTGACAGCCACCGAACGCTGGCTGGGCCTCTGCCACTGCTCTACCAATGCCAGCCAGTCTACAATAACTGGCCAAGCAGGGGTGCGAGCCGCAGTTACTGTGCCCAGGTAATCCAATGTCTACTGCTGCTACTTATACTGCACGTCAGCCATTTGCTCTGCACTCTTGTAGATGGGCATAGCTCGGATGAGTGCGCCGGTGGGGAAGGCTTGCCCAATTTTCAATAGAGCTTCTTGAGCTCAGTTGAGTAGGATGCCAGCCAGCAATGCCCAGCCAAGTAGGGGTGCCAATCACTGAGCTCTGTCTGGGCTTGTGCCGCTGCTCCACTGATGCCAGACAGCCTGCAACGCCCAGCCGGGTAGGGGTGCCAGCCACCAAGCACTGACCAGGCCTCTGCCACTACTCCACCGATGCCAGCCAACCTGCAATGCCCGGCTGAGCATGGGTGCCAGCCACTCAAAACCCAGGACCCAACTTCAGGGTTCTGGGGCCTTCATTCCAGGAAGGGAGGGCTGTGTCATTCCACTTTATTGTCTGCAAATGTCCCACATCCAGGCCAGCCAACCTGCAATGCCTGGCCAAGCAGGGGTGCCATCCACCGAGCACTGACTGGGCCTCTGCCACTGCTCCACTGATGCCAGCCAGCTTGCAATGCACGGGTGAGCAGAGGTGTCACCCACGCCAGTCCAAGGACCCACCATCAGGGTTCTGGGGCCGATGTTCCAGGCAGAGAGGGCTGTTGTTTCACTTCATCCAGAAGCTGCCACTCCAGCCCCAGGACCCACCATCAGAGTACTTGGGCTGTCATTCCACTCACAGGGAGCCATCATTCACTTCATCTAGAAGCTGCCACTCCAATCCCAGGACCCATCATCAGGGTTCTGGGACAGTCATTCCACTCACAGGGAGCCATCATTCCATGGCATCAAGAAAATCCAGCCACTCCAGCTCCAGGACCCACCCTCAGGGTTCTGGGGCATATGTTCCAGGCAGGGAGGGCTTTCATTCCACTTCATACAGAAGCTGCCACTCCAGTTCCAGGACCCATCATCAGGATTCTGGGGCCTACTGTTCAGGAAGAGATGGCTGTTTTTCCACTTCATGCAGAAGCTGCCACTCCAGTCCCAGGACCCACGCTCAGGGTTCTGGGGCCTACGTTCCAGGCAGGGAGGGCTGTCATTCCATGTCATCTGGAAGATGTCACTTCAGCCCCAGGACCCACCATCAGGCTTCTGGGGCCATCATTCTACTCATAGGGAGCTGTCATTCCAGCACATCAAGAAATAGCCAGCCACTCCAGCCCCAGGACCCACCTTCAGGGTTCTATGGCCTACATTCCAGGCAGAGAGGGTTGCCATTCCATTTCATTGGGAAGCTGACACTCTAGTCCCAGGACCCACCCTCAGGGTTCTGGGGCCTATGTTCCAGGCAGGGAGGGCTGTCATTTCACTTCATACAGAAGCTGCCACTCCAGCCTCAGGACCCATTGTCAGGATTCTGGGGTCTATGGTCCAGGAAGGGATGGCTGTCATTCCACTTCATCCAGAAGCTGCCACTCCAGCCACAGGACCCACCATCTGGGGCCTAGGGCTGTAGCAGAATGTCGCAGTGGTAGCTATTTCTGCCGGAAACAGCGTTTCCGCAATTAGTGGTATGGCATGGCAGAGGCTTTCATTCCGCTAGTTTCATTCCACTAGTTCTGCAGTTCTGCTAATTTCATTCCGCTACTTCCACAGGCTTCGCAAAATAGCGGAAACATGACATTTTTGCTACTTCCGCCATTCCGCCAGCACCACAAAATAGTGGAACAGCAGTTTTCCGACAGTTTCCGCAATTTTTCCTCAATTCCACAATTTTCAGAATGCCGGCGGAATTAGCGGAATGTCCGCAGAAAAGCCGCGGTGTGGCGTGGGGAATTCCAAAATGGCGGAATGGAATCGCGGCGCGGTAACAGCTGCTGCCACATCAGCCCTGCTGGGGCCATCATTCCACCAATGGGGAGCCATCATTCTACCACTTTAAGAAACAGCCAGCCACTCCAGCCCCAGGACCCACCATCAGGGTTCTGGGGCCTACATTCCATGGATGGAGGGCTGCTGTTCCACTTCATCCAGAAGCTGCCACTCCAGCCTGAGGACCCACCATCAGGGTTCTGTGGCCATCATTATACTCATGGGGAACCTTCATTCCACTGCATCAAGAAACAGCCAGCCACTCCAGCCCCAGAACCCACCATCAGGGTTCTCTGGCCTACATTCCAGGCAGGGAGGGCTGTCCATCCACGTCAATGAGAAGTTGCCACTCTAGTCCCAGGACCCACCATCAGGGTTCTGGGGCCTACATTACAGTCAAGGGGAGTCATCATTCCACTGCATCAAAAAACAGCCACTCCAGGCCCAGGACCCACCCTCAGAGTTCTGGGGTCTACATTATAGGCAGGGAGAGCTGTCCATCCACATCATCCAGAAGCAATAGGGGTGCTGCTGCTTCTCAGCCTGCTGCTGGTTCTGCTACTGCCATGGTTGTGGGCAGGGATAGACCCTGCCAGTTGAAAGGAGTGGCTGCTTCCACTCTCACCATCCTGAGGGGTGTCCTGCTGCTGCTGCTGCACACTCTTCAGAGTCTGCTCTGTAGGGATGGATGAACAGAACGCGGTTTGGATGTTCGGACAGTCAGTCGTTTGGTTCGAAATCCGAGTTCGGGTTTGGTTGTTCTGTTCAGCGGAGTTTGGTTCAGCTGAACTTAGCCGAACATTCGAAAATAACACTATAGATACTGATACCGATACTGAATTAGATGTTTTTTTGGTATTGGTATCATTTGACCCTGAAACGACCCCAGGTCGCCACCCCTGATGCCAGGAAGTCTGCTCCTCCGCTGCCTCCCCTTTCCAGTCACATTTTCCCCACCTGATGTTTTTTACGCCCCCAAACTCATCCGAACTCACCTGAACATGACTGAACTGTCTGGCCATGTTCAAGTTTGGTTTGGACGTTCTGTTTGGATGTCCGAACAGGACGAGTTTGGTGTGAACTCCAAACATCCGAACTGTGTTTGCCCATCCCTACCGCTCTGCCTGCCAGACCATCTTCACCAGCTCACCCTTCCAGTGGCTATATAGCAGTATCTGGTGTGCCATGCTGCCCTTGACCCTGGGGTCCATCATGGTTGTCAACACATATTCCTCCCACTGCAGGAGCTCATCAAACCATGCCTTTAGCCCCGCCTTCAGCTGCTGCACCAGGGAAACCACCTCAGCTGCCACCTTCTTGCCCTGAGGGCCACAATCCCACCCTTGGATAATCTCACCAGACTCCTGAGGAGACTCTGGACCAGGGTGGTCACCTTGCTGATGGTGGTCGTAGAATAGCTGATGGTCTCCGCTATGGCCATGAACGGTCTCAAAACAAAGACAGTGTGAGCCAGGATCTCCCATTCTGTCCCATTGTACCATGGAGGTGCCCCGCTGTCCATCACCAGTTGAACCTGATTCAAGGTGGCTTTCTGCTTGAGAAGCCACTCGAGCATCAGGGATGTGGAATTCCACCTGGTGGACACATTCTGCACCAGCTTGTGCACTGGTAAGCCTTGCTCGGCTTGATTCACCAGGAGGTCACTGCCCTTCATGCTCTGGTTAAAAAACCAGCCAGCTTCCTCCTCACTCGATCAGGGAACTAAGGGTGCTTTCCCCAATCCCCTTTTCCCCCAAGCCCAGAGCATCCCTGACCACCAGGTGAAGGGTGTGTGCGGCGCAAGGCATGCTGGTGAAGCCCCCCTCATGCTCTGTCCTCAATATGTACAAGGCTGGCACCACCTGCCAACTCAGGGTGCTGTGTGAGGGCAGCTTAAACTGCGCGGTTAGGAAACCAATCAGGCACCTAAACCCCATGTCCCCAACCACCGAGAAGGGCTTCCAATTGAGTGCAATCATTTCCCCCAACATGCATGTGGCTTTTAGTTGAAAGCCACACCTCCCTACACATCCTGCAGCTGCTGATGGACTTAGCAGCTGCCCCCATCCCAACTCCTCCATGGTGCACGGATGTTCCTGGGCCTCAACTGCCTGCTGCTGTTGCTGCACCACTGAGAGCAGTGATGGGAGGGGCAGAACATGGTGGTGATACAGCTCTCAGAGTGACGTGTGGCCAGCCCTGTCCAAAGTGGCCAAGGATCTGTTGTCCTGCCCACCAACGAGTGTCCCCAGTGAGCGGGTGTTCTCTATGGCAGGGGACATTTGTTTGCAGCACCGCCTGAGAGTAGGGGCCAAGTTAGTGGAGCAGTTACTTTTCATCAAGGTGAACCTTCCTTTGCTCTGATTCCCCAAGCTGCCCCTGGACATGGATTGAGTGTGCAGTGGCACATGCCATCCCATCCCATGCCAGGAGAAGTCTTGGGACAGGGCTTCTCCTTAATCTGGGTTATGCATGATGTCCCTCCCTCCCAATGCCCAGCGCCCAATCTGCCTCTCTCTCTCTCTCTGACTAGATGGCCTCGGCCTGCCTATCTGACTAACCTCATGATGCAGCGTGGCATTGGGAAGCTGTAAACCTGCCAGCTGGCCTCTGGCTAGACGATATCGGCCCGTCTATCTGACTGGCTCTCTCTTGTATGTGCTGCACAGTCTTTGGAAGCCTATCTGAGTGCCCTGCCAAGGTCCCAGCCTGTCTTCCTTACTGACACTCATGCCACGCTGCCTGTCTGCCTGCCTGCCTTGGTTGCCAACCTCGAACCCTGCCTCAGCCTGCCTTCCGCTGCTCATGACACGCTGCCTGTCTGCTGCTGCTGCTGCTGCTGCTGCTGATGCTGCCATAGGTTCTGCTACCGGGAAATCCAATGTCTTCCACTGCTCCACCAATGCCTGGCAGCCTGCAATGCGTTGACAAGTAGGTGTGTCAGGCCAGCCACCAAGCCCCAAGCCATCCCAGCCTTCTGCTGCTGCTGTCACTACATCTCAGATGGCCAGCCATGGTGCCACGGGCACCCCTGGGGGCCAAGAGACGAGTCTTCCTGCCTGGACAAGCTGGGGTGCCAAGTTCCAAGCCTTCCCGGTGTCTGCTTCTGCTGCTGCTGCTGCTGCTGCTGCTGTGTCTCCAATGTCATGCCATGCCCCCATGGACACCCATGGAGCATCCCAAGCCTCTGCACTGGCTGAACTTTCAGAACGTTCGGGGGGTCTGAACTCCACGGGACCGAACCCAAGAACCCAACCTACTTTTTTGGACTGAACGGCCGAACGGCCAAACATCCAAACCTTGTTCTGTTCGCACATCCCTATGCCCCAGTGCTAGCTAGGTTATTTATATATATATAAACAATTTATGGAGGTTTCCAGCAGGTTGGATCTTGAACATTACAGTTCCAGTGTTTTAAAAATGAGAAAATTCAAATCTGGAAAATTATTTTCCTACTGGATAAACTTCTTCTCTAGGCTGATAATCTTGTGTGGCTTAAAGAAGAGCATACCAGCTTTCATAAAGGTATGCAACTACAGATGACTGTTTTGTGCTTATCCATTTGGTTACCAAGTATGTGTAAATGTGTACATAACAAAGAAGAAGCTGTAGGTAGCTTTTATTGATTTAAAATCTGCATTTGATTCTTTTAATGGAGCACGATTTGGGGCAAATTGGAAGCTTCTGGAATTGATCCCAGGATGATAAGTATTTTGAAACTACTGCATGCATAGATGACTGCTAAGGTTAGGGTAAGAGGTACTGGAGAATTCTCTAGACATATAAACACCGAGAAGGAAGTTAGGCAGGGTTGCTTTCTGGAGCCTTTCCTATCCAACCTAACAATGTAGTGGGCTTTTTGAAAGGTGACTGTTTTTTTCCCCACCTAAAATAAAAGATAGACCTATTATCTTGTTATACGCTGATGACATTTTTTTACTGGCATATACACCTGTGGGGGTCTATGGTTTGCTCTCTGGCTTTTCATTATTTTGGCGCAAATCCTGCTCCCTCCCTGACTTCCTCCACTACAAATTCTCTCTCTCCTCCCTCTCCTCGGCATCTCCCTAGCTAGACAATGCTATTATGCCTCCAGGATCGAATCTTTCTCTCGCGACCCTCGCTGCCTCTTCTCTACTTTTTGCTCCCTTCTTAAACCCCCCTACCCTCCTCCACCCTCTTCCCTTGCTGCTCAGGATCTTGCATCATTCTTCACCTCAAAGATTGACAAGATCCGCCAGGACATTGCCTCCCACCCACCTCCTCCTCCCGCTTCCATAACTCCCCCTCCCCCCTCTCTCCTCACATCCTTCCCCCCTGCCTCTCTCTAGGAAATATCCGCTCTGTTCTCTTCATCCAACCCCTCCACGTGCCCCCTTGACCCAATCCCTTCCCGCCTCCTGACCTCTATTGCTCCCACTGACGCCCTCCCACTTCTACATGTCATCAATCTCTCCCTTTCCACAGACTCCTTCCCCTCTGCCTTCAAGCATGCCACTGTTTCCCCCATCCTCAAAAAGTCCAGCCTGGACCCATCTGACCCCTCTAGTTACCAGCCAGTCTCCCTCCTTCCCTTTGCCTCAAAGCTTCTGGAATGTGTCATCTACTCCCGCTGCCTGGACCTCCTCTCTGCCAACTCCTCC
>QEPC01010906.1:349589-363344 GCA_003113815.1 Sphenodon punctatus
TAATAATAATAATAATAATAATAATAATAATGCATCTATCTATCTATCTATCTATCTAAACAGGGATGGGGGGGACACAGACAGCTCACACCAAACAACACAGGTAGGGGTACAAAATTGAAATGAAACCTAAATTAATCTATCCTACTCTAAATAAATCCACAAACAGGGGAAGGGAATCAGGTATGGAATATATAAAGGAGGAGGGGAGGATTTAATGGCGGGGAGGGAGAAAGAACACAGGGATGGGTAAAAAATTAAAATAACACCTAAATCTAGCTAATCTAATCTAAATAAATTATACTAGGGAGGTAAATATGTGGGATGGGTGAAATACTAGAAGGATGGCAATGGATTAGGAACACAAACTGCTAGGAGAAGGAAACTTCTGAAATCACCTGCTGTCAGGAACAGTGGCTAGCTCAGAAGGTGTTTGAAGGGCGGAGGGCAATGACTTTTGCTACTTGCTGCGCCCGCCTTATCAACAAGCCCCATTGACTCTGTGCAGCCTAGCCCCCCCTGCCCCCATGTCCAATCACATACTGCAAAGCCAGTGGTCTGAGGAGA
Source organism: Sphenodon punctatus (assembly GCA_003113815.1). NCBI lineage: Eukaryota > Metazoa > Chordata > Lepidosauria > Sphenodontia > Sphenodontidae > Sphenodon > Sphenodon punctatus. The sequence continues at coordinate 350,157 of QEPC01010906.1, forward strand.
AAAGGGATGGTGATTGGGCAGGCTGGCTGCTACTCCAAGCCTCTCCACCCTTGGTGCCAGGAAGTCTGCTCCTCAGCTGCTTCCCCCTCCCTGGACCTTCCAGTCACGTTTTTCCTGCTGGAACTCATTCGAACTCACCCGATGATGGCCGAACTGTTCAGTCATTCAGAGTTTGGATCAAGTTTGGTTCGGTCTGTTTGGGTTCAGTCCTTCAGTTCGGTCATCCGAACAGACTGAGTTCGGTCCGAGCTTCGATCTTCCGAACCGCGTTCGCACATCCCTAATTCTCACAAGTATTATTGAGACTCTCATGAGATTCTCAAGAAACTTCAATCACTCTGCGCATGTGCAGAATGGCCACCATGGCCATTCTGCACATATGTGGCTCTTGGTGGCCATTTTGCACATGCACAGAACTTTTTTTAAGGTTTCTTGAGAATCTCACGAGTTTCTTGAAACCCTAAAAACACTGTGCATGTGTAAAATGGCTGCTGGGGGCCTCACATGTACAGAATGGCCACTGCAGCCATTTTTTACATGCACAGAGCTGGTTTGGGGGTGTTTGAGAATTTCGCAAGAATGGGTCGAGAATTGCCTGATTCTTGACCTGTTCTCGAAAATCAGAGTGAGAACCTGATTTTCTTCCCAGGTACACACCAGCCCTTTTAATAAAGCCTAAGGTGGGAATGTTATCTATCCAGGGTGGAGTTTATGTGAGACTTGTAAACTATTGGAGGGAAATTTTAAATATGGGTCATAACTGCCTCCCTTGGCAGTGCTTATTAGAGAAATTCAAAAGTTCTACAAGCTGCAGGATTTTTTTATTTTGACTATATTCAGGCTTTGTTAAACAACTGGGGATTTTCTGTACTGGGACAAAGCTTAAATGTAACAAGGGAAGCAAGGACCGAAGTGCATAACAGGATTGAGAACATTGCTAGGCAGGAGGATTTAGCTGCTTTGCGGAATGATCATATGTCCCCCTGGTTTCCACTTCTGAAAACTGAGTGGTATTGAAAAATATATGGTAGTCTTGCATAATTTTGCCTTATGGAAATATTTTACAGCCATAAGGTTTCAAACTGTTAATTCGGCTGTGTTGGAGGGCCGTTACACAGAAGTCCCAAAAGCATGCAGTCTTTGTCTCTGCTCTCCTGGGCTATTAGAGGACTTGCTACATTATTTACTTGAGTGTTGGCTGTATGATGATCTTCAGGAAGAATGGGTTGCCCTGCTTCTTGCTACTAGATATTTTTTTATAATAATGCACAAAAGCTGAATTTCTTTTGAATAGTTGTAATGTGGATTATATACATAGGACAGCAATTTTTGATCATAAGCTCGATCTGTGTAGAAGTAAGTTTTAACTATGGGAACTATGTATAGCTGGTGGTTTTTAAAAAATGTATTATCTGTTTTTAGGCTTTTTTATTTTCTGACTTACCATGGTGGCTTTTTCTTGACATGGAATACAGTTTTGGATTTGGACAAATTGGAGTGGGTTCAGAGGAGTGCAAGAAAGATGATAAAAGGTCTGGAAGGCAAGTCTTATCATGAAAGGCTGAAGGAATGAGCTATGTTTGGCTTAGTCAAGAGAAGAGTAAGGAGAGACATGGTTTCAGACTTCAAAAGCAAGTGACATGGGTCCTGTCCCCAAGCACCTGTTGCAGGGAGGCTGCGCCAGCTGGCACTTGTTGGAGCCACCACCATGGCCAGAGACTGAAGGCTCCAACTCCTGTAGAGGTGCAGGATTTTGGCTACTGCTGATAGGCAGCTGTTGGGAGGGTGGAGTTGGGCTTGCACTCCTCTCCCTGCCTGACAGCTGATCAGGGGAAGGGGAGCCTGGGAAAAGTGCAGGCTCCCCTCCACCAATCCTCCTAACAAATAGCTGATTGGGAGGAGAGGGAACCCTGAGGAGTGCATGCACACCCCTTTCCCCACCACAACAAACAGATAATTGGGGGAGAAGGGGCCCAGCGGAGCTCCCGCACTAATTTTTTCTGAGGACTCGTCGCGTAGCAGGTAGCTGTTCCCCCCGCCACAGGGTGGTGTGTGTGTGTGTACATTTGACTGCCGCCACTCACAGAATGCAATGCATCACATAGCCTGGCTGTCCAAACAGAGAAAGGTGTGGTAACCTCCCCTCCTTGCCTTGTTGAGAGACACCCAGTGAAGATGGCAAAGAATGGTTCTTCGTTGCTGCAGAGGGCAGGATTAGAAATGATGAAGTCAAATTACAGGATTCAGTTGAATATCAGGAAAAACCTACTTACAGTAAGTGCTGTGCGGCAAAGGAGCAAGTTGCCTACAAAGGTCGTAGGCCAATTGTCAGTGATGTTGTAGTCTGCTCCCCTCTGGGTGGAACATCTCTCCCTTGGTTGCCTATTATGAAACTTGAACCTGCTTATCACACCACATTCTTTCCTTTAAAAAAATTGTTGATTAATTCTAGGAAAGAGAGAGAAGAGAAAGGTGCAATTTTCAACCTTTACACCAAATATGCTGCTGTATACCATTGAAGCTGAACTTCTGGAGAAGGTGGAATGTATTGGTACCATCAGCAAAGTTGCACCAAGGAGGGCAATTTTCACTTGCACATTCTGTTGGAGGTGGTTGTCCTTGGGAAGTAGCATGTGAGGGCAATGAAGGAGGGTGCAGGACCCCCTGCAAGTGTTCCTCCTGAAGAAAACTGTTCTCTTCTTGTTCATTTTATTGCTTATGTTCTATTATCAACACCCAATATCTTATTCCATAGCCTCTTTCTTCTTGGGCCCCCTTCCCTGGTCTTCCAGCCTTTGGACCTTCCTTCTTTAGAGTGAATTCCTTCTCTGTACTTCCATGGTCAGTCAACTACATCTTCAGGTGCACTCTTGAGTGCTCCCTTCTCATTCCTGGTTGTCCTCATGAGCTCCTGGTTCAAGTGAACCCAGACACTCTCTGGATAGGTGTGACCAGGATGCTGCCCCACTTTAAGCCTGATGGTGCAAGCATTTGGGGTAGCACCCCATCTCAGAGCCCCATACCCATTCCGCTAGGTGTGCTGCACCAATGTATGGACAGGGTTCAAAAGTCTGCCAGTGGCATCTTCTGGCAGACCTGCCAAAGGTGTAATTTTTGTGGTGGTGCAAAACACACAGTTCCCAGTGGATGTTTTGTTTCTTGGGGTATGAATACCTCAGCTGAATTAAGTCCAGTGTTTGTGTGTGATTTAAAAAATGGACACGATATATTGGGTTGTGTGCCTAGGATTAACAAGACCTTTTAGCAAGATTGGATAGTACATTCTGCTACTTCTTCCCCTTTCCTTTCTCCCTGTAGAACTTATTTCTCTAGAAGTGGTTTGGTATTATACTTTGGAAGCTCGCTGTAGCTTCAGACTCATGAGGGTTTGAAGCCTCCCCTGGAGCTGCAGCAGGATTGTGAGAAGCTGTCATGACAACATTAAGCTCCAGCATGGATCACTTTCAGTTTTCCATTTTGAAGATTATCTTGGCTAGATGCTACCATGCTGTGAATTTGTAGGATCAAGAGTAATGTGGCTTGAACATACCGCACAAGAAAAGGTAATGAATACTTTAATGCTCAAGGAAAGGTTAATGAATAACGTAATGGGGGGGGGGAAATCTACAACAGAGAGGAAAAAAATGTGTTTCTCTGTGCAGGTATCTGAATACCATGCATACTTTTGCCTTTGGTATCTTCCAACTGGCACAGCCACTTGCAAATCACAGCTCTTGCCTATGAAATTAATATCCCAACTACTGCATTAAACAAGGCAAACAGACTATGGGCGCTTTTGGATGTGCACAGCGAACACACTGCTTAAAATCATGCTGCGTGTAAATAACCCACATGTGGGATTTAGATGTGACATTTCGCGCGTTAAAGCCAGTAGCACATTGTTTTAAAGGCACCAATTAAATACCTCAACATCGAGGTATTTAATTTGCGGCTTTAAAAGAATGTGTGACTGACTTTAACGCATGAAATATTACATCTAAATCCCACATGCGGGATATTTACATGCAGCGTTATTTTATGCAGTGTGTTCACCGTACATGCCTAAAAGTAGTAGGGGTGTGCATGTTGTTTCTGTTATTACAATAACAATAATGAAAATTGTTGTTTTCATTATCGCTATTGCAGTAACAAAAATGGCAAAAAATAATAATGAAAATAGAAACAAAAACAACATTTTGTTTTTGAAATAAAGGGAAATAACTGAAAAATGTATTTCTGGATATATATATTTTGTTTATTAATCATTTCTGATTAAACAAGGGGATATTGTACCTGAAGTGGAGGGCACTATGTGTATCAAATTTCAAAATGATTAGATAAAGGAAACCGATTGTATAAGCAATTGAACATTGTGATTTTAAGAAATGCTCCATACACATTCATGACTCCAACTTCTCTACCTGCCATTCAGTTTGCATTAAAACTGTAACTTTTCTGTCCCTCCACAGTCTTAACACTCCTGACAAGTTTCAAAAAGATTAGATCAAGGGTCCTTATGGTATAAGACATTAACTTGAAAGTACATTTCCAGCTGTAATATTTGTATATTTCATTCTGTTTACAAGATATTTGTCAGGAATGTATCACATGTCTTCCCTGTTATCTCATACAAACCACAGGACAATTTGTTAAAAAGAGACCCCATTTTATAAGCAATTGATGTTGTCCCTGTGAAGACCATAATTCAGATAAATAGCAGCACATGCAGTGCCAGTCAGAGAAAGGAACCTGGAATGGCAGGAGGAGAGAGACTGTAGGAGGGAGGATGTGGAGCAACCCAAAGGCTGACAGACATATTTATTGGCCAATTACAGCATGCTTCCAGCTTTACAGGACCAATTGGTAGTGACTTCGAGGTGGGCATAGGAGGTGGCCATCAGGCGGGCATAGAAGGGACATAACTGAGACTTTGGGGAAAGCATCCCAGAAATCAAGATACATAGGGTGATTTCAGACGTGACGAGATCACGCTGAACCACAGTGAACCACGCTCAACCCCCCCGCGGGGCCAAAGGCCCCTGAACGTCTGCACGGCGTGCGCCAGATGTTGGCCACGCTCAATTGCCACATGGGGTCAATTTGAACCACGCTTCCCGGGCTAGCCGGGGGAAGGTCCCGGGAAGCGTGGTCAAATGGACCGCGGGCCGTGGCCAACAAAAAGTAACGTCTGGCCGCGTGCCACGGCCCGGGATCCCCGGCGGGATCCCGGGCCGTGGCACGATCGGCCAGACGCGGCGGCCGCATTGGCCCCGCCGCCCGCCTGTCTCCTCAGAGGGCGGGTGGTGGGGTGCGTGGAGGGGGCGGGGCCGTGCGGCCGCACGTTGCGCCGCGTGGCCCCAGCCCCTCCCACTTTCCCCGCCGGGATCCCCCCGGCACGTCTGTTGGGCCGTGCAGGGGTGACCCCGGCGGGGAACGAAGACGTTGCTTCCGGTACGAGGCCAAAGGGCCCCGTAACGTATGAAAATACCCATAGTTTACACATCAAGGCTGGCCAATTATCATCACAATCGCATCCTGCAGCATTGTTACAGAGGACATACGAGAATCTCTATGGGCTCTTTCCTAAACAGATGCTTCTAACTTCCCAGTAACAAGTGAGGGGAGATACATAGGGATGGTTATATAACAGAATGAGAATATTTGGTTGACCTTTTTGCTGAACAATTGGTATTGCAAACAGATCTTATACCACAGTGACACGTAAGAGAATCCCTGGTATAGGCTCCTTCTGCATATGCTGTGCAGGCATATACAATCGTAACCCTTTATTACATCTTTCTGATATTTGGCAGAGATGATCATGAAAGTATAATATAAAGTTCTACCAAATTACATGTACACTGATTGAAATATGGAGTTGTTACAGTCAGACATACATTTATATGTTAATTGCTTATACCACCAGGACTCTTTATCCAATTCTTCCAAAAATTGGCAGAGTTAATAAATATGGGGAGAGATATAAACATGCCATGTTTCATCTACATTCAATGTGAGGCAAAGAAGTTACAGCTAATAATGTATATAAAGCTTTTTGCAAAATAAAATAATTTAACTGCTTCTAAAATTGGATTCCTTTATCCAATCATTTTTTAATTTGGTATACTTAATGCCTTTCATTGGAGGTATATTCACCCCAAGTGTTAGCCAAATATATTGAAAAGAAAAAAGTTACAACTGAAAATGTGTTTTCCATTGAAACCAATGGAAAATGAAAACAAAAGCAAAAATGAAAATGAAAAATTGATATTCAATGGGCTCAAATTACAATAAAATAGATTTTAGCTAAACATTAGAAAGAACCTCCTAACGATAAGAGCTGATTGACAGTGGAACAGACTGCCTAGGGCAGTGATGGGTTCTCCTTTGCTGGAGGTTTTCAAACAGAGGCTGGATGGCCATCTGTCAGGGATTCTGTAGGTGTGGCTTTCCTTCACTGAGCAGGGGGATGGACTTGATGACCTCTGATGTATAGTCCAACTCTATGATTCTATGAATTTATCTTCATGGTGAAGGAATAATAGACCAGATTCCCTTTACCACTCTTCTTAAACTGTGCATTAGCCAACAGGGATGTGATGGAGGAACCCCAGGACTGCCCAGTCCTTTAGTGTCTGAATGTGTTGTTTCCATGCAGTGCTCTCAGTAATTGTTGGTATAGGAAATAATGGACCAGGTGTAGAAATCAAACCTATGACAACGGCTTATTCTGCAACGTTACCTTCTTTACCATTATTTTCTATGAGTCTTTGTCAATAATCCTAATCCCACTGAACACAAAGAGTTTTGCCGTTGAATTCGGTGGAGACCAAAACTTACGAAGCAGTAAAAAGTAGCACAATCCTGCTCTTTTTTACTGATGATTAACTCTCAATATTAGAACTACTCAAACATTTTTCTCCTGAAATGTTTCCTGCTTAATAAGTGGTTTAATAGGAAGTATCAGTGGAAAAATATTGAAGTTCTGTTTTTGTTGTTGTTTTGTTCTTGTGTAATTTAAATGAAAAATCTAATTGCTAATGGTTATGAACATTTAAAACCAAAAGACATAGCTTTAAAATGTTGACCCCAAATACATTTTCTTAAAATTCAAAATCTTAGGAATTATTCAAATGCTTGGAATTGTTGGGAAAAGGATATAAAATAAAATGAAGACTATGGTAATGCCACTACGTAAGTCCTTGGTGTACCCCCACCTTGAATGTTGTGTGCAGTTCTGGGACATAACAGAACTGAGAAAAGCAGAGAAGGGAAAAAAGGATGATAAAAGGCATAGTATGGTTTCCATATGAGAAGAGGCTCAGGAAACTTCAGTTTAGAGAAGACAGCTGAGTGGGGATGTGATAGACATTTTGAATTCATGAGAGGAGAAGAACAAATAAATAGGGAGATTCTAGTATTTACCCTTTCCCCCCAAATATTAGAGCTAGGGGATTATCGATTAAATTTGCTGCTGGCAGTTAATTTCAAACAAATAAAAGGAAGTACTTCTTCATTCAGTATACAATTAACCTTTGGAACTCATTGCCAGAGGATATTGTGAAGGCCAATAGTATAACTGGCTTTACAGAAGGATTGGATATGCTAGAGGATAGATTCATAAATGACTATTTGTCAAATTGGGCTGCTCGCTGCTGCCTGCATGATTAAGGTAAGAGCTCCCTGACTGGTAAATTGCATGGACAGCTGTGAAGATATCACTTGGAGGGGCTTGCAGTATCCGAGATGTCAAAAATATGCTGGATAATGATATCCACATGAATACCCATTTCAGAACTACTAATGAACTGCTGTGCACTTTCCTGAAGCAACTGAAACTGGCTATTATTGGAGACAGGATACTTGGCTAGATGGACCATTTAGACTTATCCAGCATGGCATTTCTTATGTTGATGCAGCATTTTGAAGCAATATTGAGATATTTACTTCTTAATAAAAACATAAATATTTTCAAACTGGATCTTTGTTTAGATCTTGTTTCTTTCCATAGAGGGAGACAAACTAGTTCAGATGATATATTTTATAGCATGAACTTCTGTTGATGAGGGCATGAAGGATGAGGAAGGCCCCTGTGTGGCCAGAAAGCTTGCATACCCTCGCCAGCCTAGACATTGGCCCAATAAATGATACCATCTGGATTATTTTATCTCTGTTCCCTTTTGAAACCCATATGGTAACCCCTCAATTTTTATAGACTTTTCATTCCATGAAAGATGTAGGCTGTTTTCAGACGTGATTGCCTGCTTTGCCACCATTTCCCCTGCGTTGGCACGGGGGCTACCATCACGTTTGAAAGTATCTTGGAGGTGACTGCCGGATGCTTCCATGGGATAGTCCCCATCATGTGGTGGGGTCCAGTCTCTGCTGTGACTCGGAAAATCCCTGAGTCACAGCCCTGGCTAGCCACCACCATGGTTGGGATCCAGCTGCTGGACCCAGAGTAAAGTGGACTTTCAAGTCTGAAAGCCCGCTTTACTCACCGTGGTCTGCAGAGGAGGGAGGAGTGGGTACCATGGTGTTTGTCACTGGTGGCCACTATGACTGCCCATCAGCTGCGAGGAGCGGACTTCTGGGATGGGGATGGATGGATGCACATCCATGCATCTCCCCATATCCTCCTCATCCCGGCTGCCATCATATTTGTTCAGCAGCCAGGCCAGATCCTGACAGGAGTAACGGCTCCCACCACTGCCTGGGTGAGTCTGCAGTGGTGGCTGGTGCTGTCACTTCTGAATGCACGCTCATATGTTTGGACTTTTTAGTCCTGATTATTTAAATATCAGAATATCCTGCAGGCTGAAATTTACTTTTTCAAGCAACTCTGTTGAATAGATTCAGAAACTAGTTCTCGTTGGGAAAAATACTTCAATGTTCCAACCTGCATCTGACTGTGGTGATTCCATCCCTTTGTTTTCCATGACACTCCTGATGATCCTCACCCACCCCAATATCTTGCATCCCTACCAACTCAGTTGAGAATTCCATCCTGAGCAGCATATTCATTGGCAATTCACCACCTAGGTTCACCTTACCACATATCCCAGAAGCATGTGGTCTTGATGGTGTGTCTGTAGTGTAAATATCCTTGTTTGAATTTTTTATTACCATCAATCAGTAACTTCTGTAGTCATCAGAAGTCTCTGAACCCCTGGTGGGGAGCCACTTAGTGGCTTCTTGATAAATAATTAATAAATAATTCAGCAAGTGCTGGCAGTTTGCTTAGCCCTGTACAAACATGGAAGGATGTTCAATGTAGCAAACATTAGAGAATGAATGAATGAATAGCTTGAGGGGTTTTTACGAGCCATTTCAATTTCCATAGTTTCATATATGAACAAACATAACAGCTACTGTTGACATTTATTTCTGTCTCTTTTCCTGTTGCTCTCCCATTTCTCTGCATCCTTTTGTACTGACGCTGCTTCTAGCTTATTCTTTCATGTCTCCTACCACAGGAATGTAATGGCATCCAACAGAGAAATAAATGTATTTTTTCCCCAATTTACTGAACACATCAGCACCTGCAGGAGGAGCTTCAGCTTCACTAGGTGAAAAACCATCTTTGACATGGAGCATTGAGGAAGCAGTAGTTTTATAATGGGCTTCCCCTCTCCCACACTAGCTGGATAGCAAGGAGTGTATGGTTCGCTTCCCACATGTGGTTTATCACATAATAAAAACGGAGACAAAGTAGTTCAGGTGATATCTTTTATTAGACCAACTTCTGTTGGTGATGGTATGCAAACCTTCGAGTCACCCAGGACTCTTCATCATGTGATAGACAAGTCCAAACTAAAATGAGCAACTATAAGACAGGTATTTATCATTTTAGTTCTGACTTGCCTATTGCCTAATGAAGTGCCCTGTGTAACTTGAAAGTTTGTATACTCTCATCAATAGAAATTGGTCCCCAAAATAGTATCATCTGAACTCCTTTGTCTCCATGTATTACTTTTGGGACCAATATGGCAACCACATTTTCTCTCTCTCTCTCTAGACTACGATAGAAATTTGTAGACGTCACCTTAGTATGTGGTAACTTACCATGTGGTGCTTTCTGATGGTTATAACACTAGCAAACACGATGTCTGAAAGAAACCATTGTATGGCATATGAGATTATGGCATGTGTGTACTCAATGACTGGCTGGTGTCAGGGACTGGATGAAGATGAGCTGATTTGAGGCTGAGACCTGACAAAACTGAAGTGATGATGGTTGATTGGTCTTGTGACTTCGAGGGTATTGGAACACCAACAGGGGTCTGGCCCCCTCTGGTTGATCAGGTCTGCAGCCTTGGAGTGATTTTGGATCCCTTGCTGTGCGTGGAATACTTGGCGGTGGCAGTGGCCAGCTGCACTTTTCACCACCTCCATCTGGAAAGAAAGCTGCGGCCTTTTCTTTCTGATTTGGTTCTGGCCACTGTCATCCATACTTTCATCACCTCAAGGCTAGATTACTGCAACATGATCTAAATGGGGCTGCCTTTGATGATTGCTCAGAAGTTTGAACTGGTGCAGAATGCAGCGACTTGGCTCCTTCCGGGGTGTGTTTCCGGGAGCACATTGCACCGGTGCTCTAAAGTCTGCATTGGTTACTTATAGCTTTCCAGGCACAATTCAAGGTGCTGGTTTTAACCTTTAAAGACCTAAACAGTCTGGGTCCCATATGTCTGAAAGACCACCAGTCCTTCCATGTTCCATTGCAGTCAGTCAGCCGGGAGGACCCTCTTGCAGGTCCCTTTGGTTACCCTTGCCCATGGGACAGGGGTGTGCAGGAGGGCATTCTCTGTTTCTGCCCTAGTTTTGTGAAACTTCCTTCCATAGGAGGTTTGCTAGAGTCAAAGCTTAAGCCTCTTCCGGAGGTGGTGTAAAATATTTTAAACATTTCACACTTTGTTGTTTTTTTTTAAAAAGCATTTGGTGGGTGCGGATAGGGGTTGATTGGGTTTTTGGGTAGGGTAGTGGGGGAGGATGGGAGTTTTGAGGGAGGGTGGGAGTTTTTATTGTTTGGGTTTTATTGTTATTGTTTAATAATTGTGAGCTGCCCTGAGCCTCTATGGGAAAGGCAGCATATAAAAGGAAGCATATAAATTTGAATGAATGGATGAATAAATAAATAAATAATAACATGTGTATGCTCTATAAAGAAATATTCTGAGTGCAGGAACAAATTGTGGCTACCTAGCAGAAGCTGACAGCTGCTGCCCCCATTGATTACTCTGTGCACAAATGAGAGATGACACCAGATGAGCATCCTTTTGCTGGAGACTTGGTTAAATTGAATGTTGCAAGGAGGATTTCAATAATGTTAAAGATCCTAAGAAAACATTTAGCTCAATAGGCCATACCTCTTTCTGCTGAAGTTGACAACATAGCTCCTGTGAGAAAATCTACTGGAGCGGGGGGAAAAAGAAAAAAAAGAAAAAGAAAGCAAAACCTGGCTGTTTTCACATCATTCCACTGTCTGGGGCTGTCTCTACGTGTCACTTTTGCCACCATTCCAGCTGCCTAACACGGGGGCAAGTGTTACGTTTGTTCACACAAACCTGGGATCTAGCCACAGAAAGAACAACAGATTTGCAAAGGTTTGTTTTCAGGAACAAATCTGCAAACTCCTCATAAGACCGGTGGGGCAGCTGAAAATACACCACAGAATCAACACCTGCTTATAAATTTTACCAGCAGGGAGATTTTTCTGGTCAGTTTCACCAGTGGGGAGAACTGCCTTGCAGTTAGGAGCTTTGCCTGGCCAGTTTTTGCCAACAGAGAAGAACTTTACCTTGCACTGGGGAGCTCGGGGCTTCTCTAATTTATACTACCATGCAATGGGCTCCATCTGTTGGCAAGAGTCCCTAGGTAACAAGCAGAGCATTGATTCATACTGCTTCACCAGGGAATGACTTTGCACAGAGTGCGACAGGGTTGATTTCCCCATGGTCTGCAATGGGTTTCACCTGTTGGTAAGAGTCCCTATGTAACAACATGTGCATTGGTTCATACTTTTTCACCAGGGGATGACATTACACAGAGTGCCACAGGATTGATTTCCCCATGGTCTACATAATGTATAGAGTGACCCCATCAGAAATGTGCCCCTAGCATTGTTTCATGTTGAACTGAACAATATGGCTTTGAATATTATTTCTGAAGGTTTGAACCTTTGCTGCTGCAGCATCTTACTTTGCACATATAAAGGGGTGCTTATTTATTTATTTATTTATTTATTAGCTGCTCCCTCATGCCCATGACATCTCGGGGTGGCTTACAGCACAAAAATGACAACAATTTAAAACAATCAACACAAAAATTAAATTAACCATCTAAAAATCTCCTAAAACCACCCTCCCCACTATTAACCCACCCCCTTCACCTGCTCTGAAGGCCTGGGAGAACAGCTAAGTCTTACAGGCCTGGCAGAAGGCCAACAGACTTGGGGCCAGATGGGCTTCCACCGGGAGGGAGTTCCATAGCTGCGGCCCGGCCACCGAGAATGCCCTCTCCATTCTGGCCCCCCGCTTTATGCGGGGGACCTACAAGAAGGCACCCCCAGTGGACCGAAGGGTCCACTCTAGGGCACCGAGGGCGAGGTGGTCCCTGAGATATCTGGGGCCAAGACCATGTAGGGCTTTATAGGTCAAAACCAACACCTTGAAGCTGGCTCTGTACATTATTGGCAGCCATTACAGCACACGGAGCACAGGAGAAATATGCTCACATCGGCTTGTCCCTGTCCGAAGATGAGCCACTGCATTCTGCACTAGCTGAAACCTCTGAGCCAGCATCAAGGGAAGCCCCACGTAAAGCGTGTTACAGTAGTCCAGCCTCGAGGTAATGAAGGCATGGATGAGGGTGGCCAGGTCTGGTCTGGAAATGTATAGATGCAGCCTCCGCACCAGATATAGCTGGTGGAAGGCATCATTTACCACCATCTTTTAAATCCAGGACCCTTTTTAATCCGGGATCCACCCTGGCTACGGTACTGAGATGGCGTTGGTGGCCTTGGTGGATGATCTCCACCGGGAGATGGACGCAGGATGCTAGATCTTTGTGATCCTGCTAGATCTCTGGGCCGCTTTGATACCGTGGACCATGGGCTGCTGTTGAGATGACTGCGAGACTTGGGGGGTCTGGACGGGACTGTCTTTGGATGGTTCCGCTCATTCCTCT
>QEPC01010906.1:363444-437895 GCA_003113815.1 Sphenodon punctatus
TGTTAGGAGTTATTCGCAAAGGGATAGAGAATAAAACTGAGGATGTCATAATGCCTCTATACAAATCAATGGTGTGACCGCACCTAGAATATTGTGTGCAGTTCTTTCTCCCCATCTCAAAAAATACAGCTGAACTAGAAAAGGTACAGATAAGGGAAACGAGAATGATAAAGGGTATGGAATGGCTTCCATACAAAGAGAGGTTTGACAAGCTGAGTCCCTTCAGCTTATAGAAGAGAAGACTGAAAGGGAACATGATAAAGGTTTATAAAATCTTGAGTGGTATGGAATGAGTAGACAGGGAACAGTTATCTGCCCTCTCAAATAGTACTAGAACTAGAGGACACTCCATGATACTAGATGATGGCAGATTTAAAAGAAATAAAAGGAAGTACTTTTTCACTCAATACATAGCTGACTTATGGAATTTGCTGCCAGAGGACGTTTCCAAGGCCAGTAGTATAGCTGAGTTTTAAAAAGGACTGGATAAGTTCTTAGACAATAGGTCCATTAACGGCTATATTAACCAAGTAACGTATGGGATGAACTTCTTACTGTCGGGAGCTGGGAATGAACAACAGGGAATGGATTGCCCATTGTGACTATTGGTTCTTCTCCAATGAGATCGAGATTGGCCACTGTTGGAGGACAAGATGCTGGGCTTGATGGACCATTGGTCTGACTCAGTATGGCACTATTTATGTTCTTATGTACATCAATAATGCCTAATGAGTAACCCTTACTATAGAGTATATGCTGCAAATGAGGCGCATTGTGCTACTCCCAACATATCATAAGATGATATTGATTCCTGCTAGATGTAAAGCTATGATAATCTTATGTATTCCATAGCCCAATGGGAAATAACATAACTTCAGGAACCAGGAATGAGCAATATAAAGCATTATTGTTTATGATGTTGTTGATGCTTTTATTGCTGAACATTCATCACTGTTCCTCCAATCTTGTGTTAGTGGAATTATAATTAGCCCAGTGTGGATTTTTCATAAGCAGAAAACAATTAGTCTTATATTCATGATAGGTTTTGCAAAGCTTCAAAACATAGTGTCAAAGCAATACATATGTTGTGCAGTGCATATTTCTTATATTGATGTTTCTGTTGAAATTGTTCACCAAGAGAATCACTGAAACCAGAGAAAGTTGCACAACTTGCAAACACTTTTTAAAAGATACACAGCCTATGTATTTTATGGACTGTTTTCTATTTAAATGGTAATTATACTATGATGTATGTAATGTACCGTGGTACAGTAAAATAAGAATTTGGGTATAGATGTTGCTTGGAAATCTATAAATAATGTGATTGTGGGTTATTACAGACTCAGCCATTTATCCCATGTATGTTTGTTTGTTCAATTTATTAGAAATGTGTGTCCTCCTGTAATTATTCAATGACTTTTTTTAAAGCTAGGCAGAGGTCACATTAATCATAAGATGACACATACATGATAATCACTCATGCATACATGAAAGTAATTTTTAAAAATGAAAATGTGCCTCATCACTATTACTGATGCCAGAAAATCAAGCTTGGTCTGTCCTTGGGCAGAGCATACTTTAAAGTGAGCATAATTTCTCTTCCCTTTTCAGCCCTTTATATGTGAAGCAAACTGACTGATTACTCCAGTCATTCCCCTATGTCATTGCAATAGGCATTGATGCCCGTATGATACAATTAGGTTAATAAATTATCCACTGGGTTTCCTGAATTAACCTAGCTCCTTGAACATCTTTGTCCTTAGTAAATTGTCCTTCAGGCATCAGTGATTCCTCGTGCACCAAGGCACCATTTTTTCCTCAGTGCCACAGTCTGCAACCAAAACAGATCTGCTCGGTGTTGACAAGGCAAATACCACACAGCAGGTAGCGAACATGTCAGATGCCATGTGTGGACTGTAATACAAGGTTCATTTTGGCAAAGAAAAGTATTTTAAGTATCTCTTCAGAACATCAACAAATATTATCTTCCACAAACCATATTTGTTCACAAGAGCCCTGTTATTTTTACCACCTTGTCATATCCGTCAGTGCCTCACTAGAATAATTAGTAAAGGATTCTGTGAGAAAGCAAGGTGTCCTGTCAAAGCAATGTAGGAGAAGCCGAGAGTGCAAAGATATTAACATCATGGGTAAACACGTATGCATGCGTATATTTGTAGGGAATATACCTAATGTAAGCCTCTAATAAAATGCTTCTAGAAATGCCAATGAGTTCAAACCTCTGCAAGATAGGGACAAAGGTGTCAAATGGGAATTATTGTTAGAGAAGGAGAAGTGTTTGCAACATCCGATCAAGTCGGCTGGCAAAATACAAGCAGATGCCAATTAACTGAATGTAATATTTCTTTATTATATCACAACCATTGTGGAATTTTCTCCTTCATTCATTTTAGCACAAGCTACCATCTTAACGTCTCCAATTAGCACCTCACCTGACAGCAGTGGTGGCCGGTGGGTTTCAAGGTTGGTGGGGGGCAGGGTGGGGCCAGAACTGGGAGGCGCCAGGCCAACAGTAGGCAGAGCCAATGGTAGACTGAGCTTAGCCAACTGTAGGCAGAGCCAGCAGTACACATGCAAACACAGAGTGAGTGAAGCAAACCATCTAAAGCCAACAATATTATGTGAAGTACTTATCACACCACAAAAGCATCAGCATGGAGTTCCAATTCTCCCCTGGCCCCAAAGCATGCTACACAGTTCTGTTGCAATGTAAAAGGCATCTGCTGCAACCAGAGAGGGAACATTCATGCAAAGACTAGCCATTAGTGAACCAACATGTGGCATGGTGGCCTTCTTGCAGCAGAAAAGCCTTGAAACTGACACTGAAAAGGGGTCATTTTAAATGCAGCAAACATTCCAGCAAAGATTAGAAACCCTTCCATCCAAGCCCTCTAATCCCCCCAGCCAAAAAACAGAAAGCAGAGAGTTTAGGTGGAAAACAGCAAAGGTAACCAAGGGTAGCCATGGCCAGTGAGGGCCCCCCCAAAATGGTGACTAACTTTGCACACGGTTCTCAGAGAAGGAGGAGAAGCAGGTGGAGGAGGAGGAGTCAGCAGTGTACATGCAAACAGAGCGAGCAAAGCAAACCATCTTAAACCAACATTATGTGAAGCCCTTAGCAAACCACAAAAGCAGCAATGTGGAATTCCACTTGTCCCCTGGCCCCAAAACATTCTAAACAGTTCTGTTGCAATGTAAAAGGCATCTGTTGTAACCAAAGAGAGAACATCCATGCAAAGACTAGCCATTAGTGAACCAACGTGTGGCATTGTGGCCTACTTGTAGCAGAAAAGCCTTGAAACTGGTACTGAAAAGGGGGCCATTTAAATGCATTGAACATTCCAGCAAAGATAGAAAAGCCTTGAAACTGACACTGCAAAGGGGTAATTTTAAGTGCAGTGAACATTCCAGCAAAGATTAGAAACACTTCCATCCAAGCCCTCTGGTCCCCCAAGCTATTAGTGAACCAATATGTGGCATGGTGGCCTTCTTGCAGCAGAAAAGCCGTGAAGGTTGCTGGCAGAACAGAAGGTTTCTGCCTTGTAAACAAAGTTCTTCGAGATGGTTCTGAAAATTCTCACAACCCCCACCCTTCAAGCCCCGCATGGAATTTTCTTATATTCATAGAAAGGCTTGGAAGGAAGTTGGAACTGTCATTTAGGGGTGTGCATGTCATTTTCATTATTATAATAATGATAATTAAAATTGTCATTTTCATTATCATTATTGCAATAATGAAAATGACAAATAATAATAATGAAAATAGAAACAAAAATATATTGTTTTTGAAATAAATGGGAAAAAACTGAAAAACATATTTCTGGCTAATTTTTTTGTTTCTTATTAAATTCTGATGAAACTTGGATCAATTGTACCCCCAATGGAGTGCAGTATGTGTACCAATCTTGGAAAAGATTAGATAAAGTGAACCAATTTAGAAGCAATTGAATGTTGTGATTTTAATAAAAGCTCCATACACATTCATAGCTACAACTTCTTTATTATCTATCCAATTTACATGACACCTGTGAATATTATGTCCCTCTACAGGGTTAACATTCCTGCTAACTTTCAGAAGGATTGGATAAAGGGTACTGATGGTATAAGACATTAACTTGAAAATACTTTTCTAGCTGTAACATTTTTATTTCCCATTCTGTTTACACAGCATTTGGCAAGAATATATCACATACCTTTCTTGTAATTTATGCCAAACTACAGAAAACTTTGATAAAGGAAACCAATTTATAAGCAATTGAAGTTGTCCCCTTGAAGACCATTATTCAGATAAATAGCTCCACATGCAGTGCCAGTCAGAAGCAGGCACTTGGCATGGCAGGGGGAGGGAGGCTGTAGAAGGGAGGATGTGTAGGATCAACCCCAAAGACTGACAGACACATTAATTGGCCAATTACTGCATGCTTCCAGCTTTACAGGACCAATTGGTAGTGGCTTCGAGGCAGGCATAGGAGGCAACCCTCAGGCAGCCATAGAAGGGACATAACTGGGAATTTGGGGATAGAATCCCAGCAATCAGGAGGCATACTTTACACATCCAGACTGGTCAATTATCATCACAATCACATCCTGCAGCACTGTGACAGAGGACATGGGAGAATCTCTATTGGCTCTTTCCTAAACAGATGCTTCTGACTTCCCATTTGTAAATCTTGCCACATCTTTTCTCAGTAAGTGTGTCTCTTGTAAGAAAAAAAATCCTGTTCCCTGCTCTTCTATAAAGTTTCTGACTCTTTTTCTTTTCTGTGGGGAGTTTAGCCCCCATACATTTAATGTTAATGTCTTAACTGCCCCCATCAAAGATTTTTTGTTTACTTGTGTCAGTATGATTGTCATCCTTATTTCCCTCACTCCATATTAGAAAAGCTATCACTACCTCCATTTGTGTTATTTATGCCTTCCTGTACTGCCAGTGAATTCATTGTGCATTCCCTGTGTATCTCTACCTTTAATTTCTTCCCTCGTTTCTCTTTTACCTGCATGTGCTCTCTCTTTGTCTCCCCTTCCCCCAACCTGCATCTTCCCCCCGCCTCCCCCTGTCCCTCCCATCTTCCCATCCCTTTTGCCTGCCTCCTCGTTGCTTGACCAAGCTCTTCTTTCCTGCCCATCCTCTGAGGATCTACTGGACCACCTCTTTGTCTGAGTATGAAACACCCCCCTGTGTACCACTCTGCTTCCTCCCCCCAGCTCTTTTGTATATCCATCTTTGTTTCTTCCCTTACCATAGCAAGGACTTTACAGACTGGCTTAATATCTAAACATTTCCACCCTCTCAAATTAACTCAATGTAAATACAACCCAAAATGCCCGCAGGTTCACTTTACCACTTGAGTGTCAGTTTTCCCCTCTTTACCATTTCTCACACCACAAGTTTGCATAGGGGGCTTGGCCTGACAGATTCTCTGTTCACAATGCTTCTGCCCGTTCTCTTGGAACTGCAGGGATGGGCATCAGAAAAGCTTCCAGGTCTACAGTGCTTTCAAAAATCTTCTTGTTCCCTCTGGCTGTAATCAGCATTTTTTCTGGGAAGATTAACTGTGATTTCATGTTCCTCTCTATCAGAGTCCCAAAATACTTATTCCACTTCATTCTTTTCTTGATGGTCTCTGCAGCGTAGTCTGGGGAAATCTTCGCAGCTTGCTGTTGGTATGTTAGGTCTCTTTTAAGTCTTGCTTTCTTCAGAATTGCCTCTTTCATTTGATATTTTGCAAATTTGGCTATTATAGTACGTGGCATCTCATTATCTTTCTGTCTTGGGTGCCCAATCCTATGAGCCCTGACAATCTTGGCATTGTGAAGGGTTGGATCTTCTGGGAAATTTTCTTTTAACATCCCCCATATCAATTCATTAATCATCTCTGCTCCCTCCACCTCTTTGATCCCGTTGATATGCAGGTTCCCTCTACGAGATCTGTTCTCCAGATCTTCACACTTGCTTTGGAGGAATTCAGTCTCTCTTTTCAGTTTATCCAGCTGCTCTATTACTGTGCTGGACTGATTCTCTACAGAGGATATCCTGCCCTCAGCCACTTCTATTCTTCTTGCCACCTGTGTGAACAGGAGACCCCCTCCCACTCGTGACTATTGGGGGGTGGGTACCCCATTATCCACCATTCCTTAAACTTCAGGGGGAATTAGCTTAATGCCTTAAACCGGGGTCTCCATGTGTTCAAAAGGATCAAGTTGAGGACAGTACGCACTACAAGCAGTTTATGTACCCTCCCCAAAGAGAGAGAGAGAGACAGAGAGACCGAGAGAGAGAGAGGTGTCCAATAACAAGTTTATTGCTATAAAAAAAACCCAGAGAAACACAGCCCTGGTCTGGCTGGCGGGATTTAGAAGGGGAAAACACAAGCGGCTTGTGGGGAGTAAGGTAGGAGAAGGAGGGGGGGGTTCAGTGTCAGCTCAGCAGTGGGGAGTGAGAGAACGCGAATGAGGGAGAGAGAGAGAGAAAGGGGGAGAGAGGGAGAGAGAGAGGGGGGGGCTACCCCAGTTGGCTGGGAAAGTCTGGACCTGTGGTTACCATTCCTTGCCTGTTGAGATGGGACAGGCGGTCCACGGATCCAGCCGAGTTCAGGGGATGGAGGAAAAAAGAAGGGGCAGACCAGAGTCTGGGAGATCTCTCAACTCAGACATGCACAGAGTGACCTGCAAATATCTGGGTCTCAAGATTTCTCAAAAGTTGATGGGAAAACCAGGGGCAGTTAAAGGGTGCTGGACAAAGAAGTTTGGGAGGCTATGCAGGGTCATTGGGGTGTACAATGGGCTAATGAGGGGAGGTTACTTCCATGACAAAAAGGGCTATATTAGATGCACCAGATACCTTTTACACAGGAGGTAAGGGTAAACAAAAAGTGAAGGGAGGGAAGGAAGGGCTTAACGACAGGCTTCAGGATACAATGAGTGTGTGTCTGGTTTCTCTTGGGGAATGTGGAGATAGGGTGTTGCTGCTCTGAGTCATGGCTACCAGTCCTTTGTCAAAACAGGGTGAGGCCTTCTCCTTAGCGACTCCATTCTTTATTCAGAGAGCTCTCCGTTCTAGTCTTTTTCTCAACCTTAGGCTGGTATTTTTCCATGAGTGGTCCCTTTTTGCTAGGAGCTAGGGTGGTTGGGCCCAATCCTTATTTTCCATGCCCCCCCTCCTCTTGCGCCCTGTGTGGGGCTTTTCCCCAAGCCTCCTTGCCCTTGGTTACCCCTGTGGGCTTTGCCAACCCCCAGGTCCAAGACAGTTGGCTATCACAAGGGGGGGGTTACA
The DNA here is from genome assembly GCA_003113815.1 of Sphenodon punctatus. NCBI lineage: Eukaryota > Metazoa > Chordata > Lepidosauria > Sphenodontia > Sphenodontidae > Sphenodon > Sphenodon punctatus. The sequence continues at coordinate 370,739 of QEPC01010906.1, forward strand.
TCCATTTTGGGGGGGACCAGGGGTCTGGGCTAACACCTGATCCAATTTTTTGTTCCCTTCATCCACCGAAATTTTTATTTTCCTCATCTGTGTTTTTAATTCTTTTTTCATTTCTAGTAGTAATCTTTGCAGGGATCACTGCTCACCTTCCTTGCGGCTTGAGTCTGATGAGGCCTGCTCCTCCTCTGCTTCGTGCTCTGTCGCAGCCATTTGCATGCTGTTTCCCTCGCTCTCTGAGCCTCTGGGCCCCGTGCTGTTTTTTCTTTGGCAGAAGCGCTCTAGCGCATTGCTTTGCGATATCTTCTGCTTTGATTTCTTTTTCCCTGCCATTTTTCAATAGTCTCGGGTTTTTTTATTTTTAAAATCTTATTTGCCAGCTTGATTTATGAGCTGGGGGTGCGAAGCGCAGACAGGTCCCAGCTAGCCGCTTCGACGCATGTGCAGATCCCCCATGACCACCTCTAATTTCATGTTCAGTTAGAATTTTTATATATTATGGGAAAGTATTTAGGGGATTTCTCCCCCAGCTCTCCTATAATTCGGAATGGGCTACAGAATTTGTTCAATCTTGACATCAAAAGGGGAATGTTTAGAAAGCCACAGGCAAGGGAAAATGGAGATGATATACAATGGAAATTGTTCTGAAGTTTTTAATATGGCCAAGATATGCAGCCATAATTATGCGTGATGTTTTACAAGAAGTATACTAAACACAAAATCCATTTCCGAGAAAGCTTCTGATACTTATATTGCAATAGAATATATAACAATATTTAGGATGATGGGACCTCTGCTAACTTTTGAGTCAAATATGTTTGATCAACATGGGGATGTTGCAGAATGATTCCATGAGAATTGACCAAAACTTTTCCTGCTGATTGAATACAGCTATCATGCCTTTTGCTTGGGCCAAACACAAAGCTGGGATCAAGTTGCAGTAATGGCAGTTTAACTGCAGAAGATCAGAGCTTAACCTTAGTGAACTTCTCAGATAGTGATACCATTTAGATTCACAGTTTTTGCTCTGTGTCCCTTGGTTTTAATAAAGTTAAGTTCACAGTAAATGGAACTTAGAGAAGCGTGTTGGAAAATTGCCCACTCAGAAAATGTTTTTAGTTGTATTTTTATTTAAATTAAAAGTCAATAATCACAGTGTTTTATATTATGAACAGATTTTAATAATATATTGTGATTTCATAACCCTCTTATCCATTTGTTTCTCTTGTTCTTCTTCATGCTTCTGCTGCTTAAGCTTCAAGCCAGTAGGAGTGGGAAAGTACTAGGTAAAGCTATTTAGCTATTGATCAGGCATCAGGTGGCTCCCTCTGTAGCTAAGTGAGTCTTCTCCAGTCAGAGAGAACTGGAGGCCAGCGGCTCTCTGCTTAAACCAAGTCTGTAACCAGGCTTCCCACCAGGGCCTGTAGGGGGCACTGACGAGTCACTCAGGGAATCCGTTCACAGTCCACCTCGTGTGTAAACTCTCTTAATGTTCTCTTATTGTGAATCCCTGCCTCCCTCAAACTTGATGCATTTTCCAAGGGTCTGATCCTGGGGTAAGTACTTCACCCTCTCCGAAGCAGCTCCCAATATGCCTAGGCAGGGTGAATGGGTCTGGACTCCTACCACCCTTTACAGCTAGCCTACTTCACCAGAATCTTTAGTATTGGGTTTGGCATGGAGAGCCAGAAATGCTTATACAGTCCAAACAGTAGGGATGTGCGAACGCGGTTCAGACGTTCGGAGTTCAGTCCAAACTCAGCCAGTTCGGATGCCCAAACCAAACATCTGAACTGAATGCCAAAATCCCCAAACAGTTTGGCTGTGTTCGGATGAGTTTGGGCATGTTCGGGCAGAAAAAAACTGGCTGGCAGGTGCGGGGGTGGGGGAGGGCAAGCTGAGGAGCAGACTTCCTGGCGCCAGGGGTGGATAGGCTTGGAGTAGCAGCCAGCCTGCCCAATCACCATCCCTCTTTTCCTCAGGCTACTGGCTTCGCCGTCTGTCATTGGCATGGGGATAGGCTGCACAGAGCCAATGGGGCTTGTGGTAAGACGGGCTCAGCAAGTAACAAAAGTCATTGACCTCCCCCCTTCCAATTCTTTCTGAGCTAGCCACTGATCCTGTCAGCAGGCATTTTCAGAAGTCTCCCTCTCCCAGCAGTTTGTGTTCCTAATCCATTGCCATCCTCCTCCTATTTCACCCATTTCCACACATTTACCTCCCTAGTTTCATTTACTTAGATTAGATTAGATTAGATTAGATTAGATTAGATTTGGGTGTTATACCAGGCATCAAGAAGCAGCCACTCCATCCCCAGGTCCCACCATCAGGGTTCTGTGGCCTACATTACAGGAAGGGAGGACTGTCCATCCACATCATCCAGAATCTGCCACTCCAGCCCCAGGACCCACCATCAGGGTTCTGTGGTTGTCATTCCGCTCACAGGGAGCTGTCATTCCATGACCTCAAGAAGCAGCCAGCCATTCCAGTCCCAGTAGCCACCATCAGGGCTCTGGGGTCTACGTTACAGGCAGGGAGGGCTGTCCATCCACTTCATCCAAAAGCTGCCACTCCTGTCCCAGGACCCACCATCAGGGTTCTGGGGCTGTCATTCTGCTCACAGGGAGCTGTCATTCCACAGCCTCAAGAAGCAGCCAGCCACTCCAGCCCCAGGAGCCACCATAAGGGTTCTGGGGCCTACGTTCCAGGCAGGGAGGGCTGTCGTTCCACTTCACTGTCTGCCAATGCTTCACTGATGCCAGTCAGCCTACATTCCAGGCAGGGAGGGATGTCAATCCACTTCATTCAGAAACTGTCACTCCAGTCCCAGGACCCACCGTCAGGGTTCTGGGGCCTACGTTCCAGGCAGGGAGGGCTGTCCATCCACATCATCCAGAACCTGCCACTCTAGTCCCAGGCCAGGACCCAACACCAGAATTTTGGGGCTGTCATTCAGCTCACAGGGAGCCATCGTTCCCCACATCAAGAAACAGCCAGCCACTCCAACTCCAGGACCCACCGTCAGGGTTCTGGGGCCTACGTTCCAGGCAGGGAGCATTGTCGTTCCACTTCACTGTCTGCCAATGCTCCACCAATGCCAGCCAGTCTGCAACACCAGGCCAAGTAGGGGTGCCAGCCAGACCTGGGGGCCAAGCGCCAAGCCTGCCCGCCCGGGCAACCTGGGATGCCAAGCCCCAAACCTTCTCTGTCTCTGCTGCTGCTGCTGCTGATGTGTCTCTGATGGCCTTCCATGCCCCCACGGGCACCACGGGAGCACCCCAAGCCTCTGCCAAGGCCAAACATTCCAACGTTCATGGGGTCAGAACTCCGTGGGAACAAATTAAGAAACTCAAACTAAGTTTTTAGTCTGAACGTCTGAACATCCGAACTCCGGTCTGTTTGCACATCCCTACCAAAAAGTATTTGCTTAATAAAAAAAGCAGATCCCACCTGGGGCCTGAGGAGCAGAGGTTCCAGCTGATGCAAGTTCTGTTGACAATGAGGTTACATATATGGCCACCAGGCTACTTGAGCCAGTTTGAAAAGCTCATCAGCCTCCCAATCCTTGCTCTTCTGCCTGTCAGGAGAGTTCATATATGCCAATAATGCTACCAGGATGAAATTTTTTTTAGAAAAACGCAAGAAGTGTCCTGTACATGTAAGATGAATTTTCATGATTTTCAAATTTTGTACCATAAGCTCCATAAATCTAATTCATAACCACCTCCACTCCCTAAGAGCGCAATCCAGTTTCATACAACCCAATGGGAGTATAGCCATTGACTTCAACGGGATGTGGATCGTGCTCTAAATCTTTTTGAGCACGTGCTTCTGCGGAGAGCTTAGTGGTCATTGCTGAGACTGCCCCACCTCCACCCTCAAAATATTTGTATGGATTGAGGAACACACATTGAGTAGAGCTGCAACTGGGTACCCAGAAAGCCAGACAACCCATCATACCTGAATGCAACCTGAAAGGCTATCCAACTCCCCAGGCTGATTCACCTCACCACCAGACTACTGCTCCTCCAGTCATCACTGCTTGCTGCTCCCTGCTTCTCCCCAGCACATGTGCTGCTCAGTTGGGGACTTCCCCACTTGGCTTTTTCTGGGTGAGATGGCCTCTTCTCACCTGTGTGAACCCCCCTAATGAGTCCCCCATTCCCAGGGGGACTTCAAATGGGGATGTATGCAGGATTCATGTGTACCCCTGATATGGTCCATGTGTTGCTTTTACTGCACAACCTTCTGGGAGGCTCCTTTGGCTGTTCTGGGGATGTTTTTGCAGTAATGGCAAGGGGAGGGGTTGAAGGTGGGGACTGGGGAGCTCTCTGTCTTCCCCCCACCCTAATTTCCATCCCACCCCTTCCCCCTGACTTCCCCTAATCCATGTTCATTTCTACTACTACTACCTCCCTGCTTCTTGCCCCAACCCTCACCCACCATTTCTATTCCTCCCTGCCTCCCCCCACCTTTCATCTCTGCCTTTATCTCCCTACCTTCCTCCCCATCCACCCACCCAGTTTCTGTCCCTCACTGCCTCCCTCCACCTCCCCCTTCTACCCCAATATGTCTTGCCATCCACCCCCATTTCAACCTCTCTCGTCTTCCCTGCCTTCTCCTATATCACTCCCTCCCCACATTTCTACTCCTTCTCCCTCCCCTCCACCCAGTCTCTTCCCCATCCCTCCAGTCCTCCATTTCTGCCTCTCTCCCCGGCTTCCCTTTCCTTTGATGCACTCACACTCCTGCCCCTATTTCTACCCTCCCTGGCTTCCCTTCCTTCCCTCTCCCTGGTTTCTACCCTTCCTCCCTGTCCTCCCCTCCACCCCCGACTGAAAGTTCACCAGCCATTACTGCAGTCATGTAGCTGACTTGCTGCTAATCCTGGGGAAATAACCTTTGCTGGGTAAATTTCTATGGCCTCTGTTATGGAAGAAAGTAGACTAGCCAAATATAATGGTCCCTTCTTATATTAAAATCCATTAAAATTCCAGCTTTCCAGTTCTCTCCACAACTTCATTCCAGACAAAACCTCCTCCTCTGTTCTTATAGGCTTCTCCAAGTGGGAGATATAGAGGTTCAGGGATTGCTAATACCCTATTCCATGGGAGCTGCTGGATGGGATCTGTTTTACAGGTGATGGGGAAGGGAGTGCTACATATATCAACATGGCATGAGCTGGCATGAATTTTTAAAACACCTTTTTTATTCAGTGGTTTGTGAGACCTGAAGGACACAAGTGGTTTTATTAAGGACTCCTGTTGGAAAGAATATTAATTAATAATTAGTTACTAGAATTATTTTACTAATAAACTGTGTTTGCACCAGATGATTAAGTTTGAATGCACTTGCAAATATCACAACAAAGATATCCCCTAGATTAAATTCCCAGCTCACATTCCATCTCTTTGGATTGTCTTATCTATTAAATTGGTCTATGAAGTAAATGTGGGTACACTCCTTCTCCTGTTCATGTCATTAATAACATCATTTACTTTAACAGCAGGCAGTGGCCAGTGGCGGTTCTCACCCAAAGAAACCTGGGGCACTGCCCCCTCACTCTGCCAGGCTCCAAATCCATGGGTCACTGAACCGTCGGGCAGCAGCAGCAGGTGCAGCGATGTCAATTTCAGGGTGGGGGGCACACTGAGAAACTACACAGCAGGCAGCGTGCCATGCGGTGAGCACGCATGTAGCACACTAACTTGATTGTGTTTGGGGGTGGGGCCGGGGGTGGGGACTGGCTGCGCTCTGGTCTGGAGTCCTGTAAGGGACAAAACTATTTTGAACGTGCTTTGGGCTGCTCAAAGCACAGTCCAAGTTCACGTACAGGAAACTGAATTTCCCATTCCATCCAACAGAGCGGCAGATTTCTAAAAGCCCTATGGGATCAATTTTAAAATTACACATGGGTGCCAATTGTAGGTGCTCAAATGGTGAGATATGCTGTGGCTGTGAGGCAGTCAGGGATCAGTGCACATGCTCAACTCAGTCAACTCTCAAGAAACAAACATCTCAGATATGGGGGTGTGTGCATTGGGAGAGACTGGGGAATGGGGGAGGGGAGAGACAGGAATGGGGGAGGGGGATCGATGGGAAGAGACGGGGCGGGGTGGATGGGGAGACACTGGGAAAACAGGGCTCAACCATGTTTTGGGGGACAAGTGAAACTCCTCACCTCGCTGCTGCTTTTGTGGTGTGGTAAGGACTACACACAGGGCTGCAGCCAGCTTCTCCCCCAATAAGTTCTTCTTCCTCCCCTTCCTGGCTCCGGTCCCCATCTTCTGCCTCCTAGTACTGCTCCAGCAGCAGCAGCAGCAGCAGCAGCAGCAGCAGAAGTAGCGGAACACCGATCGGATTGGGAGATAAAGCTGTTTGTTTACAAACAATTCCTCCCCATGTGCTGATCAGAAGGTTATTACCTTGTAAAGAAGGTTCTTTGAGATGGTGCCTAACATTCTGACAACTGAGTTGTGCATGCTCACCCTATTCAAATAATAGACCACATGATGGTCTCGAGCTACTCTAGTATAAAAAGAACTGTCCCCCTGAGAATGACAGTTCCTTCCAACCCTTTCTAGAAATATAAGGGAAAAAATCCATGCGGGGCTGGAAGGGTGGGAGTTGCGAGAATGTTTGGAGCCATCTCAAAGAACCTTCTTTACAAGGTAGCAACCTTCTTTTCTTCTTTGAGTGGCTCCTCACATGCTATTTTTACATGGCTGCACTGGGTGGGGCGTCCGCGGGTGCGCCAGTGCATGGATGGGGCATACACGTGGCTGCACACGCATTCCCACTCACCCCCCACTCATCCACACCCACGGAATATGCGCTGTTTCCCCTGGTTCCTCCATGCATGGGGATGAGTGGGGGGGTGAGTGGGGATGCATGTTAGGCAGGCGCTCATGCACGCCCACTCACCATGGACACGTGCACCGCATCATTCACACGGGGCTCCCCCATCCACGAACATGCAGAAATCTGCATGTTCATGGGTGGGAGAGGCCCGTGTAAAAAGAGCTACATTCTCACAACTGTCTTTCTTATACTATCTTAGGTAGGAATTTAGGATGTAAAGCAATATCTATTCTATCTTGGAAAATAAGTCTGAAAATATGGTTCTGAGATTATTATGGCTGCTATTTCACTAACTTTTCTTAATGAAGTTATTGCTAACAGGAATACTGCCTTTAAGCCTGCACTCCATAACCAGTTCATTTGCACCCCCCATATAAACAATTCACGGAGTGCCGGGGGCACAAATTAAATGATTATGGATGGGGGGGCAGCATGAATTGATTATATGGGGGTGGGGGTACGAATGAACTGGTTATGGGGTGGGGGAAGCATGAACTGATTATGGGGGTAGAACTGAACTGGTGATAGATAGATAGATAGATAGATAGATAGATACAAGATTTTATATATATAAAATCTTTTATATATATTTATATATAAAATATATAAAATCTTATATTTTATATTTTATATTTTATATATATAAAAATATATTATATATATTATATATATTATATATATGTATATAAAATCTTTTCATGGCATAATGCACTTTTATATATATCAAATCTTTTCATGGCATAATGCACTTAATAAACTAGCTGCATTTTGCATGTCTGGTATATTTGATAGCAGCACCTCTGGACCAGTGAACATAGGAGAAAGTAGGTAGGAGCATGGCAGAAAAGAAGGCTGCAGACAACAAGGAAACCATTTCCCCCTGTTCCCCACTGAACCCATCTCTTCCACCTTCCTCTTCTCATGCTGCAAAACCAAACCCTTTCCCTCCTACTTCTCCTCTGTCCTGTTCTTCTATTCCCTTTCATTCTCTTCTGATTCGGCTTGTCACAGAACAGGGAGCTAACTTGGTCCTCCCAAGTTCTCCAAGCCAGAAGGAAGGCTTGTCCCAAAACCTGCACTTCAGAAGACTACAGGTGGCCAAGCATGCCATGAAAATTGAGGAGTCGAGGGTTCAGGATAAAGGTAGACGATGGCAACGTGAACTATTTTTTTTTTAACCTACAATGGTTAATTTGGACACAGTGGGAAAGAGAGTAGAGGACGCCAGTAAGAGGGTTCTCTATTCCCCGGTGGCAGTGCTTCACACAGCAGCGTTACCAGCATCAAGTAATGTAATGTCCATCCAGTGTTAACCCTGGGAACTCTTTGCTGCTGGCTCTGCCTACCGTTTCCCTGGCTCCACCCTAGGCTAGGGTCCACCCCTAGTCCCGCCGGCAGGTTGAACCCATCTACTGCCCCAGCAGCCTCTAAACCCACCAGCCACCCCTGGCAGTGGCCCTGTTTCACCAGGAGAGTGCTACATTCACTTTACACCTGTTAAAAATCAACATTTTATATTTGAAGTATCATTCTTATTTTCCCAAGGACTGGCTCCTTTTAATGCAGTCAACCTGTTTGCTTCAGTCATTTTCATTTCATTTCAGTCTTTATTGTTTAGCCATAGGCCTTTACAACATACAAATACAATATAAATATAATAGCACATATACAAACATGTAAACTTAATGAATAAAATACTCCTACAGACCGCCTGAGGGCCCTATATCACCCATCCCCACTAACAATATCTAAAATTTAGGTAACTTATGCCTTTGATAGACACTGTCTAAATCTTACCAAATCCTTCGTCATTTAATTTAATTTCCTCTCAATACTAATTATTTGGACATCGGGAGGTCTGGTCTCCCTTATATCTTAAACTCTTGCCCAACGTCGGCAGACTGAATGCCCGGATAGTTTTCAGGGATTATGAGTCTGGAAAATCCATAGTATAACCAGTGCATAACTTGCCACGGCCCTAGTCACTTCCGAATCTATTGGGTTAAGTAAGCACCGGACAGTATAATAATCTTCTCCCAAGTCATCCACAATGCCTCCCAAGTAATGCATTCTGAGTCCTGCCAGCAGAGCGCATCTTAACAAAAGGTGGTCTACAGTGTCCACCTCCCCCAACTGACACAGTGAGAATACCCTCAGGGAATCCCTTTGTACCAGCCCTCCACCAGGGCTGAGGGGAAGGAATTCACCCTTAGTTTGAAAAAGGCCACCCGTTTCCCGGGATCTTTCCAGGTAAACAAATAGTAGTCACCCGCCCCCCCCGCCCCCTACGGGGGATGAGCCAGGGCTACCCTCTGGTCAGCCAGTAATGCACCCTCCCCTTGCCCCGTCTGATCCCTAATCCTACTTTTAACCAATCTCTTTGTTGCCACTAGACCTAGTGGTTCTAAGTACTCAGGGGAGAACCCCAACTTATGGACTTCTTTTAATACCTCCTGCCTCCATACGGACCCCAATCCTGTCTTAACTGCCATAGCAAGGAGGGTGCTCTTGGGCGTGGGAAAAATAACTGTTTTTGCCCAGTATATAATCGTTGCCTGAAGGCCAAGGGCTCGAAGCATGAGGCACATTGCTTCTGCTCTTAATAAGACTTGGGGAAGCCCCTGAGGGGCTCCCAAGATAGAGCGCAAGAAACCATTATGAGGTCCTTCAAGATGGTCTAAAAAGGACATCCCCCAAATTGGCAAGGCGTAAAGAAATTGGCTGATTACTTTCGCCTTAAATAGGCACAAAGCTGGAATGACCTGCTTACCTCCTTGGTCAAAATACAATTTTATAATAGCTCCTGCTGATTTCTTGGCAGTTTTAACTATTGCCTCATAATGGGCCCTCCACCCCAACCCTGGAAGATAACCACCCCAAGATATCTATACCACCTAACCTGCTCAATCGCGTTATTTCCAATGGTCCACTGGTGTGTCTTCTTGACTGCACTAGCACTTACCACCATGGCCTTAGTTTTACCATAATTGATATGGAGTAGTTCACAGTGACAAAAAGCTCCAAACGTTTGCATTAGTCTTTTTAGGCCTATCGGTGTCTGAGACATTAACACTGTATCATCTGCATAGAGAAGAATTGGAACCAGTCGAGTCCCAACTTTGGGGGAATGCATGTCCCTTTGGGCCATCTCTTGGACCACATCGTTCAGGTACAGGTTAAACAAAGCAGGGGCTAGCAAGCACCCCTGCCTTACCCCCGCCTGCACCTGAACTGTATCCGACAAAGCTCCTTCGGTATTGTACCGTACCCATAAGGTATTACCTGTATGGAGCTGTATTATTATGAATAGTAATCTGGGATCCATTCCCATCGAACTTAACTTTACCCATAGACACTCCCTACACACTAGATCAAAGGCCTTTTCCAGGTCTATGAAGCACATGTAGAATTTCCTATGTGCCTTGGTATATTTAGAAATAAGTACCGCTATAACAAATATATGGTCCGTCGTTGACTGCCCTTTTCGGAAGCCTGCTTGCTCTGGCTCCATTATATCTACCTCCTCAAGCCAATCCTGTAGTTTGTTTAGTAAGAATCTAGTGTATACTTTTGCAACTACACTAAATAAAATTATAGGTCTATAATTCCCCAGTAACTTAGGATCTCCCTTTTTCAGAATAGGAATAATTACACTGGTTTTCCAGGCAGGGGGAAAATCCCCGGTCTCATTGAGATGGGTAAATAATGGTGCTAACAAACTTGCCCACCATTCTGGGTTATGTCTCAGGAGTTCTGGTGAAATGTAATCGGGGCCTGGCGTTTTCCCTAGTTTTATTTGCCTTTTCAGTACCACTATTTCCTCCGATGTCACAGGAGGCCAGTTCTGGAGGCCATCAGCAGAGTAAATACTCGGACTTGCTTGTATCTCCCTTGCTGGAGCAAATAGGGCCCCATAGAATTGCTGCCACACGTCTGGTAATATTGGGGCGCCCCCTATAGGGGGTCCACTTCATTGTCTGGCCTGGATTATAGTCCAGAATTGGTGAGAATCCCTCGCTTTTGCAGCAGTCAATAACTTTGACCATTGGGCTTGTAAATACAAATTCCTTTTGACGGTTAAGAGTCCTCGATATACTTTCCGGCACTCAACCATCTCCAACCTTAACACTGTATTGGGGTTAGCCCTAAGCTTCCTAGTCGCCTTCCTAAGAACTGCCCTTTCTCTGTGACAATCTCTATCAAACCATGTAGGGTACCTTTCCTCCGAAAACCCTTCGAGTGGGGCAACCCTTCCCTCTCTGGTGATAAGGGGAGTCAATAGTGATATTAGCTCCTCATACCGGCTTACTGCCTCTCCCCCTCCAGCCATAAGTAACCTGCACACCTCCAGGACCTGGGGGGACCCAATAAATGCATCTACTTTCACTGCCTGCTCCTCAGACCACTTTACATGGACCACCAAAGAGCCTTCCTCATCCCGTCCTGGTAGTGTGATATAGGCTCTATTCCTCCTCCTAGCTATAGGATCGATAATTGCTAGAGACACAGGTAAATGGTTTGTTATAAACAGTGCAACAACCTCTAATTTGGCAATCAGAGACAAGGAATTAGGGGATATCAAAAGGAGATCCAAAACACTGGAACCTTGTGGCGAGTGGAAGGTGAAGTTTCTTACCCAATTCCCTTCCACCCTACCATGTATAACAACCAGGTCTAATTCATACAACATCCGATCCAAATGTACTTTCCTGGTACCCACTACTTGATCCCTAGAATGACGCATTGGGAGGGACGTTGACTCAGCTGATTCCTCCAACAATGGCTCTGCCTCTAGACAAGCCGGGTTCCCAAGGCGCATGTTAAAGTCGCCACCTAAAATAAGTACTGCTAAAGGGTACTTTGCCGAAGCAGATTGGACCTGCTCAATAATGGTGTCCCATATGCCAGGCTGATAGTAAATAGATTGGTCCGAGGGGATGTAAACATTCCCAATTATTAACTCCATCCCCGAAGGAAATATACAGAGCCAAAGGCCAAAATAAGCTTTAATTAAACTGAAACATAAAATTTGGGCGTCCAACGTGGATGCTACAAGCAGTGCTACTCCCCCATTAGGACGACCGCATACATCAGAGGGGTTAGCATCCACCCAAAAAACCTCATAACCCCTCCAAGTCTCCTGAGTGGGGGGTTCTGACATCCATGTTTCCTGCACTAATATTATATTGTAAGAGTATACACAATTTATAAAGTCTGGGACATACTGCTGGCTCCTCCAACCTGCAATGTTCCAAGTAAGCAAGGTTATCGGAATACACCAAGGCCCTATTAGTCATTGTTTTATAGGCATAGTGGATGGTTTAGGGCAATGCCTGAGGACTCTCCCCGACAGGTTTGTGGGTGGTCCTGGGAGGGGTACCATAGCTCCCTGCCGGTCCACCACAGGTGCAACTTCCACGATAGTAGTCATCATTAGGTCAGCATTCACCTTGGGATCGCAAGCTTGCATCTCCCTCTGGGTGACTGTCCGGGATACCAGAGATACCTGAACAGGCGATGTTGATATGAGGCTCTTAGATAGGGAGGAACAGGGTGAGCGTTGGTGTTGACCTCTCAACACCCCCTGGTCCCCTTCCTCTCTCGCTAATGCTATACTAGGTAACATCTGACCCTCCAATCCTCCCTCCATTGCCATCTCCCCGAGTCTTACCTCCAAGAACGGAGGGCATGGAGAGGCTTTGACGGGAGTAGAGGTAAGTGACTGGAGCAGCGTTACCCGAGAGGCATTCAAAACTGATCTCACCATTACACTAGAGGAATCACCCCCTGCGTCCCTAGCCCCTAGTTCTGACTTAATTTCCACCAGCTGGGAGAACAGGAATCAAGGCGTTGCGCCCAACGAACCTTGAGCTGGTCTGGCGGGGGGGCTAACAATCTTCCCTGTATATCATGAGGCAAAGGTGCCGATAAGTCCCCTCCTGATCTTACACTATGCAGTTTCTTGGGGGGGTTATCGCCAACCTCCTGTAAGGATGTCAATCCTCCAGTGGGTAGAGCCCTGGATTCCTGGGTAGAAGGTGGTAATATACAACCCATCCTCTGGGTGTTCTCCATCAGGTGGCAAATGTTATCAGCCTCCTGGATGGGTGCTAAACCACCAGCGGGTAGCATCCTTTGGCCCTGTCTTAATGGGAGTGGGAGGCTATCCCTCTCGGGTAAACCTTCCCCCAAAGGACCGGTATCACCAACCCTAGTGGTAGCCAGGGCTGTAGCTCCCATCGGCTTCTGGGTTTCCCCGCCCACCTGGGGTATATTTAAATTCCCACCTTGTGGGGGGGGGGGAATACTACGGTATGCACATGCAATAATAACTGCCATCTGTTCCAGATGTTTTTTCCGTGCCAAAATAAGGTTAGGGATTTCTATTGAGGCAAATACAACTAAAACCATTTGTCTAGCAGCAGAGACACAGAGATGGTCCAAAGAAATAATGTCTCTGCTGGTAATGACCACTTTCCCCATAAGGAGTCTTAAATGTTCGGCCACATCTAGAGGGGTGCCGCAGAGTGGGGCAGGCCGACCCCCTTTTGGATAGATGGTAAAAATGAAAGCCTCTGGAATACGCCCCAAAACCTCGGCCGCATCAGAGCATATCCTGGGAGGAATATCTACCTGCCCCCTCGCTCCCCTAAGGGGGCGCGAGATCATTTTATCGTTATGAAGGGACATTACTGGGGCAGGGCCTTGGCTGGATATAGCACCAATCAGCCCATGTGACATATGCATTCCGGGGGGTGGGGAAAGCTCCCTCTCCCCCCCTCTTCCCTCCCGCCGTCCCAGCCGACAACACCTCCTGAAGCAATCCCTCCAATGAGTCTATTTTGGTTTGAACATGGGATAATTTTCTATGCATAAACTGCGTTGATTCTGCAGTAAACATCACATGTTCCATCATTAATGAGGCCATTCTCTCACCCACCAGGGGCACAGCCCCTTCTTGAACCACTGGAAACCCACAGTCTGCCCCCAAATAGTTCCTAGGCAAGGTATTAAATCCTCCTCCATGTGGTTGTGATACACCTGACCCCATTGATAATACAGTCCTTGACCGCACACACATGGGAGGTGAACATAAAGGGGGGGTTAAAGTTGCTGGCTCCCCCATATGTGCAGCTGATTTCGGAAAATAGGAGTCTAAACACCGCTGCTTTAATTTCCTGGCAAAGGGCGATTGCGACTGCGGCTTCCCGTCCTCACTCCCCTCCGGGCTTATCCGTGCAGATTTCAGGGTATATCAAGCTTACCCACCACACTTTAACAAAAAGGGAGCACCCACTCCCACTCTGTCCAGAGACTGCTTGCGGTTTTTCCCGTTGCAGGGCCACCGGGGTTCGCCGCTTACAGCTGCTGCAGGTCAGGTAAGTAAGTGCTGCCAGCCATCTCAGGCACAAGGGGGGGAGGGAAAAGGCGCTCCACGTCCGTGCTCACAAAGGGGGTGCCACTGCCACTGCAGTCTCACTAACGGGCCCGCCAACGGATGACACCCTTTGGCTGGTGCCTAAGGGCTGGCGCCCACAGGGGCCCCAGCCCCTGCATAAGTACCTGATGGAATGAGAAGGGGAGCCAATGAGGGCTAGGCAATCACTCCAATGCCTCCCATAGTGTTTATTTCCCTCCTCTGCAGGGCTTTGGCCACACCCAACTGGGACCCCAACCCCTGTATAAGTACCTGATGGAATGAGAAGGGGAGCCAATGAGGGCAAGGAAATCACTCGAATGCCTCCCCTAGCAGTTCCTTCCCTCCTCTGCAGGGCTCTGGCCACACCCAACCGGAACCCCAGCCCCTGTATAAGTACCTGATGGAATGAAAAGGGGAGCCAATGAGGGCTAGGCAATCACTCCAACGCCTCCCCTACCAGTTCCTTCCCTCCTCTGCAGGGCTCCGGCCACACTCAACCAGGACCCCAGCCCCTGTATAAGTACCTGATGGAATGAGAAGGGGAGCCAATGAAGGCTAGGCAATCACTCCAATGCCTCCCCTAGCAGTTCCTTCCCTCCTCTGCAGGGCTCCAGCCACACCCAACCGGGACCCCAACCCCTGTATAAGTACCTGATGGAATGAGAAGGGGAGCCAATGAGGGCTAGGCAATCACTCCAACGCCTCCCCTAGCGGTTCCTTCCCTCCTCTGCAGGGCTCCGGCCACCTGTTTGCTTCAGTAGGAAAAACATGTATTCAGGTTGAGCACAGATGCAAGGAATTGTTCATTCAGAAATTTCTTGGTAGGCTTTTAGAACCAGCTGTTGTTTCTGCACTACTTTCATTTCTATAATTAATGATGACATCCCTGTTACCATTAGGGATGGGTGAACAGAACCAAGATTGGAAATTCGGTTCAGTTCAGTTTGGAAATTCGGTTCGGTTTGGAAGTTTGGTTCGGTCGACCGAACTATTCAAGTTTGGTCCGAACTCTGAACTTCTGAACAAAGTTCGGAAATTCAAACCCCATTGAACTAAATGGAATATTATCTTTTAGGGATGGGTGAGCAGAGCCGAGTTCGGAAATTTGGTTCAGTTCAAAAATTTGGTTCGGTTCGGAAGTTCGGTTCGGTTCGATTCGGCATTTCAGGAATTCATCGACTTATGCAACCTCACTTTCGCAATGCAGCCCGCAGCTTACTCCACCAACAACCTTACGGTCGCCTTCATAATTGGGAACTTAGGGGGCATCGCCTTGAACTGGACTACCTCGCTGCTAAAGGATAAAAGCTCCCTGTTAATGAATTATGCCTACTTTGTTAAGGAATGTGCCTCTCTTTTTGATCACCCTCATCGTGCCCGGGATGCGCAGGCCCAAATTATGACCATCAAGCAAGGAAAGGGCACTGTCTCAAATACATCACATGATTCCAGCAACTTGCCCTCGAGTTACACTGGGCAGATGACGTCTTAGGGGTTTTGTTTCGATGAGGGTTGAATGAGGAATTAAAGGACCAGCTGGCCTTTACGGAGCTGCCCGACACCTAGGGAAAACTAGCGACACTTACCCTCCAAATTGATGACAGGCTGACAGGGCGGCGGCAGTAACGCAGGCAAGATAACCGCCCTTATGTTCCCCGCACTCTCCCCGTCATTACGTCCAGGGCAGAGAACCCCAAGCCAGGAGACCCGGAACCAATGCAGATAGAAGCAGCACGGGGTCCTCTCACTCGAGAAGAACGGGATCAATGTCGGAGATCCCACGCCTGTTACTATTGTGGGGACGCATCGCATTTTATTCAGACCTGTCTGGTTCTTGCATCTCCACATCAGGATATGGGAAACCCCAAGGGCCGGAGCAGGCAGGGGTCGCCCTGGCCATGAAGCTACTTCCCTTGGCCTCTGAAGCACTGCCCAGCCCCCTGAAGATCCCTGTGACAATACTGGTGTCCCCACATCACTCTTTTGTGGTGTGGGCACTAGTAGACTCTGAGGCCTCCAGTAATTTTCTTGATATGGGCTTGGCCCTTTCTTGTTGAATTCCCACTGAAGCCATGGCTGCGCCCAACCACTACTCACCATAGATGATTCCCCCTTGATATCCAGTCCCATCACTACCCAGACGAAGCCTCTGCAGTGCACCATCGGAAGTCATCAAGAAAAAAATGTGTTCGGTGTCAGCTGCACTCCCGTGTTTATGGTCGTGTTGGGATTACCATGGCTCCACATGCATGACCCCCGGATTTCCTGGACTAAGAACCAGCTCCAGTTGACATCAAAATACTGCATAAAGACTTGTTTCCACACAGCCCCGAGTGTCATGACTGCAGTCGTGATCATGGGGACCACAGAGGCAGACAGGCCACAATTCCCTGAAGCATACCGCCAGTACCAGGAAGTCTTTAGTAAACAGTCGGCATCTACACTACCCCCCACACAGGCCATATGACTGTCCGATCAACCTGCAACTGGGCTCGGAACCCCCGTTTGGGCGTATATATGCACTCTCCATGCCAGAACTTGAGACCCTTCACCTATATGTCGCCATTCCTACTCTCCCGTGGGAGCACCCATATTCTTTGTACAAAGTGGATGCCATCCAAAAATGGCCCCCGCCAAAGATGGTAAAGGCATTACAGCATTTCCTTGGCAGTGTGAACTACTATCACCAGTATATCTCCCACTTTGCTAAACTCACTACCCCTTTAACTCGACTGATGAAAAAGCACTAGGAGTTCAAATGGGAGGAAGAATAACAACGCAGCTTCCGGCTCTTGAAGGAGGCATTCCTATCTGCCCCACTCCTTCGCCATCCAGACTTTCAACGACCATTTCAGGTTGAAGTAGATGCCTCTAGCAAGGCTTTGGGGGAACTCTTATCACAAGCAACACCCAAGCAAGACCAGATGTTACCCTGCACCTATTATTCCCAACAACTCTCCTCCGCGGAGCAAAATTACTCAGTCTTTGACTGGGAGCTGTTAGCCATCAAGGCAGCTTTTGAGGCCTGGCACCACTATCTAGAAGGTGCTCAATACTCTGTTACGGTCATCATGGATCTCAAAAATTGAACATACCTTCAAACGGCACAAATAGCCAATGCTAGGCATGCACGCTGGGCACTTTTCTTCGCGTGCTTCACCTTCACCATTCGATACTGTCTGGGAAAATTAAACATCCTAGCAGATGCGCTTTCCCATTACCATGAATGAAGCAGCGAGGAGAACCCACACAAAGGTCCCATCCTCAACCCAAGAGTCTTTGCTGCAGCCTACACAATGCAGGGACACCTCGTAGAAGCAACCGCATGAGAACTGTTGCCAGCCTCAGATCCATCTTGCATGGAAAGTGAGGGACTCCTGTGAAGGCAAGGATGTATCATCCTCCCCCACCCCGTCCTGCTGTTCCCAGAATGTTTGGGCACACCACGATGCCCCCCTCACTGGGCATCCTGGATGCAACCGTACCTATCATCTAGCCCAACAATGAGTATTAAGAGAAACATTATGCATTTATATAGCACAAGCAGTGTACCTGATGCTTTACAATTGTTGTTATTAGAGACAGGTCCCTGCCCAGTGGTCTTACAATCTAAGGACTTTTTCTAACAGGCGCGAGTATGTGCGGGGATGGGGGGACAGTGCGGTGGGTGGGCGGTGCATTCCCATGGACCCCCACCCACCTCCACGCATGGAGCATCGGGCATTGGTGCCCGTTGCTCCATGTGTGGGTGATGGGTGGATGTGGGTGGTGTGCGGGAGTGCGCACGCACCCCCACCCACTTCCTGCGGTGTTTCCACGGTCACCCCCGGATCCCCCCTGCACCTGCCACAGTGTTTACATGGGTGCCCCCTCACCCGCACACATGTGCAAGGGAGGACATCCATGTGAAAATGACCAAAGATGGACACTGGTAAGGGGTACACAGGGAGAGACAGACACATTCCAATTTATTACTGATGAGGCAACCCAGTGAGTTCATGGCTAGGGTAGTATTCAAACCCTGGCTTCCCAGGTCCAAGTCTAGCGAGGTCATAGCCTAGCTGTGGTGCTGCTTGTGGGGTCCACGGGTCTGAATGTGGCAAAGCTGTGGTTGCTTCTATTGCAAATTAACCCAAGGCATATGATTTTTCAGTCCTATTATAATGCTTGGCAAATAATTATTGAAAAAATGTCCTGCCATTTCTGGGAGGGAAAAAAAGATGGACCAGCTGTATGATGAATTTATGTGATACTGACAATCTAGAGAATTTCCCAGAAGGGCTTTGAATGAAGCCAAACCCTATTACACAGGAATTTGTTCAGTTTTATCCTGATATGTTGTTTGAAATGTCAAAAGTGGGGGGAAAACCATCGTTGGCTACCATATGGGCTAATATCTGTTAAGAGTTGCCCGCAGCTGGTGTTAATCCTTCCCAAGCCACAATGCAAATGAAGACAGGGACTATAGCATAAAACATGATATTGGAACAAACACATACACTAACATAACCTGAGACAGTTCTGTTGCTTGTCAAAGAAGCTTCTTTGTTTGCTCAAATACTTTATTTAATATTTATGCCAGTTATGCCCAATACAAATAGCTGCCTCACATTTCTGCACCTTTGCAACCTCCTCCATCACCAAGTGTGAGAGGCAGAAAGGTCATTCCTGAGTAGAATTAAAAAACCAAGCAAGCCAGACTGAACCAAGGAAGAAGCAAATACTAGTGAGCCCAGATTGCTTGGAAGCAGGTGGGTCAAATTTAGGCATCACATTTGCTCATGCTTGGTCAGAACGTGAGCCATTGTATTACTTTGCATTTTAATTCTATCCGACCTTCAGTGAGGGAATGGTTTCCATAAGTCTGCAGCATGTTCAGTCCAACAGGCTTGTGTTCTTGTGAGATTATACAGCCTCCTGAACCCTGGGAGTTGGCATTTCTTGATACAAAAGACAGACTGTGCCACTGCTGGTAATAGGCTATACTTCAAACAGTTACACTATGCTGCACTCCAAAACAGTACAAATCCTTCCACTTGCTCAAACGTTCTCCTTTTTGATTCTCTATACCTCATCTTGGAAGATTTAACAGTCACCAGCTTTTTGGCTTTCATGCCTGCATGAAGGTGTGAGAATGAGAACAGTAACACTGTTTCCAAGATGAATAAAGATTCAGAATGAGAGAGGCTGTGTGAATGAAGGGGAGGAGAGGCAGGAAAATGAGCAAAGAAGGAGATGAAAGAAGAGCAGTGAGGAGAAAAACTATTTCTTAATTAAACTCCGAACTTTCTCTCCAAAGTCTTGGATCCTACCCTAATTAAAGTGACTGGCATGTAGTGGTGTAGTGCAGATGGAGCTCAGACACACAGTACTGGGCACACAAGTGCTTGCGTTTGCATTTGCTGGCTTGCCTGCAAGTGATAGTTTGGACAGTTTTTTCTTTCATGGTGTGGAAGCAGAGCTGGAGAATTTGCATAGTTGTTACAGGATGAGGGGACATTTGTGAATAAATTCATGAATGCTGTTTTGTAGGGACTGTGAGTGAAACCCTTACCCACTTCCCTTCCACTGTACAGGCTTGATCTTGAATGATGCTGACCCCATCAGAGGGATACATTGGTATGAAATGGGTTATAGAAATATTTTGTCTGATGTCAGATGCCAATGGCATTGCCTCTGGGAACCAATTGATTCCTGCAGTAACCCTACTAAAATAACTGAATTTGGCTTATTGAATCTATGAAAGATTCCTCGTGCAAGTTCCCCTTTCTGTCTATTCAGTGAATTTCAGTCAAATGGGAAATTATGGTAAACCATTTGCTTTTTGCAGCAGAGAATTTATGGTTTTTTTCTTTTTTCTTTTTTAAAAAAATTCAACTTCTTAACCCTGCCCCTCGGAAAAAATTTGAAAATGTAACAATGCAAGTGGATTTCTAAGGCTGAATGCTTGGCACTCATTTTTCAAGCTGAAACAGTCAGACATGTCCACCTAAAGCTGATCTCCTGAATCCAGAGGGGCTGAGCACTCACCACTCTGATTTCAGATGGAACCGGGAGTGCTCAGTAACTTCAAAAGCCGGGCCACTCTGGAGCCTGCATACGGACGTAGCCACCTCAGTTTTATATCTTCATTAGGCAACGTGGGTATTAGTTTGCCTGGGCCTCAGTGTCCGAGTCTGTAAAGTACTGCTCAAACTCATTTTCTTTGTCTAAAAAAAGAGTCCAGTTTCCCAGGCTCAGGAGATTGCATAATCTCTCAGGTTATGGGTGTTTTTAAATGAGATACTACCATGCATGGCCACCCAATGACTGCTCATCCGACCTCCCATATGAAGGTGGAGCAGGGGAATGCACACTCCTGTGAGCCATGCAGCACCCACTCATGGTCACTCACAGGACACTGCTGAAAAATATTGAGTGCCCTGTGCGAGACAAGTGAAAAAAGGGCATGGCAACGAGCACCCATGCATCCCCTACCCATATGAACTGGGGTAGCCACCCACACCAGCAGAAAAAAGTAGGGATATGCAAACGCGGTTTGGAAGTTCAGCGTTCGGCCCGAACTCAACCAGTTTGGATGGCTGAACCAAACGCCCGAACCCCCAAACAGTTTGGCCACGTTCGGATGAGTTTGGATGGTGTTTGGGCGGGAAAAACGTGGCTGTCAGGCCCAGGGGGGGGTCATCTGAGGAGGGTTGGAGAGGCTGGGACTAGCAGCCAGCCTGCCCAATCACCATCCGTCTTTTCCTCATACTACTGGCTTGGCAGTCTGTAATTGGCCATGGGCTAGGCTGCACACAGTCAATGGGGCTTGTGGTAAGGCAGGCACAGCAAGTAACAAAAGTCATTGCCCTCCCCCCCTTCCATATCATTCTGAGCTAGCCACTGATCTGTCAGCAGGTGTTTTTAGAACTCTCCCTTTCCCAGCAGTTTGTGTTCCTCCCAATTCATTGCCATCCTCTTCCTATTTCACCCATTTCCACAGATTTACCTCATAGTTTCATTTATTTAGATTAGATTAGATAGATTTAGGTGTTATTTTTATTGTTTACCCCTACCTGTGTTGTTTCACCCTCCCTTCCATTGAATCCTTCCCTCCTCCCTGTATATATTCCATCCCTGATTCCCTTCCCCTGTTTTTGGATTTATTTAGAGTAGGATTAGATTGATTTAGGTTTCATTTCCCTCCATGTGTTGTTTGTTGTGAGCTGTCTGTGTTACCCCCCCATCCCTGTGTATATCTAGATCTAGATCTAGAAATTAGATAGTTACTATAGATTGATAGTTGTAGGAGTTAGCTTAGTTATAGAGATAGATATAGTGTGTAGTGATTCAGTTTTAATATTTTATAGTGTGTTTGTAGGACTAGGCCTTTGTAGATAATATATAATATTCCATTTAGTTCCATAGGTTTTAGAATAGTTAATAGCAGTTAGAGTTAGTGTAGATATATATAATATTAGCTTCCAAATTTGAATAAATAAATACATTTTAAAATTATAAAATCTTCCTGTGCATTATTTGTGTGGGAGAAATGGAGAAGGGAAAGAGGAGAGGCCGGTCTGCTACCCGTAAGACAGGCAATGGGGCACATGACAGAGGTGGCAGGGGCCATGCCAGAAGAGTGGCAGGCATCAGCAGCAACCTGAGTCCATCACCATGCCCCAAAAAGCACAGACCTGATTTTGGCAGTCAGGCGTCAGAAGCTCCCAGCAGTGGCACTAGCCGGGGTGTGGTTCAGTGGCACCTCTTGCCAGCGTCCTCCACTGCCACACAGGGCACTGGAAGGCCTGCAGTCCAGGAGGCTGTGGCTGTCTCTGCTGGAGGCTGCAGGAGCAGGTGTAGCAGGTGCTTTGGGGTCGGATGTTCCTCAAGGGCCACCATTGTCCCCCATTGTAGAGGCGATCCCCCCCAGCAGTCCAGGGCTGGTGGATCCCACCCCAGCTCCTAGAGGCAGGTCCCGATCCCAGGCAATGGCAGCAAGGAGAGGAGCAGCAGTAGCAGCAGAAGTAACAGCAGCAGCTATAGGGGGCACAGGGAGAGTGGCAACAGCATGGGCAGTCGATCAGCCTCAGGGTCCCAGTACTCCCCTTCGCGGGACATATCTCAGATTGGGGACAGTGAGACAGATACTAGTCCTGTGGAGGAGATGTCTGGTGCTGAGGTGATGGCTGTCCCTCCAAGAGCTGTGTCGCCACCATGTTCTGCCACTTCCATCAGCGCTGTCAGTGGTGCAGGGCAGAAGGCAGGAGGGGGCAAAAAATCTTCTGTATGGGGTGCATTTTAAGTTGGTGTGGGTGGATGATCCCAGGGAAGTGCAGTGCACTTTGTGACAGAAGGTGGTGAAGCGTGGGCAGGTGCTCAGCAACCTTGCCACAACTGCTATGGTGAGGCACCTCAAGGCATGCCATGGCACTGTTCTGCTAAGCAGGCAGGCCAGGGCAGTGGATGCCAGCAGTTTCCCTACTGCAGCGGCTAGTCGTGCGCCTCCATCAGCGGGCAAGCATCCTCGAGCAGCTACCTCTAGCAGCAGGAGCGGTATTGCTGCTAGGGGGGACCAGCAGCAGCCGCCAGTTGAGGCCCAGAAGTGTCAGTGCACCATGGAGGAGCTGGGTTGGGGCAGCTGCAGGATGTGGAGGGCAGCATGGCTTTCAGTTGAAAGCCACGTGCATGTTGGGGGAAATGATTGCGCTTGATGGACAGCCCTACTCGGTGGTCGGGGATATGGGGTTTATGCGCTTGCTGCAAGGGGGGAAAGGCAGTAGCAGCAGCAGAAGCAGAAGCAGCAGCAGAAGCAGCAGCATCAGTGCACCAAGGAGGAGATGGGGTGGGGGCAGCTGCCAAGTCCATTGGCAGCTGCAGGACATGGAAGGCAGCGTGGCTTTCAACTGAAAGCCACGCGCATGTTCAGGGAAATGATTGCGCTGGATGGGCAGCCCTTCTCAGTGGTTGGGACATGAGGTTAAGGTGCCTGATTGGCTTCCTGGCCCCCCCAGTTTAAGCTGCCCGCGCGCACCACCCTGAGTCGGCAGGTGGTGCCAGCCTTGTACCGGGGTTTAAAGGAGTGGCTGTAGGAGCAGCTGGCATGGGCTGGGGGTGCCACCATCCACTTTACCACCGACCTGTGGTCAAGTCAAAACGGGCAGCACACCTACCTGGCAGTGATGGCACACTGTTGGCAGGACCCGGAGGCGGCATTTGGGAGTGGCAGGAAGGGCCTCAAAGCAGGTTATAGGTGGGCCCTGCTTCAAGCGGAAGTCATGGATGGCCCACACACTTCTCAGAACATCGAGGAAGTCCTGACTGCCATGGTGAGGGAATTGGCCAGGTGCACCCTTCAGCAAGGGGTGTGTGGTGACCCACAACGCTACCAACATATTGAGGGCAGTCCTCGAGGGGGGCTTCACCAGCATCCCTTGTACTACACACACCCTTCACCTGGTGGTCATGGATGCTCTGGGCTTGGGGAAGAAGGGGATTGGGTCAGGCACCCTTAGCTCCCTGTTTGAGTGGGGGAGGAAGCTGGCTGGTTGCTTAACCAGAGCGTGAAGGGCAGCAACCTACTCTGGGTTTAGCAGGCAGAGCAAGGCTCTCCAGTCCACCAGCTGGTGCAGGATGTGTCCACCAAGTGGAATTCTACGTTCCTGATGATCAAGCAGCTTCTTGAGCAGAAAGCCGCCTTGCATCAGGTTCAACTGGTGATGGACAGTGGGGCACCTCCAGGTTACAATGGGGCAGAATGGGAGATCCTGGCTAACACTGTCTTTGTGCTGAGACTGTTCCTGGCCATGACGGAGACCATCAGCTCCTCCATGGCCACCATCAGCAAGGTGACCCAGGGGCAGGATTGTGGCCCTCAGGGCAAGAACCTGGTAGATGAGGCGGTTGCCCTGGTGCGGCAGCTGAAGGCATGGATGAAGGCATGGTTCAACGAGCTCCTGCAGTGGGAGGAATATGTCTTCGGAACCATGCTGGACCCCAGGGTCAAGGCAGCGTGGCATGCCAGACACTGCTCTATGGCCACTGGAAGGGTGATCTGTTGGAGAGGTTGAACCAGGCAGAGATGGCTCTGGAGAGTATGTGGCAACAGCATCAGGACTCCCCTGGGTATGGTGGGAGTGGGAGCAGCCACCCCTTTCAGTCGGCGGAGTCTATCCCTGCCCCCAGCCTTAGCAGTAGCAGCACCAGCAGCAGGCTGAGCATCAGCAGCACCCCTATTGCCAGCAGCAGCAGCTCGTATGTGCAGGCCACTCTGGCAAGCATGGACCTGTGCACAACAGGGCAGGCAGCGTGGCTGAGGGCCGTGGTGGAGGTGGTGCCAAAGTACAGTTACGTGAGGGTGTATGACAACACCTCAGCAGCAGTGGAGAACTACCTGGAGGAGGAGCTGTGAATCAATCCCGGCAGCGATCCCTTGGCCTATTGGCCAGAAGACCAACGTGTGACTGACCCTGTCCAAAATGGTGAAGGGTCTCTTGTCCTACACACCAATGAGTGTCCCCAGCAAGCAGGTGTTCTCTATGGTGGGGGACATTTGCTCACCGCACCACCTGATACTGGGGGCCAAGTTGGTGGAGCAGTTGCTGTTCCTTAAGCTGAACTTTCGGATGCTGGGATTCCCCAAGCTGCCCCTGGACATGGATTTATGGTGCAGTGGCACATGCCATCCCATGTCAGGGGCAATTTTGGAATGGGGCCCCTCCTCAATCTGGGCTGCTGCTGCTGAGGTACTGTCCCTCCCTCCCAAAGCCAGGCACCCACCCTGCCTCTCTCCCTTTCTCACTAGGCGGCCTTGGCTGGCCTATCTGACTGACCTCATGATGCCGGGTGGCATTGGGAAGCTGTAAGCCTGCCAGCCGGCCTCTAATTAGACAATCTCGGCCCGTGTAGAATCTGACTGGCTGGCTGTCTCGCGCTACACAGTCTTCACCAGCCTATCTGAGTGCCCTGCCAAGGTCCCAGCCTGCCTTCCCTACTGCCTCTCATGCCACACTGCCTGTATGCCCAGCATGCCTGCCCAGGTTTCCAACCTTGAACCCTGCCTCAACCTGCCTTCCCATGCTCATGCCACTCTTCCTGTCTGGCCACCCGCCCAGGTTGCCAAGATCAAACCCTGCCTCAGTTTGCCTTCCAATGCTCATGCCATGCTGGCTGTCTGCCCGCCCTGGTTGCCAATGTCGAACCCTGCCTCAGTCTGCCTTCTGCTCATGCCAAAGTGCCAGTCTGCCCGCCCTGTGGACAAAGCTGAAGCCCTGCCCCATCCTGCATGCCTCTCATGCCAAGGAGCCTGTCTGTCTGCCCTGGCAACCATGGGTGAGGTGCCCCACTGGCCTGGTAATCCGGCTGCTGCTGTCTGCTGGTTCATGGGTGCTCTGCCCTGGCAAATCCGAATGTGTCCACGCAATCCTGCTGATGCTGTCTGCTGCTGTATGAGAGCTCTTCCCTGGCAAATCCTACCATTCTGGCTCTATGGGTGCTGCGCACAGGCAAATCCTGCTGCTGCCATCTCTGCTGTTCCACATGTTCTGTACCCTGGCAATCCAATGTCTGCTGGTGCTGCTGATGCCGCCTCTGAAGTGCCACAGGCTCTATGCCCTGCCATCCAATCTATTCTGCTGATGCCACCTATGCTGTGCCACGGGTACTCTGCCCTGGCAACCCAATACCTGCTGCTGCCAATTCTGCCTCTGCTGTGCCATGGGTTCTGATACTGGGCAATCCAATGTCTGCTGCTGCTGCCAATGCTTCCTCTGCTGTGCAACGGGTTCTGTGTCTGGGCAATCCAATGTTCACTGCTGCTGTAAATGCTGCCTTTGCTGTGCCACAGGTTATGCTACCTGGCAATCCAATGTCTGCTGCTGCTGCTGCCAATGCTGCCTCTGCTGTACCATGAGTTCTGTGCCCTGGCAATCCAATTTCTGTTTCTTCTGCCTCTGCTGTGCCATGGGTTCTGTGACCTGGCAATCTAATATCCGCTTCTGCTGCCTCTACTGTGCCATGCATTAAGTGCCCAGGCAATCCAATTTGTGGTGCTGCTGCTGCCTCTGCTGCCTCTTCAGCCTCTGCTGTGCCATGGGTACTGTGCCCTGCAATTGAATCTTTGCTTCTGCTGCTGAACATCGCCTCTGCGGTGCCATGGGTAATGTGCCCCGGCAATCAAATATCCTCTGCTGCACTTCTGCTGCCTCTGCTGTGCCTTTGGGTTCTGTGCCCGGGCAATCCAATGTCTGCTGCTGCTGCCAATTCTGCCTCTGCTGTGCCACGGGTACTGTGCCTGGGCAATCCAATGTCTGAGGCTGCTGCCTCTGCTGCCACTAGTATGCAATGGGTTCTGCTACCAGGCAATCCAATGTCTGCTGCTGCTGCCATTGCCACCTCTGCTGTGCCATAGGTGCTGTGCCTGGCCAATGCAATGTCTGCTGCTGCTGCCAATGCTGTCTCAGCTGTGCCACGAGTACTGTGCCTGGGAAATTCATTGTCTTCTACTGCTGCCACTTCTGCCTCTGCTGTGCCCTGGGTTCTGTGCCCGGCCAATCAAATATCTGCTGATGCACTTCTGCTGCCTCTGCTGTGCCATGGGTTCTTTGCCTCGTCGATCCAACATCTGCTCCTGATGCTGCTGATGCCTCTACTGTGCCATGGGTTCTGTGCCCGTGCAATCCAATGTCTGATGCTTCTGCCAATGATGCCTCTGCTGTGCCATGGGTTCTGTGCCCTGGCAGTCCAATGTCTGCTGCTGCCACTAAATGCCGCCTCTGCTGTGTCATGGGTAATGTGCCCTGGCAATCAAATGTCTGCTTCTGCTGCTGCTGCTGCTGCCTCTGCTGTGCCATGGGCTCTGTGTCCCGGGAGCAATCCAATGACTGCTTCTGCTGCCTCTGCTGTGCCATGGGTTCTGTGCCCGGGAAATCCAATGTCTGCTGCTGCTGCTGCTGCTACTGCTACCTCTGCTGTGCCTTAGGTTCTGTGCCCTGGCAATCCAATGTCTGCTTCTGCTGCCTCTGCTCTGCTATGGGTTCTGTGCCCAGGCAATCCAATGTCTGCTGTTGCTGTCATTGCTGCCTCTGCTGTGCCATGGCTTCTGTGTCCCGGGAATCCAATGCCCACTTCTGCTTCTTCTGCTGTGACATGGGTTCTGTGCCCGGGCAATCCAATGTCCGCTTCTGCTGCCTCTGCTGTGACATGTGTTCTGTGACCAAGCAATCCAATGTCCACTCCTGCTGCCTCTGCTGTGCCATGGGTTCTGTGCACCAGCAATCCAATGTCCACTTCTGCTGCCTCTTCTGTGTCATGGGTTCTGTGCCCTGGCAATACAGTATCCACTTATACTGCCTCTGCTGTGCCATGGATTCTGTGCCCGGGTAATCTAATGTCTACTGCTGCTGCTGCTGAGTCTCAGATGGCCATCCATGCCCCTACGGGCACCCCCAGTGGCCAAGCGCTGCGTCTGCCTGCCCAGGCAACCTGGGGTGCCAAGCCACAAGCCTTCCTGGTCTCTGCTGCTGCTGCTGCTGCTGCTGCTGCTGTGTCTCCAATGGCCTGCAATGCCTCCATGGGTACCCCTGGAGTACCCCAAGCCTCCAGGTGGGACTGAACTTTCCAAACATTCAGGGGCATCCAAACTCCATGGGACCGAACCCACAAACCTGAACTAAGTTTTCAGGCCGAACGGCCAAACATCCGAAATCCCGTTCTGTTCACACATCCCTAGAAGATAGGTCCCCGACTCAGAGGTACTGTAGGCAGTGGGCATGACCTTTGCAAGTCACAGGAACTAGGTGTGAGCAGTGGGGAGCCGGGTTTTGCAATGCTCACAACCAGGACATGCCAGTTTCAAAGGCCAGCCTTGCTAGTTTACCCATCCCCAATGGTATGTGGCAGGGGAGTGCAAGGCAGCTGCCAAGGTAGCCATGCTGGGAGCTGGTCATTAGAATCCCTCCCCATGTACTCCACCTGAGTGGGTGCTCCGCAGCTGTGCCAATCAGCAGCCACCCCCCTTCCAAGCCTTACTTATTTTAAAACACCCTATGATAGTGAAGAAACCAGATTCAAATATAACAAACATGAAGAGGATCTTGTATTTGAAATACTAGGTACACATGCATACACACCCAGTAGTTCTAGGACTCTCTCATTTAACAACTGAGAAACATATATTTTTTGACACACAGAGGGTCTATCTAAACCAGAGGTAGAGAATATCCCTTCTAAATAAAACTAGACAGAGGCTGTATTTGGCCCCCCAGGCCTATGGTTCCCAAATCCCTACCCCAAACTATAGTCTGAGTTAAACTACCATGGAGTGGCTCAGGTGAAGCTAGACTCCTCAGCCTGAGTCATCAGCCTAAGAGCTCTTGACAAATGTTACAAAGGGATTTTGAGACTAGTTTGATAACTTTAGACTTGTGCTATGGTTTGGAGAGGTCACCGTATCCTAAATGAAAGATGCACAAATCTGCGCTGAAGTCTTTGATCTTGTTTGTTTGCAAATTGGAGTTCAGGCACAACTATTGTCTTAGATTGTTTAAGTGTACAGATGAAAGTAGGGTTGCCTCCATCACAGAGGGTAAAAATGGGACACTATTAATTTGTATAAATTTGCATGTGATCGTGTATTGATCTGCTAGGGGTAGGTTCCCTATGGGGGAGAAACAGGTAGCCTTAGGGAAAATGTAACAAACTATATATACTTACTAGGGATGGGAATTTCCATTTCAGATTGAACTGAAATGACCTAACAATTGCCATTTCGGTTCTCTCCAAAATTTCGGTTCTCATTTGGGTTTCAGTTTTTCAGGGTTTTTGCAATGATTTTTTTTTTCTGGCTTTTTTTTCAAAGCAAAAAACTGGAAAAAAAATCAATGCAAAAAAACAAAACCGGAACGAGAACCAAATTTCATGGAGACACTCCACGAATTCGTCTCACTCTCCATGAATTCATGGAGATGCTCCCCCAAATGTCCACCCAGTGAATCCTCCACAAATACATGGAAACTCTCCCCCACATGTCCACCCAGTGGACATGTGGGGGTGCACCTGTGTAGGGGTGTGCATGTCATTTTCATTATTACAATAAAGATAACGAAAATTGTCATTTTCATTTTCGTTATTGCCATAACAAAAATGATAACTGAGAATAACGACAGCCGAGAATACTAAAAACGACAACCGAGAATACCATTAATGGCAATGATAACAACAATAACAGTAACAATCTATATCAACAATGATAATTATAACAATATCAAAAATGATACCAAAATGATACCAAAAACAATACCAAAAATGATAACAAAAATTATATTTAAAAAAATGATAACAAAGAACAAAAATGACAATGTCATTATCATTGTTTTTTTGAGGGAAAATGTAGAGGGGCGGAGGGAGGAGACATCTCGGAGTTTTAACAGGGTTGAACTCTTGAACTGTGCCTGTGTTGGGAGAGGTGAGCAGCTCAGCAGTATCTGATGAATGTATCTATGGCCAATGAGCAGCACAAGCATGCCCCAGCAGTCTCATGGGACTGTGATTTCTCAATGCCTGCTGCCTCTCACAACCAATCAGGGGGGCTCTGGGGGAGGGCACTTTATTATTGGAGGGCCAGTTTTTTTCTCTCCGTTGTGTGAGAGCTCTGTTTGTCAGATTGCATTTACAGAACTGTCGTGCTTGCACATAATAAAATTCTCTCGAGCCCTCATTGCATTATTTATTATTATTTATTTATTTATTTATTATTAGGTATTCCCACCAATACTTTCCTTCCTCATATTCTAATTTTTACCTTCTCCTTTTCCTTGCCTTTCTCCCCCCCTGTACATTATATAGAGATAGGTAGTATAGATTAGATGTAAATATATATTATAGACATATAGATTAGATTCGAATAGTTATATAGATAATAGATTAGATAAATAGTTTTCCTTTCCCCTTCCCCTGTCTCCCTTAGATTTAGATAAATATTAGTTATGCACAGGAATCAATAATGATACTAATAACAAAAATAAAATCTTTGTTTGAAATTGTACCAATATCAATAACGATATCAATAACGATAACAAATATCGATACTGATATTGATACCCTATAACAAAAATGATATCAAAAATGATAACAAAAACAGTACCAAAAATTATAACAAAAATGATAACGACAATGAAAATGAAAATGACATTGTCGTTAACAATGATAATGAAAACAATATTTTTGAATAACAAAAACAAAAACAAAAAATGAAAATGACATTGGGACCTGGTGTACACCCCTAGCAAAAGTGGTGGTGGGTGAGTGCGTGCTCTCATGACCCACCCATCTCCATGCATGGAGAAATTGGTGAAAAGCCAGGTTGCTCCATGTATGGAGATGAGTGTGCCCCATCTGATGTCTCCCTCCATGCATGGCCTCCATAGTGGCACACATAAGTACAGTCCGTGTAAAAATGACCAAAGTTATGCATGTTCCCCTGACTTTTTTTGTTTTGTAAATGCATCCCTTTTTCTGCCTTGTCTCTCCTTCCTTGTCTCTCCTAGATTAACTGTAATTAAGCTAAGTATGTGTATCTATGATGTCTCATCTTTGGGAATATATTCCTATGTTGGTTATGAGAGAGCTTGGAGGCCGAAGCAGTCTGGATCTTACTGCTCACAACTGCACAGTTGAAACTGATGTTGGCTTATAACACTGGTCTCTTTCTTTGTTCCCCTCTCCCTTTTCCAACCTACAACGTAAGTTCCCTCAGGGAAGGGACTTATCTTTAAGTATTAGTAATGATTGTCCAGATACCAATGCTGGGTACATTGCTGGTGTTGCTTATTTTTATTACTAATAAAAATCCAAGGAATGAAAAGAAGTACCTATCCCAATGTTTGCAGCATATGTGGTGGAACATAAGATTAATAGTGTTTATTTGCAAATCCAGGTCTCCAACAATTCAGGGTTTATATGTATCAATAATAAAACCTTATAATGTATTTGATAGGTAGCAGGCAGACAGCACAGGTCAAGTACAGCAACTATATTACCACCATGGGGTGAAATATCACACAGCACATGGACTGTTGTGTTCTGCACCAGTTGAAGCCATTGAATGCTCAGGGTTTTCATAGTCAGGGTTTTCCATAGCCAGGAAAACCCTGACTATGAAGGGCTAGATGGGCCATTGGTTTGGCCCATATGGCAGCTCTTATGCACATCGTGAAGAAATTGTGATGTCATATCTTGCTGCCCCTTCAAAATCCTTAGATATCCTCCTGGTGATGTGGAGTGACGGTGCATGGATTCCTTTTTACTGGGTAAGTTTCTGTTCCCCTTTACCTTTCTAATTCATCCACAGTGAAAATCAGCTAGGGATGTGCAAAGCAACTCTCTTTTTTTCATTATTCATTTCATTTTCATTATTAAAATGTCATTCGTTCTTATTATATTTCATTATTCTTTGTTTTGTTTTAGTTTTTACTTTTGTGTTTGATTTCCATTGGTTTTAATGGAAAACACATTTTTGGCTTTAACGTTTGAATTTTTTTTCCAATTTGGATGATAGTTGGCAGGGTTGTACCCCAATGGATGTAATTAAGAGAGCCAAATTTCAGAAAGATTAGATACAGGGATTCTATTTTATAAGCAGTTGAAATTTGTTATTTTACAAAATTCTGTGTACACATTCCTGGATGTAACACCTTTGTCTCCCATCTGATTTACATGAAATGTGACAATCTTTTACCCCTCCCAAAGAGTACTATCTCTGCCAAAGTTCATAATTATTGCATTAAGGATCCCAATGTTATAAGTCATTTACTTGTAAATACATTTCTGACTGTAACATTTTTGTATTCCAGTCTGTTTACATGAAATAGGTCTGAATTATATCTCAGATCTTCAGAATCATCTCTGCCAAATATAAGAAAGATTGGATAAAGAGACCCAATGTTATAAATCTGCACATGATCGGGAGAATATGAGCCTATGCCATGGATTCTCTTATGTTTGTCACAGTGGTAAAAGATGTGTTTGTGATGCCAATTGGCCAGCAGAAATATCACCCATATATCATTCTCTGCTGTGAAAACCCCAGCTCATCTCCCTCACTTGTTACTGGGAAGTTGGAAGTATCTGCTTAGGGAAGAGCCAATAAGGGATTATCTTATGTCCTCTGTCACAGTGCTGCAGGATGTGATTTGATGACAAGTAGCCAGTCTGGATGTGTGAATCTCCTGATTGCTGGGATGCTTCCCTCTGCTCTCTGCCTTGCTGTCTGAAGTTCCAGTTATGTCCCTTCTATGCCCACTTCAGAGCCACCTAGGATTGGTCTTGGAAAGTTAGAAGCATGCATATCTGTTCCAGCCAGGGTGTCTATATTAATTTTATTTATTTATTAATTATTATTATTATTATTATATAGCACCAGAAATGTACCTGGTGCTTTACAGAGAATAAAATAGACATGGTCCCGGCCTGAGAGCTTACAATCTAAAGACAGGGGGAGGGGAGACAGGGAAGGGGGAACAGAGGGAGAGACAAGGGATGCAACATTAAAGAGGATGCGAGAACTCAGGTACACGTTCTTGGCTTGGTTAAAGTAAATAAGAGTTTTCAGATAACAGGTAGGGGATAATCCTGGGTGGGGATGATTACCAGGAGTTAGGAAAGGCGGAGCAGAAGAGGTGGGTTTTGAGGAGGGACTTGAAGGTGTGGAGGGTGGGGACAAGGCAGATGAGCGCAGGGAGGGAGTTCCAGGCATGCGGGGCAGTGAGGGAGAAGGGACAAAGGAGGTTGGGGGAGCAGGGGAGGCATGGGAGGGTGAGGGAGGGGATGGGAGAGGATCATAGTGCTCACACAGGGGTTCGGAGGGAGATCAGAGTGCAGAGGTAGGGAGGAGCAAGGTTATGAAGGACTTTGTAGGTGAAGACGAGGAGCTTGTGCAGAATATGCTCAGGGAGGGGAAGCCAGTGGAGGGAGGAGAGGAGAGGCTGCCCATGATCAAAGCAACGGACTAGGTGGATGATCCTGGCATCAGAGTTTTGAACAGAGATGAGGGAAGAAAGGTGAGAGCGGGGAAGGCCAGTGAGGATAAGATTACAATAGTTGAGGCGTGAGATGACTAGTACGTGGATGAGAGTTTTGGCAGAAGAGACAGACAGAAAAGAGTGGATCTTAGCAATGTTGTGGAGGGAGAAGCAGCAGGATTTGGCCATGGAGTCAATGTAGGGTTTGAAGGTGAGGTACAAGTTGAAAATGAAGCCCAAGCTACAAGCTTGGGGGACAGGGAGGATGGAGACCACATCAATGGCAATTGACAGAGAAGAGGGAGAGGAAGGATTGGGAGGGAAGATAAGGAGTTCAGTTTTAGCCATGTTCAGTTTAAGCTGGCGTTGAGTCATCCAGGCTGAGATATCAGAAAGAAAGTTGGTGAGACGAGTTTGGACAGAGGGGGAGAGGAAAGGAGTAGAGAGATAAAGTTGAGTGTCGTCAGCATATAGGTGGTATTGGAAACTGTGGGAAGCAATGAGTTTGCCTAGGAATTGGGTGTAGATAGAGAAGAGGAGAGGTCCAAGGACAGAGCCTTGGGGAACCCCAACTGAGAGGGGCAGGGAGGAGAAGGGGGAGGAGTTAGGAAGAGAAACATTGAAGGAGTGGTCAGAAAGGTAGGAGGAGAACCAGTCAAGGACAGAGTCCCGGAATCCAAGGGAGTGAAGCAATTCAAGGAGGAACTAGTGGTCAACAGTGTCGAAGGCAGCAGAGAGATCAGCAGAGAGATCAAGGAGGACAAGAATAGAGTAGAGCCAGTTGGATTTAGCCAATTGGCCAGAGGAAATAGCTGCCATCCCTACTGTTTGGCATAGGTTACAGTTTGGGTAGGCACCTTGGGTGCCTGAGTGTGTCTGTCAGCTTGCAAAGAACACCCCAGGTGGGGGCAGGAGGATATTGCAGTGAGCTCTCTCTCTCACACACACATACACACACAGACAGCCTGCCAGAAAAGTCTGAGAAAATGTTCCGACAAAAGGTAGAACTAATCGCAGGCCCAAAGAACAGCAATTTATATCTACCCTCTATGCCCATCTTGAAGCCACCACCAATTCTTCCTCCTGTAAAGTTAGAAGCATCCAATAATTGGCCAGTGAATATGTTTGTTATTATTATTATTAGCAAGCATTTATAAAGCGCCAGCATGGAATAGACACGGTCCTTGCCCTAGGGCTTACAATCTGAGAGATGGGGGTGTTTGTAAGTTTGTTGGGATTCTCCCCACCCTTCTACAGCCCCATCCCCCTGCCATGCCTGTTTCTGAATGGCACTGCATGTGGTATTTAACTGAATAACAAAAGTCTTCAAGAGGGAAACTTCAACTGCTTATAAAATTTGGACCCTTTATCAAATCTTACTTCAGTGTGGCAGAGACAATCCTGAAGAACTGTGATACAATCTTTCCAAATTGCATGTAAAATGAGTAGACCAAAAAATGTTTGTGCCAGTAATGCATTTACAAGTAAATTGTTTATAACATAATATCCTTCTATCCAACCCTTTTGTAGTGTCTCAGACATAGTACTCGTAGCAAGGGTTATAATCTTGCCAGGTTTCACTCACATCAGATGGAAGACAAAGATAATAGAGCAAGGAATGTGTATGCAGATATTTGTAAAATAAAGAATTTCATCTACTTACATAATTGTATCCTTTTATTCAATCTCTCTGAAATTTAGCACTCAGAATAATACTTCCAGGTTTCATCAAAATTGAATGTAAAACAAAAAAGGTAAAGCCAAAAACGTGTTTTTCAGGTTTTCCCTATTAATTCATAAGAATTTGTTTCAATTTTTTCATTATGTTCTTTCATTTTTGCTGTTTAATAACAAAAATTAACATTCCATATTTTGTTTTCTTTATTGTAATAACAAAAATGAAATGCATGCCCCCAAAATCAGTCAGTGGAGTCTAGTGATTCCTGTTAAAAGTTAATGGAATTTAATGTACAGACAGTTCTTAATTGACTGGAATAAGTTTACAAGATCCCTTTCGGATAGAAGAGGTACTATAAATGTTGCCTTATGAAATGCACACCAGAGATAAATAATAGAATATATCAAATTTTAATAATATACGCTCCTCTGCTCAAAATCCTGATTCTTAAACACACCTTAGTGAGAACTCTCAATTCCGAAGACAGTTTGCGGTGGAATGTGTGGGAGGTCTTTCTTTAGTTTAGAGCAGTAACTTAGCAATAAATGTGTTGGATTTGGGGATCTTGCTACAGTTAACAAAACTTTTTAGAACCTGCTCTCAGTTTAGGAAGCTACAAATTTTGATAAAGATTAAGCACCTTGGCCAACAGGCAGAGCCAGAGAACTTGCTGTTGATGTGTAAACCATTAGGAATTGATTTTCCAGGACCTAGTCAAATGTTTCTCCATTAAGTATTTTACAACTGCTGTCTCACCTGAAAAAAAAGAACTGCATATGATTTATTGATTTATTATGGGGTATGAATAAAAGGAGGCCAGGCTTGTGTATCCTAATGACATTATTTCCATTGATGTATCTCACTTTTGGCTCCAGTTCAGCAAAGCTTTCATCATGGTTCGGGATAGCATTTAAGTACATAGCATGATACCTCTCAAGAATCCTGGATTTTCTAGGACGTTGTGATTTTTCACAGCTTTTATCTGTCCCTCAGTCTGGACAAGATTCTTGGGCGGGGGAGGAATTGTGGCCCTCACGGCAGGAGGATGTCAGATAAGGTGATTGACCTTGCGCAGAACTGAAGGCGGGGCTGAGTGCATGCTTTGACAAGCTCCTATGATGGGAGGAATATGTCCTGGCAACCATGCTGGACCCCAGGATCAATGGAAGCAAGGAACGTGAGACAGCAGTCTATGGCCTCCGGAAGGATGCGCTGGTGCAGATGGTCCAACATGCAGAGTGGGCCATGCAGAAGGACTCCCCTGGGAATGGTGGGAGTGGGAGCAGTGACCCTTTCCAGCCATCTGGGTCTATCCCTGCCCCCAGCCCTAGCGGTAGCAGCAGCAGCAGCAGGACCCCTACTGTCAGCAGCTCCTCCTCTGTGCAGTTCACTCTGGGGAGCATGGGGCCCATCACAAAAGGGCAAGCAGTGTGGCTGAGGGCAGTGGGGTAGGTGGTGCCCACACAGAGCTACCAGAGGGAGTATGATGGTACCTCAGCAGCAGTGGAGACGTACCTGGAGGAGGAGCCATGCATTGATCACAGCAGTGATCCCTTGGCCTACTGGACTGGCAAGGCCAACATGTGGCCGGCCCTGTCCAAAGCGGCCACAGGTATCCTGTCCTGCCCACCAAACAGCATCCCCAGTGAGAGGGTTTTCTCCATCGCGGGGGACATTTGCGCCCCACACCTCCTGAGACTGTGGACCAAGTTGGTGGAGCAGTTGCTGTTCCTGAAGGTGAACTTTCGGCTGCTGGGATTCCCCAAGCTGCCCCTGGACAAGGAGTGATGGTGCAGTAGCATACGCCATCCCATGCCAGGGGCAGTTGGGACAGGGCTCCTCCTCCTCCTTCTCCTCCTCAATCTGGGCTAGGGCTACTGCTCCTGTGCTGCTGAGGTGCTGTCTCTCCCTCCAATGCCTGGCACACACCCTCTCTCTCTCTCTCTCTCTCTCTCTCTCTCTCTCTCTCTCTCCCTCCCCTCTCTCTCTCTCACAGTAGACGGCCTGGGCCACCTTATCTGACTGACCTCATGACACAGGGTGGCATTGGGAAACAAACTGTAAGCCTGCGAGCCGGCCTATGGCTACACGATCTCGGCCCACCTATGTGACACTGACTGGCTCTAACTCTCTCGTGCTGCACAGTCTTTGCTAGCCTATCTGAGTGCCGTACTGCCAATGTCCCAGCCTGTCTGCCCTACTGCCTCCCATGCCACGCTGCCTGTCTGCCCGCTCAGGTTGCTGCCAAGCTCAAAGCCTGCCTCAGTCCACCTTCCTGCCTCCCATGCCAAGGTGCCTGTCTACCCAGCCAGGTTGCTGTTGAGAGAGAGAGAGAGAGAGAGAGAGAGAGAGAGAGAAAGTCCACCCACTGCTTGAAGGAGAGACAGACACGATCCCACCCATGCTGTCACCTGCACTATATGGCCAGAGAGAGAGAGAGAGGTTCCCAGTTAGAACAAGGGAAATGGGGGTTAGAGGAGGAGAGGTAGGTATATCCAGCTACCCTGGCTGTCACCTGCCAGAACCAGGAATGCTCATGCGCGCAATGCACATTGCCCACATCCAGCACGCAGCAAACCTACCATAATGAGATCGATTATAACACACAACATATTATATGTGCCTGCCTGCCTGCTTTTGTGCATTCCTATACCTGCTGCTACCACCAACTTCAGCACATAGGGATAAAAGATTGGACAGGTCATACGAAGCTCGTAAAAATAAATACAACTTTTATTAAAACTATTTACATAACAACAAAACAAAACAACAACAACAACAACATTCTAAAAACCAAACGCAAACATTCAAAGGAAACTTATAAATGTATCTAGGAGTCTCTGGGTCTTTCCCCC
Organism: Sphenodon punctatus; assembly: GCA_003113815.1. Classification (NCBI taxonomy): domain Eukaryota; kingdom Metazoa; phylum Chordata; class Lepidosauria; order Sphenodontia; family Sphenodontidae; genus Sphenodon; species Sphenodon punctatus. The sequence continues at coordinate 408,548 of QEPC01010906.1, forward strand.
GGGACTTGGGGGAAAGGCAACAGCCATTGGGGCACAGCACAGAGCTGAAAGTCGGCCACCCGGGACTCTGGCAGCTCATAGCCATGGGAGACTGCAAAGTTCAGAGCCCCTTCCATGTCCTGATGCCACCTGGAGAGCACCTGGTGGTACATTTGCAGGTGGTCCATCTCAACAGAGACATACTGGCTGTACGCCTCCACCTTCTGCCTCTCCACCTGGACCGCCTGCAACTGGTCTACCAGGCAGTTCTCCATGGTGGCAGCAGACTGCTGGATCTTGGCCACGAAGTCCTGGGTGGGCCACTGCAACTGGGCCCGAAATGCCTTGGCCTCTTCATTCTCCCTTGGCCCGGGGGTCTCCACATCAGGGCTGGAGGGGGGGGAAGGCCGTACATGCATTCGTTTCTGGGTTGCCTTCCCCCCCGTCTTTTGGCGCTGAGGCCCAATGACCACGGCCACACCAGACTCCTCCGCCTGCCGCCTCACTCTCAGGCCATGGGTGCGCTCAATGTGGGCGATAAGCCCTGATGTGGTCCCCTCTCTCTGCTGGTGCAATATTTTCTTGCAGTGCTAAAAAGAGCAGAAAAAGATAGGAACATAAGTAGTGCCATACTGTGTCAGACCAATGGTCTGTCAAGCCCTACCTGCATTCTGTCTCCACAAGTGGGTGGACTGGGTGGCCAATATCTCTCTGCAAGGGACTTCCGTTCCTAACAGGTCAGGTCATAGGATAATTCATTCCCTGTTGTTCCAGTCCCTGTGCCATACCTTGCATGTGGCGATTCCGTCGCCCTTGTCAAAAAACCTCCAGACATCTGACTGCTGGTGGTGAATGTCTGGGGGTGTCACTGGAAGTGGAGACCTCTGCTAGGGGTCCTCCTCCTTGGTTTGGCCCTGGAAGCCGTTCTGGGGCCGGCATCCGATTCCTCTCTGAAATGGGAACACATTAAGAACACCAAAGTAATATCATGCATTTATGATGATGATGCCTCTAGACTAGTCCTCCCTCCTTTGGGTGCTAGGGATTGCAACTAGAAAGCATGTGCCAATCCTGCCCTCCTGGAGGTGCTAGGGGATGGTAGAGATTGCAATTAGGAAGGCCCTGGCTGGCACGTGCAAATCCTGCTCTCCCGGGGGTGCTAGGGGATGGTAGAGATTGCAATTAGGAAGGCCCTGGCTGGCACGTGAAAATCCTGCCCTCCTTGGGGTGTTAGGGATGGCGACGGGAGATGTGACCCTGGCTAGAAAGACCCTGCCCTTATTTGGGGGTGCGTAGGGAATGGGATGGCAACTGGAGAGTGGAGACCCTTGCTAGCCTGGCACATGTTTGGGTGGGGGTGCTGCTTGTGCCAGAGTCCCCCACACTACAGTACTCTCTCTCTCTGTGGCAGACATCCGCTGCCACCCGCTGATGCCCACTGTTTGTGCCTGACTGATGCCCACCCGCAAGCCATTGAGCTCACTCTAACGGATAGAGCCTTTCTTGTCCTCAAAGTAAATAAAAAGTTTACAAACCTGGCAGCACCTCCTGAGCCTGCCACTTTCTCCTCAGTCAAGGAGCCAAACACCACCACCAGAGGTGTAGTAGGGGCAGTGCCAGCAACCTTGACTTCCTCCTCCTCCTCCTCAAGCGGCAAGTTGGCCCCCAGCTGGCGAATAAGCACTGCAGCCTTCTTAATTTTTTTTTTAAAAAAAACAATCACCCCACCCACAGCCAAAACAGTCACCCACAACACACACCAACACTCACCAACCACAACAACACAGCCAAACCCAACCCAAACACAGCCAAAACACACAAACTGAACAGCCACCCAGCCAAACACACACTCACTCACCACACAGCTCCACACGCACTTGAATTTCCGGTTTCCTGCACGATCACGGCTTCGCGTGCTCTCACAATACTTTTTTCCTGAACGGCCGAACCCAAACCGAACGGCTGAATCAAACAGCCGAACCTGAACCCGACGAAAGAACTGAATGGCCGAACTGAACGGATGAACTGAAAGCAGCCAAACTCAACGGCTGAACCCGAACTGCAATCTGTTCGCCCATCCCTAACACCTAAATCTATCTAATATAATCTAAATAAATGATAATATGGAGGTAAATGGGTTGGATGGGTGAAATAGGAGGAGGATGGTAATGGATTAGGAATAGGAAGGAACAAAAACTGCTGGGAGAGAGGGAGCCTTCTGAAATGCCTGCTGTTCAGGAACAGTGACTAGCTCAGAAGGTGTTGGGAAGGCGGGAGGCAATCAGTTTTGTTTCTTGCTGTGCCCGCCTCACCACAAGCCCTATTGGTTCCGTGCAGCCTAGCCTGTGGCCATTCACAGACTATGAAGCCAGTGGTCTGAGACGAAAAGGGATGGTGATTGGGCAGACTGACTGCTACTCCAAGTCTCTCCACCCATAGTGCCTAGAAGTCTGCTCCTCATCTGACTCCCCTTCCCTGTCACGTTTTGCCTTCCAGTGATAGGTTTTTGCCACCCGAACTCACCCGAACACGATCCGAACTGACCGAACTGTTTGGTCTTTTGACATTCAGAATTGAGTTCAGTTCGGTCTGTTCATGTTCGGATTCGGGTTTGGGTTCAGTCATCCGAACAGGCCGAGTTCGGACTGAACTCCAAACTTCCAAACTGTGTTCGCCCATCCCTAGTTGCCGTGTTTATTAGAGAGTGAGCGAGATGGACAATCTGAGGTACACTTACAGAAAGAATGTATGAGACCAAAGCTAAAGGCTTATTATGACAAGGGCTCCAGAGAATTGACACCACTGCAGCCAAATGACCAGGTGCTTATTTATGATGGCGCAGCATGGACACAGAAAGCTAAAGTCATCAAAGAACAAGCTCCACAGTCATATATTGTAAAAACATCTGATGGTCAATCATACAGAAGGAACAGACGGCATCTTCAACTCGTTGTGAGACACAATTAGAAGTATAAACCTGAGACATTGCAACCTGCACAAACTAATACAGGACCAGCACAATCTGAACAAAGGGAGAGTGAACTGATATGAATGCCAGAAAGCCAGGTACAAAGTCAGTCACAGGGTGAACATGTACTACGTAGATCTATAAGAGTGCGTAAAACACCACGGAGACTGATTGAAGACTGCTGAAATGACACAGGACTGAAATGTGGAGGGTGTCTATCTGCAGATTTATCCTGTTATTTCGTTACGGTGTGTTGTGTTGTTTTTTTGTTTTGTTCTGGTATGTTAGTATAAAAAGGGGGGGGGGGAATGTGAGGGTAAGGCTCCTTTAAGAGAGGACTGGAAGAGCAACCATAGAGATAGAAGAAGGGGTGGGGCCAGAGAGAGAGAAGGAGGCAAGCAGAAGGAGCAGCCATGTTGAGAGGATAAGGAGCTCCTACAAATGGAGTTGGTGTAATACAGTGATAATAAAGTAGTACTTGTTAGTATACTACTGTCTCCAGACACGTGATTTACAGAGAACGGCACAAGGGAGAAGAATAGGGTTTTCTAACACCTGGGAGAAAATAGTCAGTCTTTGAAATTGGGGCAATGTAGAGCTATGATTTCTAAGCATTTCTCTTCGGGGAACAAATCATAAACGCTTTCTTGTCAGAAGGAGGACTGTGTAAGGAGGGCATGTGGCTTTGGAGGCCAAGCAGTTAAGGGAAGTGTTGTGATAGAGCTTGGGCATAAAGACTGGCAGGAGAAGGATTTAAGTCTGGATTATGAGTGAGGTTGTTGTATGGAGAATGTGCACTTCAGCATTTTAAGATTGCTTTCTGTCTTTTTTTAAAAAACTGTTTTAGTTCAGCCTCAGAGTTAAGTAATAGACTACTCTGAATTTGCACATAACATGCATATATAATTTGCCTATGTGCAAATTATGTCCCAGATTGTACCACATTTTGAGAGTCACTGTACCTCATTTCAGAGTTCAAGGGTTAAGAGGTATGGTTAAGCACATGTTCAATTTAAGTTAGATGGGTCTCATTCTTCAAACCTATAATTCTGGAGAAAGAGGCCATCCTTCAGCATGTACTTATCTAAATTGGGGTCTTAGCATATAACTCTAGATTTTATTTTGGTGGCATGCATAGTGGCCTATAACCAGTCAGGATTTGCATTAGATACTGTTCTGAGTCACAGTCGTGCAAACTCAGAAGTCCCATCCCACAAGTGGTTTCCAAACTGCAGCTTTGCTTTTTACATTCTATGACCATTTGTCTATTATTATGTGTGCACCATGATTACTATGCTTGCTCTAGGACTTCTGCTACAATAAGAAGAATCCTGTATGTACAATGGACATAGTTCAGAGGTCCCCAAACTATGAGTCAAGATCCTAGGTGGGGTCATGCCATCTGCAGATGGGATCATGACTCAGGCATGCCTTACATGATTTAGTTTTTTGCTAGGAACACGAAATTGTGTGAAAACAGCTGTGACGGCAGCAAGGTGCCTCCGCAGCCCCCCCCCCCCCAGGATGGTCCACTGCAGCCGCCACTCCTCAGGTTAGGGGGGAGGACTGTTCACATGAGCAGCCCTCCCCCCATAACTTGGGTGTGGGGGTTGCCATCACAGGTCTTTCCAAGCCTTGGGTCGGTCCGAGGAGCTGTCCACATGGGGACAGGACTCCCAAGCGCCTGCTGCTCAGCAGAATTGGGCTTCTGGGAAGAGCTTCGGCCAAACAGCTGATCAGGGGTACTCTTCAGAAGGCCCCCATCAGCTGTTTTGTGTGTGCACTGTAGCACCGCCAAACATCTGATTGGGGGGCTGGAGGAGTGTGTGTCCTCCAGTCACTCTGAACAGCTAGTTGGGAGGGGGGGGGGCTACAGGAGCATGCACATCCGGCCTCACTGAACAGCTGTTCAGCGGGGACGGAAGGGGGGCACGTGATCCTCCAGGCTCCCATAATCATCTGTCCAGCAGGGTGGAGTTGCATACGCTTCTCAAGCCCCTCCTCAATCATTTGCTTGGTGGCACCAGGGTGTGCACGCTCCTCCAGGTGCAATTCTCTGTCCTCACCTTGGGGCAGGTCTGGACGGACATCTAACGGATGATGGGAGGGAGACGGCCTGGTTTAGACTTGGTGGCTGGGCCTTCGCCCAGGCTATGTCTCCGACTGCTGCCACCCAACACATCCCATAGTGGTTGGCAGTAACGGCCTAAAATCTGGCAGTGACAGACCAGACGTGAAGGTGAAGCCTAAACTAAGGTGGACTAATGTCACGTCTGTTTTCACCCATAGTTTAAATCTCAAAATGGAGTGGCACAGGGAAAAGTTTGAGAACCACTGGTGTAGTTTCTTTTTTTCCTATGTCACTTTATTACATAAAGCTTCAGTAAATCAATTGTTTAGAAAAACACCTCAAGCATGGCATGAAAAAAATGAATTTTGGAAATAATTAGAAGTAAACTATGGACGTTTCAGGATGTTCCATATACATTTCTCTGTGTTTTCTGTTGTCCATAGGCATGCCTGAGAGATTTTGAATTTGTGTACCGAAAAAAATAAAAAAGTTCAAAAGTAAAGTTTAAGAGGAAAGGAAAATATTTCCCTTGAATCCTGCTAAAAGGCATTCTCATACTATTGTCATTAACAGCCTGTATTGAGAAAATGGCAAATTGATAAACCTTTCCTCCTGCAACTGCCTATAACACACAGACTCCACTTCTGCTTTCGTCTCCTACAGCTGATAAATCAGTCTCCAATAGAAATACTTTTGCCACACTAGCCAGTTACAAATTAAATCCAGGAACTGTGTGCATCGGTTCACTGAGTTTAGGTCTGAGTCAGTCTTTTGACCATCACAAGTGGTTTAAATTTTGTATTTATGGTGCAGTGCATCCCTAATTGAGATGTCTAAATTGCTTCAAGCATTCCCTCTTGAAAACCAATTAATATATATCACACTAGAACACAGCCCTTTTGTTAAGGCTCAATTAAGGGAGATATAATGAGGCCAATCCAGGTGAAGCTCTTACTGTGTATTACATGCAACAGATCTTGAACGATACATATAAAGCATAATGTTACTCTGAACCTGCTTTAAGCTGGTAGAGCAAAAAACCTATAGGTACCAGTAAATAAATGCACCAAAAAGGCTCATGTAGGGTATTTTTAAATGTGATAGTGCTGAGCACCACCATGCTTTGATTCTGCCCAGGGCAAGAGCCCTCACCCCAAGTAGGAGTAGGCTCAGTCGCTGAACAAACGTGCCAGCGGTCGGAGCTGGGGAGGGGGTGGGGAGAGGTCAGGGGGATGTGCAGATGTGGTCCGCAAAGCCCTGCCCACTGCTCTGCTTGGCATGGCCCAGTCTCCTCCCTGACGGGTGGGTGCAGCAGCTTATTAGGCCACTGTGCCCACCCAGAAAAGCTCCAGCTACCAGCCAGAGTTAAGTACAGTGGGCCATCAGACATGATGGCCTTCCCCGGACCGTGGTAGGGTTAACTCCAGGATGTGCACTGGCAGGGAGCCCAGCGCACAACCCAGAGTTAATCCTGCCACCATTTGGAGTATATTTGTTCCCACCCGCAGCAAACATCTGGCAGATGGGAACAAACATGACACCACCATGGGTGGCCACGCCAGGGTAAGCGTGGTCACCCGTGGTAGCGTCACTTCTGAAAACACCCGTAGCTGAGAACTGCAGAGTGAACAGGATCGTTACCCTGATTCACCAGCAGAGGTCTCCCTCTTTCAACCAGGGAAAGATAGAATTCCTGCTTTCTATGGTACTTTCTTTGCGTGACTGTGGTTAAACTAATTAACTTTTTGACATTCTGTAATTTTTTCTACAAAAATAAAGGTAATAAACTTTAATTTGCTACCTCTATTTTACTTTCACTTTCAATTTTCATTATAGGTACTGAATGAAGTATGTGATTTGCTCAATACAATCAGTGTTTTGTGCCTAGCTAAAGGTTATTTCCAACAGACAAGTGCTGGCACGTATAAACCCAGGCATGCACCTCCGTGGGTGGGTAGGGATAGTAGGCACTGAAATGCTGACTCCCAGAACGATATCATAGAAGAAAGAAATAGCTGGGGAGGCTTCTTCTTCCCATGGTTCAACACGGATATGAGTCATGACAGGGGGCGGGATACTGGGAAGGGGGGTGGTGTTGGTGGGCAGAGTGTGGTGGGGAACAACATCTGCCCTTTCAAATACGACAGCTAAGCAATTCTAGGTTCTGATCCTCTAAATCAGGGGAGGGGAACCTTTTCATTCCCCAGAGCTACTCTGAAAATGAGTACAGTATAAGTTCCAACGGCAGAACAGAAGTTGAGAGCAGAGATTCTTAAGAGGTGCACTCAAGAAGAGGCAGGCCTAATCACAGATCTGTGCCACTTATCTATTCCCTCCCTATCCTTGTGTGCGTGCCCTCTCTTCCCTTCTGCTCAATTTCACTGCTTGAGGGTAGGAAATGGAATTAGGGGCTAGAGTAAAGATCTGTAAAGGAGCTACATAAAAACAAGGCTGTGCTGCATTTGGCCCCTGGGCAGGGCTGGCCTTGGAATTTGTGGGGACCAGGGCAAAGATAACATGCAGGGTCCCTGGTGGCTTCTCCAATATGGCCCCACTTCCCTTGGTGGCACTCTCCATAGGACCCTAGAGCTTGTCGTGTTTGGGGCCCTGCTGGGTGGGAGTGGTGGCCCCTGCACTCTGCTCTGGTGAAAATGGGGTCCACTGCAGGACCCCCAAAAGTAGAGAAAATAGTGGGGTCTGATGTGGTTTTCCAAGGTCTCCATGAGGTAAAGCCAGGCCTGCCCCTGGGCATGAGGTTCCGCACTACTGCCATCTAAATGATGCATTGGTGTAGGCTGTGTTCATTTCAACAGAGCTTGTATCAGGATACCACTTTGAGGATAAGAGTAATATTTTTTCTGCACTTAACTCTGCTGAGATTTTTTCTCACTCATCCTTAGCGGTTCTTTAGCTTGGTCACTCAGTCTCAAGCAACGTAAAGTTCAGATTGTATAATAATATTGCAATATGTGTACAGGGTAGCCAGTGTTTCAAACATTGGGTTGAATGACAGTTGAATAGAACCATAGTATATATTGGTGCATCTTGTGCTAGTCACTTCTTGCTTGGCTTGAATGGAAGATCTTTAGTTGTGTCTGATCTTGGACTTTGACTCTAGTATTGGTACAATCGTATGAGTATTAGTTAATAGCGTTGGCTCAAGTACTTTTCATGAGTTCAAGTACCATAGGACTCACCTACGCCAAGTTCTTGTGTTGACACTATTTTCTTAGAAGATCGTGCTTCCAGTGCTTGTGAGAGAAGAGGAGAGGCAGCCCAAGTCTAAGGATGTTAAAAAAAAAAAAAAAAGATAGCCAGCTGGGGTCCGGGTTCGGTCAGTGCATCCCTCACTCACATTTAGTGTGTAGACCTGAATAACTAAGCAGGCAGAGCCCTGTGTATATTTCTTGAGTGTTCGGGAAGCCCCCACTCACAGGTTTAGTGGGACAAACCTAATACACGGGTAAGTGCTCTTCCCTGCTGTGCTCTGCCCACCAACCCCCCCCCCCCAGTATGCTGCCCCCCTGTTATGACTCACAGCTGTGTTGAACCATGGGAAAAACAAGCCACCCCAGCAGTTTCTCTCTTCCAATATGTCATTCTGGGTGGCATTCAAGCCCCTGCTATCCCTGCCCACCCATGGGGGTTTGTACCTGGGTTTATACCTGCCAACAATTGTCAGCTGGAAATAACATTTTGCTATGCACAGAACATTGATTTTATTGAGGAAATCACATACTTTATCGAGCACCTATAGTGAAAACTGAAAGCAAAAGCAATCAATCTTTGCATGCGTAATCTGTCTCACCCTGGTTTCTCACATCCACAACTCACAGCAGTGCAGGTCACAGCACAGTTTTATTGGAATCTCACCTGACATGGGGTTGGAAATCTCTTCGAGTTTGCATTACCCCTCCAGTCAAACATGTGCCTCTTGTACCCCCTCTCTAGCATCTTCTGTATTACCACGCAGTGCGGGTGGAAAGCAGACCTGCTCATCAGGGCATCCTGCACTTCTGGGAGTGTCCAAAAGGCAAGAAACTCTCCATCAGTGGGTTCACATTCTCTGTACCCCGAGCCACCTTCTCCCCTCCCCCCCAGAGATTCATCTCCACCATCTGAATGAGGCACTCCTGGTGGCCCTGTGGGTATCCTGTCACTGTCATGAGGGTGGGGGAAGTAATGAGGGGAAATGGCAGGGAAGAATTAGACAAGATAGATTAGCTTTATTGCATGGCCTATGGCCATTGCAAGACGAACAAACATACAAGTATAAATAAATAGTATTAGGTCCATTACCGTTATAATCCTTGAAAAAAGGATATAAATTATAATCATTTATTATAATCAAAATATAAGCAAATTAAATACATCAAAACCATACTGGTTTACACAAGAAAGACCGATTTAAATAATATATCTTAAATAATACATCTATACCAATCAGCCCTACAGAGCAAATTCCACATTGTCAGTCCCTTCCTGAATATATTTAAAACTTTAAAAACTTTTCCTCTGAAAATAAACATGTAATAGGAAAGACGCGATATTACAAAGCACCTGTGGATCAGAATTATCCAGTAAAATTTGGAGAACACAATCGGATCTGCCTGGAAACTTTATCAGGGTAGAGTTTAGGAATTTTATTCTGAGATCATCATATAAGTGGCAGTTTAGGAGCATGTGAGCCACTGTCTCTACAGTCAACTGATCAAACGGGCATAAGCGCTCTAAAAAGGGGGATGCCCCGAGTACAACCCTCCAGAACCCAAGAGGGAAAGGAGTTGACCCGGGCGTAAAAGAGAAGCTGCTTTTCTTTAGCAGAAATAGGCAGCTTCAAATACTCCGCCACCTGGCCACAAGGCGGGGACCAATCTAAATAAGCAACCATATGCGTAGAGCCCCTTATTTTCCCCAGCTCCTGTTGTCTCTCTATATCTAGAGCTCTACAGAGGATCTCCTTTTTGATTACTGCAAGTGGTTTGTGGGCCAAATACTCCTGGGACAGTCCCATAGAGTTTAGATGAGCCACCACCTCCCTCAGAATAGTAGAGCATTGATGTGTGTAAATTTTGCACCATAATTTTAAAGCTAGTACCATGGTGTCATATTGCCAGCTTTGCTGACCGAGCTCCACTCTTATTGCCGTGTGGGGAGTCCTTACTGGTTTACCCAGAAGCCCCGAGAGAAAACTCATCTGGATTTTATTTACCTTCTGGGCCACAAAGGGAGCCCAAATCTCTGCCCCATAGAGTATCTGTGCTCTTACTTTACTATTCAATACTCGAATGGTCGGGATCACCGCAGATTTGCCTTGCCTCGAAAAACATCTATAAATGGCAAGGGCTGATCCCTTTGCAGCAATGATAGCTCTTGTTACATGCTCTTCCCAGCTAGAGTTTCCTTTAAACAATAATCCCAGGTACCTAAAAGATGTAACCTGTGGGAAGAATGATTATTATAAGCATTTATATAGTGCCAGCGATGTACTTGGCACTTTACAAAGAATAAGATAGACACAGTCCATGCCCGAGAGCTTACAATCTAAAGACAGGGGGAGGGGAGACAGGGAAGGGGGAACAGAGGGTGAGACAAGGGATGCAACATTTATGAGTATGTGAGAGCTCAGGTACACATTCTTGGCTTGGGTACAGTAAATTGGGAGTTTTCAGATAACAGGTGGGTGATAATCCTGGGTGGGGGTGGTTAGCAAGAGTTAGGAAGGGACTTGAAGTTGTGGAGTGTGGGGGCCAGGCGGACAAGGGCTGGGAGGGAGTTCCAGATGTGCGGGGCAATGAGGGAGAAAGGACGAAGGCAGTTGGGGGAGCAGGGGAGGCATGGGAGAGTGAGGGAGGGGATGGAAGAGAAGTGGAGTGCTTGAGCAGGGGTCAGATCAGAGCAGAGAGGGAGAGGGGGTGAGGTTGTGAAGGACTTTGTAGGTGAAGACGAGGAGCTTGTGCAGAATATGCTCAGGAAGAGGGAGCCAGTGGAGAGAGGAGAGGAGAGGCTGCACGTGGTCAAAGCGATGGGCTAGGTGGATGATCCTGGTGTCAGCACGCGCCCCCCCCCGCATCGGCGCGCGCCATCCCCAGGCCGAGCACCCCAGAACGACGGGCCCGCTGACACGAAACCGGGCCCCCCTCAGGGGCTCGGCAGGGGACGCAGGTGCGGCGCTGGACAAACGAAGGGGCGTGGCCTCGTAGCAGGGGAGCGTGCCTCTGACCACGCCCCCTGCGTTTCCAAAGCAGCATCAGCTGAGGCAGCAGGGTGGTTGGGCCCCGCCCGGGGAACTAGAGGCAGCAAACAAGGGAAACTATAAAAGGTACCGGCGGGGCCTGACTCCCCCGCCGGTAATCATTCTTGAGAAGCTGGCCCCCTTGCCTTGGAGTTCTGTGTCAGAGTGGAGAAGTGTGATAAGCGTTTGGTCCCTGTGTTCCCCTGAGTGAGTGAGTGAGTGAGTGAGTATACGTGGGTCTATTGTCTTGGTGTTTCCTGGTTAAGTGTATTCAGTGTGAGATTTAGTGTGGGTACCTGTTTCCTTGCTGCCCTGTTCCCTTCCAGCCTCCCTTTCCCCCTGCCTTCCTACCACCTTGATATAAGGAAGAAAGCCCGTTCCCCTGCACCTCCCAGTCCCTTATCCCTATTCCCTGTACTCCCTCCCCTTCCCCCCAGGATCTATCCCCCTTCCCCCTTTTCCCTTCACAGAAACTGCACGGTGCCCTGGGCCCTGTGTATTCCCCTGAGTGGGTGGCTCCCCTTTGTGTTTGTACGTCGTGTCTCTCCGAGGCAGACAGCTACTTCTCGCCTAGTCCCTATGATGAAAAGGGTTGCCTTCTAGTTCTGAGGGAAAGCCCACCCTACACCCTGAGGGACCCTAGTCTTACCAAGCTAAGTTTTGGCGATAAGCGTAGTTGCCTCTAGTTGTCTGAGTGTTGTCTTATTTCTGTATCTTGTAGTATAGTCTCCTGGGGCCCTGCCTGTTCCCTTCCCTATCCTTCCCCTTACGTCTGTGACACCTGGCAGCAGAGTTTTGAACAGAGATAAGGGAAGAAAGGTGGGAGAGGGGAAGGCCAGTGAGCTTACAGTAGTCAAGGCGTGAGATGACTAGGGCATGGATGAGAATGTTGGCAGAGGAGACAGACAGAAAAGGGCAGATCTTGGCAATGTTGTGGAGCGACTTTCTTCTGGCAGTGCACAAGCGTCCAGAAAAGTAATGGTCTCAATGTCATCGCGATCTCCCAACTGATCCGGGACTCCCACTCTTCCATGCTGCTGAACTTTGAGCTGCTATAGGGCTGCGTGGTATCCACTTTCCATCATGCATACACGGGGAACCCCAATGTGTGCATGTGCCACACTATGAGCACATATCTAGCTTTGCAGGATGGGTTTGACGCTGACAGTTTTCTCTACATCAAGCAGCTTCAACAAAATGTTAACAAAGGCCTGGGTTTCTATCACACACACCCCCAACCTCTCTGGACCCCATAACCTGGGTGGCCAGTGGCCACAGCACCCACAGACAAAAGTGGAAGCCATTTGGCTTTCCCTGGCAAAGAACTCACAGCAATAGCTTTTTATGGTGTTATTATGACCCTTCAAGCTCATTGCAAGCAAAAATTGTTACTTTTAAAAGATAAGAATATGAGTTGTTTTTAACCAATGGACAGCTTAGCTCCCACATATATTCTGTGCACTGTGACCTTCACTGCCTTGGCCTTGCAAATCCCCGTACCTACCCATTTTTTAACATTCAGTGGTTCCACCTGAGCCCAATTAAAAAAAATCCATGCTTGCATGTGGTAACAACTGTAACATTTGTACATGAGTTTCCATGTGCACCGACATGCCTATTACATGGATCACAATGCTGGTGCAACACACAAACCCACTCAGCTTTGCAAACATTTTTCAAACGTAGTAGCCAATAGCTGGGCATGCAGCCAATCTTGTGATGACTCATGGCCAAGTTTTGTTCTCTGTTGAGCTCTAGGGATGTGCAAACAGAACAGGGTTCAGATGTTTGGCCGTTCGGTTCAAAAACCGACTTCAGGTTCATTCAGTTCGCAAACTGAGTTCAGGTTTGGCGGAGTTTGGTCCCGCCGAACATTCGGTGGAGTTCGGACCCACTGCGAGGCTTGGGGCACTCCAGGGAACTCCAGCGGTGCCCATGGCAGCATGGTAGGCTGTCAGAGACCCAGCAGCAGCAGAGACTGGGAAGGCTTGGTGCTTGGCACTCTGGGTTGCCCGGGAAGTCAGGCTTGGTGCTTGGCCGTTGGGGGTTCCCGTGGTGGCATGGCAGGCCATCAGAGACCCAGCAGCAGCAGCAGCAGCAGCAGCAGCAGCAACAGAGACCAGGAAGGCTTGGCGCTTGGCACCCTGGGTTTCCCGGGCATTGCAGGCTGTCAGGCCTCCAGTTCTGCTCACTCTATGTTGACTGGGTTCTCCATTTCTAGTCACCATCATGGAAGGCAGTGGCTGGCTGGCTGGCTGGCTGCCTGGCTGGCCACATGAATCACCACCGGGCAAGGCTACTTGACCAATCTGCAGAAAAGTTGGTTGAGATCTGGTGAGTAGGATGCCAGCCTGCAATGCCCTGCCCCGTATTGGGAGGGAGGAGGCTGTAGGATGGAGGATGTGGAGCAACCCAAAAGACTGACATGACAGACACATTCACTGGCCAATTACTTCATGCTTCCAGCTTTACAGGACCGATCGGTAGTGGCTTTGAGGCAGGCATAGGGGGCGGCCTTCAGGCGGGCATAGAAGGGACATAACTGGGACTTTGGGGATAGCATCCCAAAAATCAGGTGACACAGTTTACACATCCAGGCTGGCCAATCACAATCACATGCTGCAGCACTGTGACAGAGGATATAAGATAATCTCTATTGGCTCTTTCCAAAACAGATGCTTCTGAGTTCTCAGTAACAAGTGGGGGAGAGAGATTGGGATGGTCACAGCACAGAATGAGGATATTTGGTTGACATTTCTGCTGCCCAATTGGCATCACAACCCGATCTTATACCACAGTGACATGTAAGAGAATCCCTGACATAGACTCCTTCTCTGCATATGCTGTGCAGGCATATAAAATTGGGACCCTTTATCACATCTTTCTGATATTTGGCAGAGATGATCATGAAAGTGTACTATACAGCCCTCCCAAAGTTCATGTACACTGGCTGGACTACAAAGATGTTAAGTCATATATACATTTATAAGTTAATTGCTCCCTGATCGAGCGGGGGAGGAAGCTGGCATTGCAGTCTGGCTATGCCTCAGTCTTCCGGCACCCATGCTGGATGGAGCAGCAGCAGAGGCCTGGCCAGAGCTTGATGGCTGGCACCCCCACTCGGCTGGGCATTGCATGCTTGGATCGTATTCAACAGAACAAAAGAAGCTCTACTGCCAATTGGTCATGCCTTGCCCGGTGGTGAATCATGTGGACACCCAGTAGCAGACATTGGATTACCAGGGCACAGAACCCATGGCACAGTAGAGGCAGCATTGGCAGCAGCAGACATTGGATTTCTCAGTAGCAGAACCCTTGGCACAGCAGAGGTAGCATTGGCAGCAGCAGAAGACATTGGATGGCCCAGGCACATAACCAATGGCACAGCAGAGGCAGTATTGGCAGCAGTGAGCGGCAGACATTGGATCCCCAGGGCACAGAACCCATGGCACATCAGAGGCAGCATTGGCAGCAGCATACATTGGATTTTCCAGGGCACAGAACCCGTGGCATAGCAGAGGCGGTATTTGCAGCCGTGTAAATTGGACTTGCCAGGGCACAGAACCCATGACACAGCAAAGACAGCAGCAGCAGGATTTGCCTGTATGCAGCACCCATGGAGCCAGAATGGTAGGATTTGCCAGGGAAGAGCTCCCATACAGCAACAGAAAGCAGCAACAGGATAAAATGGGCACATTTGGATTTGCCAGGGCAGAGCACCCATGGACCAGCAGACAGCAGCAGCGAGATTACCTGGCCAGTGGGGCACATCACCCAGGGTTGCCAGGGCAGGCAGACAGCCACCTTGGCATGAAAGGCATGCTGGGGCATGGTTCGAGCTTTGCCTACAGGGTGGGCAGACAGGCAGTGTGGCATGAGCAGAAGGCAGACTAAGGCAGACTTTGAGCTTTGCCCATAGGGCAGGCAGACAGGCAGCATGGCATGTGTGCAGAAGGCAGGCAAACTGAGGCAGGCTTTGAGCTTTACAACCTGGGCAGGCAGACAGCCAGTGTGGCATGAGAGGCAGTAGGGAAGGTAGACTGGGACCTTGGCAGGGCACTCACATAGGCTGGCAAAGACTGTGCAATGTCATTTTCATTATTGTCATTATCAATACCGATGCCAATTTCAAAGATTATATTTTCGTTATTGTTATCGATATTGTTTGGTCTCGTGATCTTGCGAGACCAAAAACCAGAAACGGTATTTCGATCGTGTGTGTTCTCCTGTGTGGTGGAGTGGTGTCTGTGTCTGGCTTGTGCAAATTGTGAAAAATTGGTTGTGAGCTTGTGTGTGTGTGTGTGTGTGTGTTGTGGCTCTGTGTGTGTGTGTGTGTGTGTGTGTGTGTGTGTGTGTGTGTGTGTGGTTTGGTTGAGATGGAAGGTGAAGGAAGAAGTGGTGTTGGTGGGGGGGAGAAAAATGAGACTGAGGAAGGTCAAGGTGTAGGAGGAAGAAGTGGAGGCCCAGCCTGGACCATCTTGTGAGGTGGTGGATGTCAGCTCCTCACCAGAGGAGGAAGAGGGAAGAGGAGGTGCCACTGTTGCCAGGTTTGTAAAATTTATTCTTGTTTATTGTTCCATATAACTTTGAGGACAAGAAGAATACTTTCCTTTCCTTTAGAGCAAACTCACTGGCATGTGGGTGGGTGGGTGGGTGGTGGGCAGTCAGGCACAAGCAGTGTGCATGAGCGGGTGGCAGCGTATGGGCAGGATTTGCATGTGTCTTATTTCTGGATCTGCCACAGAGGGGGGTGGGGGTGGGCTATTCCCGCAGTCAGGCATGAGCCGCAGCACCCACCCAGACACGTGCCAGACAGGGTCTCAACTTGTCAACACTGGCACCCCCAAGAAGGGCAGGATTTGCATGTGTCTTATTTCTGGGTCTGCCACAGAAAGAGAGAGAGAGGAGGGGAGTGGGCTATCCCAGCAGCAGCAGCAGCATCCAGAGTCTCAACTTGCAGACACTACAGCACCACAGGTGTTGGTGGTGTACGTGGGCAAAAGGGAAAGAGGCAAGTAAGCAGCACTGCAGCACCATCCATCCACTTGGTGTGGGAGAATGGATATTGGTCTGGGAAGGACTAGAGGCGTCACCATGAATGCATGATATTATGTAGGGTTTTATGTGTTCCTGTTTCAGATAGGGTGATGATGAGGATGCCGCTACTCTTGGCACAGCAAGGCAGACCTCTCAGGGCCAAACCAGGCCAATGAGGTTCATGGTATGGAAATATTTCCATACCCCCAAAGGCGGATTCGCAGAACGCAAGGTAAGGCACTGGGGCTGGAACAATAGGGAATGGATTGCCCTATGACCTGTTAAGAATTCCCCTGCAGAGAGAGAGATTTACCAGCCACCCACTTGTGGACACAGAATGCAGACAGGGCTTGATAGACCATTGGTCTGACACAGTATGGCACTTCTTATGTTCCTATCTTTTTATGTCCTTAAGATCTGCTACAAAAAGATAAAAAGAAGGTCACAGGTGACCACCTCAGGGCTGATTGCTCATGTAGAGACTGTCCACCTCAAAGAGGTTGCACGGGATGTTTCTCGGGCTGGAAGGCCCAGGGAGTTCAGGGACAAACATTGTGCTAAGGAAGGGGGAAGGCACGGCAGAAGCGCCGCCATCACATCCCTTCCTCCTCCAGCTCCTCTGAGGAGTCTCCAGCCCCCCATGAAGAGACCCATGAGCAAGAACATTTTGGGCCGAACTTTCAAGGCCCACAAAAAAAATATATGACTGGGTTCAGGGTCCATGTCCGCAATATGGAGGACAGGCTGGTGGAGCAGTTTGAGGAGCCCCAAGTAAGGGAGCGCCAGATGGAGGCGTGCCACGAGTACTTCCGCACAGAGAAGGATGCCCTCGAACAGTTCTGCCAGTCCCTAATAACATGGAAGGCATTCATGGAGGGGGCCTTGGACTTTGCCATGCAACATAGGGTCAAGGTGGACGAGGTGCCTGCTCCTCGGTCCTGCACACCACTGTCTCCTTTTCCCCCACGTTCCGTGGGACAGGCCCATAGACCCCTAATTTATTTTCCTTTCTTTTTATATTAATGTTTGTTTTTAAAAAAGTTTTTCCAAAGTTGTAATGTTGTTTAAAAAGTGTTTATAAAAGCTATATTTGTTACTAGCTGAGTTTGACCTTTCCAATCTTTTATCCCTCTGTGCTGTTTCTGGCAGGTGGCAGAATCTCATTGTATATACAGCTTGTCAGATTCCTACCTGGCAGCAGCAGCACATGGAGCATATTAGTCCCAAGATGTGCCAGCAGGGTCTCAACTTGCAGACAGCCCCCCAGGAGGGGCAGGGCTTGTGTCTGTGTGTGTGTGCCAGAGAGAGAGAGAGAGAGAGGCTGTGGCAGTCTGGCAGAGGCATAAGCAGGCATCGGCAGGTGCGCTGCCCACTCTCACAGACAGATCGCCACGTGGGGGGAAGCCTTGGGAAGCTGAGTTGTGATATATAATACTTGGTTACATTTGTTGGTTGGTCCCTTTTAAGCGCTCGAGTGTAGAGGTGTGTCCATCTCATAGAAAGATCACCCTGGGGAGGGGCAGATTTGCAGACAGCACCCCAGGAAGAGCAGCCAGCCAGCCAGGGATATTATATTTCCTGTGAGCGGCTGCCAGAGAGAAAGAGAGAGAGTCTCTTTGGCAGCAGGAAGCAGGTGTTGGTGGTCAGAGGGGCTCTTTCCACAGCTTCATCCACAGGTGGATGCAGAGGAGTAGGCTGGTGGGGGGGGCAGGCTGGTGGGCTGGCACCAGTGGCCACTGGCCAGTAAGGCATGAGCAGCAGAAGCACCCAGATGATGGTTCTTAGGACTTGAGTGACTGCTTCTGCATGCAGTGGAATGACAGCCTCCCTTGACTTGAACGATGGCCCAAGAACCCTGATGCTGGGTCCTGAGACTGGAGTGACTGCTTCAGGTACAGTGGAATGACAGCCCATGGAAGTTGAATGATATTCCGACAATTAGTGCATGGTTGGGCACACTTCATTCAATCATTCCAATAGGTGCTAAATGGAGGTATAGGTAATACAAGGAGGCACACAGGCAGGGGCACATAATTTCATTTTGTGTTATTTCCATCTCATTCTGGTAGGTTTGCTGCTGGATGTGGGCACTGAGCATGAAAACAGATGCGATCTCTCACTGGTTCTGGCCGGTGGCAGCTTGAGCTGGATACACCTCTCCCCCTCCACTCCCATCTCTCTAGTTCTAGTGGGGAGTCTCTCTCTCTCTCTCCCTCTCTCTCTCTCTCTCCCTCTCTCTGGCCATACACTGTAGGTGACAGCATGGGTGGGATTGTGTCTGTCTCTCCTTCTAGCAGTGGGGAGATTTTCTCTCGCTCTTGCCACGAGCAGCAGGTTGCTACCTCCTAAAAAAAGGTTCTTCGTGTTGGCTCTCATCATTCTCACCATGTCACCCTGCGTTCCATCCCCGCATGGACTTGTCTTATAGTCCTAGAAAGGGTTAGATGGAACTGCCACTCTGAAAGGGAGAGTGCTTATTAGCCTAGAGAGGAGCTCGAGGCCATCAGGGCAGGCATGCCATGGTGGTGGGCAGTTGCTTGGGCACGAGCAGAAGGTTGCTACCTCATAAAGAAAAGGTGTAATAACAGCTCCCTGTGAGTGGAATGATGACCCCAGAACCCTGATGGTGGGACCTGGGGCTGAAGTGGCTGGCTGCTTCTTGATGTGGTGGAATGGTGGCTCCCTGTGAGCGGAATGATGGCCCCAGAACCCTTACGGTGGGTCCTGGGACAGGAGTGACCACTTCTGGATGACATGGATGGACAGCCCTCCCTGCCTGGAATGTAAGCACCAGAACCCTGACGGAGGGTCCTGGGGATGGAGTGGCTGTTTCTTGATGCTGAGGAATGATAAATATCTGTGAGTGGAATGACGGACCCAGAACCCTGACTATGGGTCCTGCAACTAGAGTGGCAGCTTCTAGATGATGGGGAATGACAGCCCTCCCTGCCTGGAACATAGGCCTCAGAGCCCTGATGGTGGGTTCTGGGCCTAGAATGGCTGCTTCTTGAGGTGGTGGAATGACGGCTCCCCATGAGTGGAATGATGGCCCCAGAACCCTGAGGTCCTGGGGTTGGAGTGGCCAGTACCCCTACTCAGCTGGGCATTGCAGGCTGGCTGGCATTGGTGGAGCAGCAGAAGAGGTCCAGCCCGGGCTTGGTGGCTGGCACCCCCACTCGGCTGGGTGTTGCAGACTTCGGTCATACTCAACCGAACTCAAGAAGCTCTACTGCAAAGTGGCCAAGTCTTGCCTGGTGGTGAATCTCATGTTCACCCAGCCCCTGCCTGCTGGCACACTCATCCGAGCTATTGCCGTCTACAAGACTGAGGATCAAATGGCTGATGTGCAGGACCAGTAGCAGACATTGGATTTCCCAGGCACAGTGACTGTGGCTTGCACCCCTGCTTGGCCGGGCATTGCAGGCTGGCTCGCATTGGTGGAGTAGTAGCAGAGGCCCAGCCAGGGATCAGTGGTGGCCACCCCTGCTCAGCTGGGCATTGCAGGCTTGCATCCTACTCTCAGTATCTCAACAAACTATTCTGCGAATTGGTCGATCCTTGACTAGTGCTGAATCACGTGGCCACCCAGTAGCAGACATTGGGTTGCCGGGGCACAGAACTCATGGCACAGACAGCAGAGGCAGCATTGGCAGAAGCAGCAGCAGACATTGGATTACCCGGGCAGAGAACCCATGACACAGACAGCAAAGGCGGCATTGGCATCAGCAGCGGACATTGGATTGCCTGGTAGCAGAACCCATGGCACAGACAGCAGAGGCGGCATTGGCAGCACCAGCAAACATTGGATTTCCCAGTAGCAGAACCCATGGCACAGACAGCAGAAGCAGCATTGGCAGCAGTAGTGGACATTGAGTTACCTGGGCACAGAACCCATGGCACAGATAGCAGAAGCAGCATTGGCAGAAGCAGCAGACATTGGATTGCCCGGTAGCAGATCCCATGGCACAGACAGCAGAGGCGGCATTGGCAGCAGCAGCGGACATTGGATTTCCTGGGCACAGAATCCGTGGCATGAACAGCAGAGGTGGCATTGGCAGAAGCAGCAGACATTGGATTGCCGGGGCATAGAACCCATGGCACAGACAGCAGAGACAGCAGCAGCAGGATTTGCCTGTGTGCAGCACTCATGGAGCCAGGATGGTAGGATTTGCCAGGGAAGAGCTCCCATACAGCAGCAGATGGCAGAAGCACGATTGCATGGGCACATTTGGATTTGCCAGGGCAGAGCACCCATGGACCAGCAGACAGCAGGATTACCAGACAAGTGGGGCACATCACCCAGGGTTGCCAGGGCAGGCAGACAGGCACTTTGGCATGAGAGTCAGGCAGGCTGGGGAAGGGCTTCAGATTTTCCCACAGGGTGGGCAAACAGGCAGCATGGCATGAGCAGAAGGCAGACTGAGGCAGGCTTTGATCTAGGCACCTGGATGGGCGGGCAGATAGGCAGCATGGCAAGAACAGAAGGCAGACAGACTGAGGCAGGGTTCAAGGTTAGTAACTAGGGTGAGCAGACAGGCAGCGTGGGATGAGAGGCAGTAGGGAAAGCAGGCTGGTACCTTGGCAGGGCACTCAGATAGGATGGCCTAGACTGTGCAGCGCGAAAGCGAGCCAGTCAGATAGGCGGGCCAAGATCGTCTAGCTACAGGCCGGCTGACAGGCTTACAACTTTCCAATGCTACCCAGCATCATGAGGTCAGTCAGATAGGTAGGCCGAGGCTGGAGAGAGAGAGGGGGGGCAGGGGGGCTCTGGGCATTGGGAGGGAGGGACAGCACCTCAGAAGCCGCAACCCAGATTGAGGAGGAGCCGCATCCCAAGACTGCCCCTGGCGTGGGATGGTGTGTGCCACTGAACCATCAATTCGTGTCCAGGGCCAGTTTGGGGAATCCCAGCAGCAGAAGGTTCACCTTCAGGAAAAGCAACTGCTCCACCAACTTGTCTCCCAGTGTCAGGCGGTGTGGCAAGCAAATGTCCCCCACCATGGAGAACACCCTCTCGCTGGGGACACTGGTTGGTGGGCGGGACAGGAGACCCTTGACCACTTTGGAAAGGGCCGGCCACACATTGGTCTTGCCGGCCCAGTAGGCCAAGGGATCGGTGCTGGATTCTATGCATGGCTCCTCCTCCTCCAGGTAGGTCTCCACTGCTGTTGAGGCGCCATTGTACTCCCTCTGGTAACTCTGCCTGGGTACCACCTCCACCACTGCCCTCAGCCATGCTGCTTCCCCTGCTGTGCATGACCCCATGCTACCCAGAGTGGCCTGAACATAGGAGTGGCTCCTGCTGGAAATAGGGGTGATGCTGCACAGCCTGCTGCTTGTGCTGCTACCGCTGGGGCTGGGGGCAGGGATAGACCCTGCTGACTGAAAGGGGTGGCTGCTCCCACTCCCACCATCCCCAGGGACATCTTGCTGCTGCTGCTGCTGCTGCTCCTGCTGCCTCACACTCTCCAGAGTCCACTCTCCCTGCCGGACTCTCTCCACCAGGTCACCCTTCCAGTGCCCATAGAGGGGTGTCTGGCGTTCCGCGCTGCCCTTGACCCTGGTGTCCAGCATGGTTGCCAACACGTATTCCACCCACCATAGGAGCTCGTCGAAACACGCCTTCAGCCCTGACCTTCAGGTGCCGTACAAGGTCACCTCATCGGCCAGCTTCCTGCCCTGAGGGCCACAATCCCGCCCCTGGAGAGTTTCCTCAAGCCTCCCGAGGAGACTCTGGAACAGAGGGGTCACCTGGCTGATGGTGGCCATGGAGGAGTTGATGGTCTCCGTCACAGCCAGGAACAGTCTGAGCACAAAGACCGTGTTTACCACAATCTCCCATTCCACCCCATTGTACCCTGAAGGTGCCCAGCTGTCTGTCACCAGTTGCACCTGATGCAAGGCGACTTTCTGCTCTAGAAGTCACTCGAGCATCAGGAAGGTCGAATTCCACCGTGTGGACACATCCTGCACCAGTTGGTGAACTGGGGAGTCTTGATCAGCCTGCTTTGCCTGGAGGAGGTCACTGCCCTTCATGCTCCGGTTAAAGAAACTGGCCAGATTCCTCCCCTGCTCAATCAGGGAGCTAAGGGTGCTGGCACCAATCCCCTTCTCCCCCAAGCCCAGAGCTTCCCTGACCACCAGGTGAAGGGTGTGTGCAGTGAAAGGAATGCTAGTGAAGCCCCCCTCATGGACTGCCCTCAAGATGTTGGCCACTTTATCGGTGACCACGCACCCCTTGGTGAAGTGCGTGTCTGGTGTGACCCACTCCCTCACCATGACGGTCAGGGCTGACTCGATGTTCCGGGACGTGTGGGGGCCATCCATTACTTCCACTTGAAGCAGGGCCCACCTATACCCTACTTCAGGACCCTCCTGCCAGTGCCAAATTCTGCCTCTTGGTCCTACCACCAGTTCGACATCACTGCCAGGTAGGCATGCTGAGCGTTCCTGTTCAACCACAGGTCTGTGGTGAAGTGGATGGTGGCACCCACAGCCCTTGCTGGCTGCTCCCTCATCCACTCCTTTAAAGCCTGGTACAAGGCTGGCACCACCTGCTGACTCAGGGTGGTGCCTGACGGCAGCTTAAACTGGGGGGGCCAGGAAGTCAATCAGGCGCCTGAACCACATGGCCCCAACCACTGAGAAGGGCTGCCCATCCAGGGTGATCATTTCCCCCAACATGCGCGTGGCTTTCCCTTGACACGCCACCCTCCAGGTCCTGCAGCTGCCGAGGGACTTGGCAGCTGCTCCCACCCCAGCTCCTCCATGGTGGACTGACGCTGCTTACACTGCTGCTGCTGCTCCTGCTGCTCCCCCCTAGCAGCAATACTGATCCTCCTGCAAGAGGCAGGACACTTGCCCGCTGATGGAGGCAGACGACTGGCCGCTGCAGTCGGGAACCCATTGGCGTCCACTGCCCCTGCCTGCCCACTTAGCAGCACAGCACTGTAGCATTCCTTAAGGTGCCCCACCATGGCAGTTGTGCCAAGATTGGTGAGCACCTGCCCATGCTTCACCACCTTCTGGCACAAACTGCACTTCACCTCCCTGGGATCATCCGTCTGCACCAACTTAAAATGCGCCCAGATAGAGGACTTTTTGCCCCCTCCTGCCTTCTGGCCTGCACTGAGTAACGCACTGCTGCCAGCGCTGTTGGGAGGGGCAGAACATGGTGACAACACAGCTCTTGGTGGAACAGCCATTGCCTCAGCTCCAGACATCTCTTCCGCAGGACGAGTGTCTACCTCGCTGTTCCCAATCACAGTGATGTCCCGCAAAGGGGAGTACTGGGACCCTGAGGCTGATCCACTGCCCACCATGCTTCTTCCACTCTCCCTTTGCCCCCTATAGCTGCTGCTACTGCTACTGCTTCTACTCTCCCTGCTGCCATTGCCTGGGGATCGGGCCCTGCCTCTTGCAGTTGAGGTGGGATCCACCAGACCTTGATTGCTGGGGATCACTTCAATAATGCGGGATGATGGTGACCCATGGTGAACTTCGAACTCTGCCCCTGAAGCACCTGCACCTACTCCTGCAGCTGCTCTAAAGACAGCTGCAGCCTCCTGGACTACAAGACTCCCAGTGCCCTGCATGGCAGTGGAGGACGCTGGCAGGAGGCACCGCTGAACCACACCGTGGCTAGTGCCACTTCTGGGAGCCTCGGAATCCTAATGGCCAATATCAGGCCTGTGGAGTTTGTGCGTGGTGATGGGCTTGGGTTGTTGCCTGCTGCCACTCTGCTGACATGGCCCTTACCCCTACCACCTCTGCCACATTGCCTGCCTTACAGGCAGCAGACAGGCCTCTCCTGCTTCCCTTCTCCATTTTTCCTTCCCAAATTATGCAGAGGAAGATTTTATATTTTTTTAAATTTATTTCTTCATTCAAAATTTGAATATTATATATATCTACTACTGCACTAACTCTAACTGCTATTAACTATTCTAAAATCTATGGAACTAAATGGAATATTAGATCTACATACGCCTAGACACTACACACTATCTCTATCTATCCGTATAACTTATAGGGATGGGCGGACGCGGTTCGGATGTTCAGAGTTGGACTGAACTCGGTCTGTTCGGAAGATGAAACCGAACATCCAAACTGAACTCTCGAATGACCGAACAATTCGGTCATGTTTGGATGAGTTCGGGG
Organism: Sphenodon punctatus; assembly: GCA_003113815.1. NCBI lineage: Eukaryota > Metazoa > Chordata > Lepidosauria > Sphenodontia > Sphenodontidae > Sphenodon > Sphenodon punctatus. The sequence goes on from QEPC01010906.1 coordinate 432,998, forward strand.
GCAGAAAAAATGTCTTTCCAGGGCCAAAAATTAGGTTTTGGTTTTGGTTTCACTATTTTTGAATGTACGGCCAAGTTCGGCCAAACCGAACTCGGTTGAACCGAACCATCGAACCTGAACTCTGGTTTTGAACCAAACGACCGAACATCTGAACATCCAAACCGCGTTCTGTTCACCCATCCCTAATAACTTAGCTAACTCCTACAACTATCTATCTATAGTAACTATCGAATATCGAATATCTATCAATATATATATACACAGGGATGGGGGGGGGGGACATAGACAACTCACAACAAACAACACAGGGAGGGGTACAAAACTGAAATGAAACCTGACTCAATCTAATCTGACTCTAAATAAATCCAAAAACAGGGGAAGGGAATCAGGGATGGAATGTATAGTGGGAAGAGGGAAGGATTCATTTGAGGGTAGGGAGAAAACACAGAGAGGGGTAAAAAATAAAAATAACACCTAAATCTATCTAATCTAATCTAAATAAATGAAACTAGGGAGGTAAATGTGTGGAATGGGTGAAATAGGAGGAGGATGGCAATGGATTAGAAACACAAAGTGCTGGGAGAGGGAGACTTCTGAAAACGCCTGTGGACAGGATGAGTGGCTAGCTCAGAAGGAATTGGAAGGGGGGAGGGTAATGATTCTTGTTACTTGCTGTGCCTGTCTTACCACAAGCCCCATTGGCTCTGTGCAGCCTAGCCCGTGGCTAATTGCAGACTGCGAAGTCAGTGGTCTGAGGAAAAAAGGGATGGTGACTGGGCAGGCTGGCTGCTAGTCCAAGCCTCTCCACCCCTGGCACCAGGAAGTCTGTTCCTCAGCTACCCCCTGCTCCCTGGGCCTGCCAGTTATGTTTTTGCCACCCGAACAAGACTGAACTTATCCAAACGATATTGAAATATTCAGTCGTTTTCAAGTTCTGATCGACTTCAGTTCGGTCGCTTCAGGTTCAGTTCGGTCATTCGGTTCGGTCATCTGAACGGGCTGAGTTCGGTCCGAACACCGAATGGCCGAACCACGTTTGCATATTCCTATTGAGCTCATCTCGGAGCGAATGGAGGGATCTGGTACCACAGTGGCCAATACTTGCTCTTGTGCAACACGCAGTCAATCCTAGCTAGGCAGCTGCCCAGCTCTTTAAAGTTTTCAAAACATTTGGCACATGGTCTTCCACTGCAGACATGGATGCTGAAAACTTAATGGTGCTTGTTAGCATGATCCAGACTTTCATGACGGCTGCTGAGCCAAACCTGCTAGTGATCCAGAAAATCCAAGCCACCTAGTATCGTTGGCTTGATGAGATTTCTAGACCCAGATGGGTACTTGCTTGATCTGTGGCTGGGGTAGTGGGGTGAACCACAACATGGAGGCAGCTCCTGCTTTGGTGTCGTGTGCTTCCCTTCCTCTGCTGACAAAGGACGACACTGGGGTGGGTTGAAGCCTTGCAAGGGAAGCTCCTGCATGCTGAGAGGTACCTTTCAGAGGAGACAGCTACAGTCACTGACACCCTGCATATGGCTCTACTCACTGAGAGGTTTGTCTGCGTGAAGGAGAAAAGCAAAAACTGGTGGTACAATATGCTGTCCTCATGGTGAGTGGGTCTCGAACTTCAGGATGCCCTGTCGCCTTGTCCTGGATAGGGCTAATACTCGACTCTCAGATTCTTGCTTTTCTCAATGAGAATCAGGGTTCTTGGCTCGATCTTGCAAACAAGAAGCTGAAAATTGCCCTGACTCTTGCCGTGAAAAGCAATAATTTTACCCCCCCACCCCTGCTTTTTTTAAAAAACAAAAACTTGTACTCACCTGGCTGCTTCTCTCCAAGTTCAGAGATACTCGGGACTCCTCTCTATTTCTCTGTGGGGGCAGGTGAGGAGGTGAGTTCACTGCAGAGGCAGTCACATAACAGCAAACAAAATATAAAAAAATCCCCACTGCACATGCACAAAATTGCTGCTGTGGCCGTTCTGCACTTGTGCAGCCCTTTTCTAAAATGGCTGGTAGTGCCATTTTGGAAAAGGGAAGCTCGTCTGCTTATGCATGAACGTGCTAGCGTATGCACAGAACAACTGCCCTTTTCCAAAATGGCGCTGATGCTGCCATTTTGCACATGTGCAGACCAGTCTTGATTTTTTCTTAGGCTTCTCACAAGATCTCGGAATGTTAGCGAGATCTTGGTGAGATGCCAGTAATGTTTCTTGATTCTCATGAAAACTGGGAAAAGTTATTGATTCAGCCCTAGCTCTTCAGATAGCTAATACTCTCAGGCCTCAGCAGGAGAAACAGAACATGGTGACGTGGTTGCCCATCCCCATGGAGAAGCACATTGCCATCTGGAAATTTGCCACTCCAGGCTCCTGCTGCTCTCACTCCCAACAATTTGGTGTTGGAAGCTCTTTGGTGGGCACCATCCTTGTTGAGGTTTGTACTGTGGAAGTGTTGCTGGAGGTGGTGCAGTTGGTTGAGCCCACAAAGGTAATGGAAGGCTTTCAGTGGGAGGGGTTTCTGAACTGTATAGGGGCAATTAATAGGAACATTATTGTCATCATCTGCCCACCCCATAGCAAGGACAACTCCCTGAAATACAAGGGATTTTTCTCCGTGGCTGTCCAGGTCATAGTAGACAACCATTCCCAGTTCGTGGATATGCTAGCCAAGTAGTGCCGGAAGAACTCCATGATGCCGGCATCTTCTGCCAGTTCCCCTTCTTTGGCTGCATGTATGCTGGGGACTTTGAACCTTCCACTGAAACCTGAAGTGAGAGGGTCGTCATGCAGTCTGTTTGGGGGGAGACCCCCCCATGCCTACCCGCTGAAGCCCTGACTTATGAAGGCCTACAACATTGCCCACACCCCAGAGCAAAGGTACTTCAACATGCAGCTCAGCACCACCCCCTCTGTTGTGGAGAGGGATTTGGGGCTTTTGAAGAAGTGATGGAGAGCAATTGTGGCCAGGACAGATTTCCAGCTGGAGACTGCTTCCCTGCTAACCACTGCTGCCAGTGGTCTCCACATCTGTGAGACCAGTGGGACTGTGTTGGCAAACCCACCACTAGTTACTTTCAGCAAGGTCGTGCTCATGTTCTAGGACCAGCTGAACAGAGCGGAGCAATGCATACCCAGAGAGTTGTGGGATGCCTTGTGCTGGCACATCAACTGCAGTGCTAACACAAACACCCAGCCTTAAGTGACAATTCACTGATCATAAATCCACTTAAGATGTTCAATAATGCCTTTAAAACTGTTTCCTGTATGCCAATGTGTTTTCCTCTGGGCCCATCAACTCCCCCTTCCCATGCCATTTCCCACCATTTCCTTTCCCTGTGAGTTCCCTATTGAAATTCCCAGTCAAGCCAGCTGCAGCTTTGAAACTCTATTTTCCTATTGGCATTCATAGGGTGAAAACAGACATGACGCTAACCACCCTTTAACCACCCTTGGTGGTCATTTATGCATGTTTCAGGGCTGCATAGGGCACCAATACAGCCCTGCAACATGCATAAATAACCACCACGGGTGGTTAAAGGGTGGTTAGCGTCATGTCTGTTTTCACCCATAGGCTATCTGGGTTTGGGAATCACAATAGGCAGTGCAGAGGCACAGGCGGCTACTATGCCCCCCCCCCATCCTCAGGTAAAAGTGCTTCCGACCACTAGCCCCCAAGGTGGCTTATTGCTATACCATACTTCCATTCTCCATGGCCCCCAATGTGACACACACCCCGCCCCTCATGTGCAAGTACATGGTGGTTTTTGGTGCACCCACCACCCCCGTTTCCCTTTCCAATCCCTTCCAATCCCCCGCCTCCAAAGCTGCTTATTGATATGCCATACCACCATTCTTCACTGCCTCCACTCCCCCAAACATCTCACTTTCCCCAGAATAAGCAGGGAAACCATGGGTTGTGAGAAATATAACAACTTTATTTAACAATATAAACTTTCATTTAACTTTCATTTTCTTTACTGAATTTTAATGAACTTTAATTATTTAAAAGTGCTTTTAATTATTTAAGAAGTCCATTTAATTCTTCCACCAGCCTCTTTTGGGGGCACCTGGGTGTACTCTCCGGGGGGGGGGGGGGAGGACTGTCTGAGGTGGGGAAGAATATTTTCTTTCTCCTCCTCTTCCCACAGCTCTGGCTGTGGAGGTTGTGGGGAACTGTTGGCTGGAGGCATACTGATTGCGAAAGGACAGGCAGTGCCTGGCCTACCTGGTGTTCAGCGGCATGAGTGCAGGGTGAAGAAGACTTGGGCGCTTTGACTGGGGGACTGATTGCTGGCAAAACCAGGGTGGGTGGGCAGGATGTAGGTGTGTGGGGTCGTGAACTGCTAATGGGGGGTTGCATGCAGGGGAGAATTGGGAAATCAAAGTGGCCCGGGAAAATATAGCCTTAGTGGCCCTGTGCCAGCGACTTTGCCGCCAACATGCCAGAAATGGGCCAAGGGGGCGTGGTTTGGGGCAGGCAGAGTGCACCAGATTTGGGGTCTATCAGACGGAGTCCCCAGACTCAGATCCTCAGAAGCCTGGCAGGGGTGAGTGGGAGGTTATTGGGGGCTGGCAGGGGGGAGATTTGCCACTGGGGGGGTACTGGCCCTTATTTCAGTGCTCTGGCTCCCCAAATCACTCCATTTAAGTGCTCAGTGACCCCCAACCAAAAAATCACTCTGTCCCTTGCTATGCATCCTACAGTAAGGCTTCTTCATTCCTACACCAGCTGCACTAGTATTCCACATGCCCTGTCTTTAGCTTAGCAAAGGGAAGACTAAGGGGAGAATTGATACCAGACTTCAATATCTACATTATTGTATATTAAGGCATCATTCCTTGCACCTGTAGTAATGCTGCACTGGAACACAATTAAGGAACAGCCTTGAAGGAATGC